>BLSH010516871.1:35693-51095 GCA_018402905.1 Glandirana rugosa | reverse complement strand
GGATACGAAGGTCCAAGGACTGAGGGGACCTGTCCACCGAGCCAGAATTGCTCGCTGAAGGAGACGAGTGTGACTCTGGGCGAATGGGATCGCCTCGAACGACGAGACCATGAGCCCCAGCACCCGCATACAGAACCGTAATGAGGGCCGACGGTGCGACAGGAGAGTTTGCACTGCCGACTGCAGAGACAGCAACTTGGCTGGAGGGAAGAACACCTTCGCCTGTTCTGTGTCCAGAATTAGACCCAGATACTCCAGGCGATGGGATGGAGAGACCGACGACTTCTGCAGGTTGAGTAACCAACCGAAGTCCTGCAGCGATGTCATTGTGATTCTCACATTCTCCTCCAGAGCCGAGGCGGACTCCGCTCGCAGGAGCAGGTTGTCTAGGTAGGCTACCACCGCAATGCCTCTCTGTTGGAGCAATGCCAACACCGGGGCTAGCAGTTTTGTGAAAACTCGAGGTGCTGAGGCCAGGCCGAAGGGGAGTGCCACAAATTGAAAGTGGAGGTCTCCCACTGCAAAGCGCAGGAAGCGCTGATGCCGTGGAAGAATGGGTACATGGAGGTACGCATCCCTGATGTCCAGGGATGCCAGAAATCCCCCCCGATGAAGGGCGGCCACGACCGAGCGGATAGATTCCATCCAGAATTTCCGCGCCCTGACATACCGGTTCAGAGCCTTCAGGTCCAGTACTGGCTGAACCCCCCCCCCCTTTTTTGGGAACCACGAATAGATTCGAGTAGAAACCTCAAAACCTCTCTTCTGGAGGCACTGGCACGATCACCCCCTGGTCCGAAAGTGCTTGGACAGCCCCAAAAAGAGCCTCCCGGCGGTCCTGCGAGAGCCCTAAGTTTAATGGGAAGAACCTGTCTGGGGGTAGTGTTGAACTCTATCCTGTACCCGGTGGACACCACTTCCCGGACCCAACGATCGGGCATGTGGGCCAGCCACCGGCCTGCGAACCCCAGAAGACGTCCCCCCACCCGAATCCTGGGTGGGGGCAACTCACCAGGCTGAGGACTTGTCCTCCGCCTTTTCGGTTTTGCGCTGCCACTGCCATCTTCCGGCCCCTGCTGGGACCTTACCGGGGCGGGTCCTTTTACCTGCTGTGCCCGGGGCGCGAAAAAACCTCTTCTGACCCGAGGGAGGGGGCCCATGTCTACGGCGAAACTCACGCCTGCGGGGCTCTGGAAGGAAGGTACTCTTACCTCCCGTGAAGTCCTTAATAATCTCATCCAAACGTGGACCAAATAGACGGGCACCCTGAAAAGGGAGGTCAGCAAGCCCCTTTTTGGAAGCATGGTCACCGGATCAAGAACGCAACCAAAGTATGACGGCAAAAATCGTTATTCTGGATAACACCGGCAGTAAATCAACGGCCGCATCCCAAAGGTATTTGAACCCTTGGAGCAAAAACTCAGCCCTCTGCGGCGCATCCATCAGGGCGACCGTTTTCCAGATCCTTCTGGAGCTCTTCCATACGCTCAGACAGATGTTGCGCCGCCATGGCGGACGCCAGGGCTGGCCGCACGGCAGAATCTGCCACCAGGAACAGCGACTTTAAAAGCGCTTCTGTTTTTCTATCAGCGGGATCCTTAAAGGAAGGGGTCCCTTCCAGAGGAATGGTCGTTGCCTTATTAAGGCGGGCTATCGGTGGGTCCACCACAGGCGATCCCCATTTTTTCAAAAAGCTTTCCTCAAAGGGATAGCGAGCAGCGAACAGTTTTGACAGCGAAGAAGAGTGCTGCAGACGCTGCCATTCACGATAAAGAAAATTATCAAAAAAGTAATTGTAGGGATAAGCCTTGGGGGCCCTAGGGGGTCTAGAGGACCCACACATATATGCAGCAGACTGCGATTCGCCATCCTGACCCAGTCGCAGCTTAGTGCGAATGCCAGTGATAATGGCGGCGACCAACGCTTTTTCGCGTGCAGCCGCCGCCCCCTGATCCTCTTCACCGTCCGATGGGCCCAGTTCCCCATCAGACAGGTCCACTGGGGTCGCTGAGACCCCTGAGACCATTTCCGGATCAGAATCCTCCCCTGATGAATAAAGAGGAGGAGGGGGACGCTTCTTGGGGGCTTGTTGGGCGACATCCGCCCGGGGGAGAAATTCACTAAAGACCGCCCGCAGCTGGTCCAAAAATGCCCCTTGCGCAGATTGCGCCTCCTCAGCAGTGTAATCTGCCATCTCCCCTCAGTGACACTAAAAAAGATGATGAGGCACCCCCACACTGCCGCACACCACCGCCCCACAGTGCACCAGGAAACCCAGGAGGACTGCACCCACCGCCACCAGCACCCACAGGGGAGCCCAGCTATACTTGCTGTTCCGCTGCCTGCAACCCTGGAGGATAGTCAGAAGAGCCGCGCCGCCAGTTCTCCACCGTTCCATAGAGAAGAAAAAACGCTGCACACACACGTGTATTGCAGAGGCATGCGGTCAAAATGGCCGCCGTTAAACACTAGAGGCCGAAAAACACCTTCAGGGAACGTACAGTACCGCAAACGGCCGCTCCGAGCGCTAGAGGGAAAGCCCCATAGGCCCAATATGTCTGCGGCTACGGCAAAATGGCGGCGGTTCGCTGCAAAATGGCGACCGATCTCCGTATGGCAGCGAAAAACGGTATGAACGGTGCTGAACGATCGGTGCGGTGCGGGGGGTGAACAGGAGCTCCACGCGCCCCACCAGCGGCTACCCAGCAAGAAAATTTTTTTTTTTTTTTGGGTCGTCGGTCCTCCTTTCCGCCCTTAAAGAAGGGGGGGAAAGCATGAACTCTCACTCACCACTCCGACGAGCGCTGTGGGTAGCCACCCAGTCGCAGACCACCGCCCTATCCTTATGAAGAACCAGGTAGGGAGACCTACATGACAAAGCCGCCAATTCAGACACCCACCTAGCGGATGTAATGGCCACCAAAAAAAGGCCACCTTTTGTGACAGCAGTTGTAAGGGAATATCCCTGATCTTCTCATATGGCGGTTTCTGCAGTACAGAAAGTACTAAGTTCAAATCCCACGGCGCCAAAGGTGACCGTACCTGAGGAGCCACATGACACACAATGTACAAATGTACGAATCAAAGAATGCGTCGCTAACGGACGCTGAAACAGAATTCTGTCCTTTGAGTGTACTCAATGCTAAACTTGTGATCCAGGCCTTGCTGAAGAAAGGCCAGCACCCGAGTCACCGAAAAAGAACGGGGGTTCCAACCCCCCGCCTCGCACCAGTCAATATAAGCTTTCCCGGTGCGATGATAAATCTTGCGCGAAGTGCACTTGCGCGCCTTAACCACTTAAGCCCCGGAAGGATTTCCAGCTTTAGGACCGGAGCCCTTTTTGCGATTCGGCGCTGCGTCGCTTTAACTGACAATTGCGCAGTCGTGCAGCGTTGTACCCAAACGAAATTTGCGTCCTTTTTTCCCCACAAATAGAGCTTTCTTTTGGTGGTATTTGATCACCGCTGCGTCATTTCTGATCGCCGCTATAAACAAAAGAAGAGCGACAATTTTGCAAAATACAAATCCAAAAAAAATATAAAAAAACATTTTTTTTCATCGGTTTTGGCCGATATTCTTCCTCATATTTGCAATAAAAAAAAATCGCAATCGGCGTTTATTGATTGGTTTGCGCAAAAGTGGTCACGTTTATGGATGATGAGAATTCATTTTTGGGGTTTTTATTTATTTATTTTTTTTTTACTAGTAATGGCGGTGATCTGCGATTTTTAGCGGTACTGCGATATTTCAGCGGACATGTCGGACCATTTTGACACTTTTTTGGGACCATTGGCATTTATACAGCGATCAGTGCTATAAAAATGCACTGATTACTGTGTAAATGCCATTGGCAGTGAAGGGGTTAACCTGCAGGGGGCGCTCTAAGGGTTAACAGTGTTCCCTGGGCGTGTTCTAACTGTGTGGGGATTGTCCTAGCTGGGGAAGGGAAGTGGTCACAGCCTCCATGTACAGGAAGGCTGTGATCACAGCCCTTCCCCCTTCACAGAACGGAGGTTCGTGTTTACTTACACGGACCTCCGTTCTTTCACTCCGGGGGGGGGCATCGCGGGTGGCCGGCGGCAATCGAAGCCGCCGCACCCGCTCCCTGGCCCTCCCCAAACACAGTGAGCGTGCGGCCTCCGGCGGCGCGCGCGCTCACTAAGCTCGATCCCGCAGCCGCCGTCTGACGGCGTTTTGCGGGAAAGAGCCACTCTGTCGCCGTCAAACCAGCGGTCGGCAAGCGGTTAAGCATGGTGGGGATCACTGACTCAGAAACACCCCTATCCCTCAGTACCTGGGACTCAATAGCCAGGCCGTCAAAGCCAGCGATGGTAAAGCAGGGTGCAGGATGGGTCCCTGCGACAGCAGATCATCGCGAAGCAGGAGCCGCCAGGGAACATCTGTTACCATCCGCACCACGTCGGTGTACCAAGGACGCCGAGGCCAATCCGGAGCCACCAGGATTGTCGGGATTCCCTCCACTTCTATCCTGCACAGCAGCCGTGGTAGAAGTTTAAGAGGAGGAAAGGCATACAGAATACGGTACCGAGACCATGGGGCCACCAGGGCGTCCGTGGCTACCGCCAACGGATCCCTTGTCCTGCACACAAAGGTCTGTACCTTGTGATTGAATCGGTACGCCAGTAAGTCCACGTCTGGCGTGCCCCACCTTTGGCAAATCTGGCAGAACACTTCTGGGTGCAGGGACCATTACCCCTGATCCAGTGTCTGGCGACTGAGAAAGTCCGCCTGCCAATCTTCTACGCCCGGAATGTATATAGTGGAGATTGCCGGCACGTGAAGCTCTGACCACCTCAGAATGTGGGCCGCTTCCGCAGCTGCTGCCGAGCTCCTTGTTCCACCTTGATGGTTCACGTACGCCACGGCCGTGGCGTTGTCCGACTGAACCCGAACAGGGAGGCCGCGCAGTGTCACCGACCAGTGGGAGAGGCAGAGCCTGATCGTCCGTAACTCCAACACATTGATCGGAAAGCGAAATTCCTGCACTGACCACCGACCCTGAGCAGATCATTGCCCCAGGACTCCTCCCCAGCCCGAGAGGCTGGCATCCGTCGTGACTATAGACTATTCCAGAGGAAGAAACGACTTCCCCAAGGTCAGTGCCCGAAGCCACCAGGCCAATGACCCCCTGATCTGATGATCCAAGAGACAAGGGAGACTTGTCCCACTGCAGCAGTATTGCTCGCTGCAAGAGCCGAGTGTGACTCTGGGCGTACAGTATCGCCTCGAAGGCCGAGACCATGAGCCCCAACACCCGCATGCAAAAACGTAAGGAGGACCACCGTCGTGACAACAGAATTCGCACCGCTGCTTGCAGCGTCAGCAACTTGACCGGAGGTAGGAACACCCTCGCCTGCTCCGTGTCCAAGATCAGGCCCAGATATTCTAGGCGACAGGACGGGGTCAGCGTCGACTTCTGAAGGTTGATCAACCAGCCGAAGTCCCGCAGGGAGGTCAGGGTGATAGCAACATTGTCCTCCAGAGCCGGAGCCGACTCCGCTCACAGGAGTAGATCGTTTGGTATGCTACCACAGCAATGCCTCTCTGTCTCAGCAGAGCCAGCACCGGAGCCAACAGCTTGGTGAAGACCCGCGGAGCAGAGGCCAGACCGAAGGGAAGTGCCACAATTGGTAGTGGAGATCCCCTACCGCAAAGCGAAGGAAGCGCTGATGCCGGACACAAATGTGAACGTGAATACAAGTGTCCCTGATGTCCAGGGATGCCAGAAAGTCCCCCTGGTGCAGGGCGGCCAAGACCGAACGGACTGATTCAATCCTGAATTTTCGCGCCCTCACCAAGTGATTGAGCGCTTTCAGGTCCCGAACCGGTCTGACCCCATCCTTCTTTGGCATCACAAAGAGGTTTGAGTAGAACCTGCAGAACCTTTCCGCCGGGGGGACCGGCACAATTACCCCCTGTTCGGACAGTGTCTGAACAGCCCCTAACAGAGCCTGCCGACGCACCGGAGAGAGTCTCAAATTTGAGGGAAGGGACCTGTCCGGGGGCAGAGTGCGAAACTCTATCTTGTACCCGGAGGACACCACCTCTCGTACCCACAGATCGGAGATGCGGGCGTTCCACCGGTCCGCGAACCCCAGAAGCTGGCCCCCCACCCGAGAGTCGGGCGGGGGCGACCCATCATGCGGAGGAGGACTTTTCCACCGTCTTCCCAGACTTGCGCTGCCAAGGCCACTTACTGGTCCCAGCGGCAGCCTTGCTGGGCCGGGAGCCCTTGCCCCCTGAACCGGGCGCACGAAAAAACGCTTCTGGCCAGAGGACGAAGGCCCCTGCCTACGGTGATGTTCTTGCCGCTTGAGTTCTGGGAGGAACAGTCCTCTTCCCTCACATGAAATCCGTAATGATTTCATCCAGCTGAGCACCAAAAAGCCGACCACCCTGAAAGGGCAGGTCTGTGAGGCCTTTCATGCGTGGTCACCCGACCGGCACTGCAGCCACAGCAGTCAACCAATAATGACCACAAACACACACATTTTTGACAGCATAGGGACTAAGTCCAACTCTGCGTCGCAAAGGTAACGAAGACCCTGCACCAGCTGGTTTGCTCGCTGCCACGATTCTGGTGAGCACCCGCAGCCAAAATCACTGTGCGACTCCGTCGCACATTCTGTGAGCGACTGCGCCACCATGGCCGATGCTAGAGCTGGCCTCATGGTTGCCCCCGCCACCAAGAACAATGTTTGGACACCGCATCCGTCCGCCTATCGGCCAGTTCTTGAAAAGATGGCGACCCTTCCATGGAAATGGTAGTTGCCTTGTTCAGGCGGGCCACCGGCGGGTCTACCGCGGGGGATGCCCACTTCTGCAACAGGTTGTCCTCAAAGGGATAGCGTACAGAAAAGCACTTGGGCAGTGTAAAGGAATTCTGCAGATGTTGCCATTCCTTCTAAACAAATTGGTCAAAGAACTGGACATAAGGAAAAAAACCTTAGGGGCCCGGGCTGGCTTATAAGACCCAAAAACGTAGGCAGTCTTTTGCAACTCCCCAGCCGCAGCGATTCGCGGACAGCTGTGACTAGGGAGCCCACCAGCGCCCTTTCGCGCGCCACAGAGGCCCCCTGGTCCTCCTCACCGTCCGAGGGCTCCAGTTCCCCGTCAGAGTGTTCCACGGGGGTCCCTGAGACCACCGAGCCCCTTCCGGCTCCGAATCCTCCCCTGAAGATGGGGGGGGGGATGGTGGACGCTTTTTTGTCACCCCCCTACCACAGCTCGGTACCCCCCGGGCGAAAAAATCATCCAAAATGGAGCCAATTTATCCAGGGGAACCAGAGGTCCCAGCACAGCTTGGGCTTCAGCGGACCCTTCCAGAGGACATCCCGCGTATTCAGCCGCCATTGCGCCACCCCCAGGAAACACGTGAGGCCTACAGGCCATAACACCTCCACAGTACAACCCCCTCAACTGCCCCCAGACCAACCGGAAATGCCCAGGAGGACCCTACACCGCCACCACCAACACCCCAGGGGGAAGCCAGCTATACCGGCTGTGCCTGTCTGTGCCCTCCTGCTGCTGTTACTGCCGCTGTGAGCAGTCGCTGCTGCGCTGCACTGCTGTCCCATGCGCCGCTGACCAGGAAGAGAAAGAACGGTGCCAACACACACGTTTTTCCCATCCACAAGGACTCGCCAAAAATGGCGGTCACAAGAGGCCAAACCAGCGGCAAAATGGCCGCGGCTATGGCAAAATGGCTGCTGGCCGTGACTACGGCAAAATGGCGGTCGAAAACCGGGAAAATGGCGGCAAATGCCGCATGGCGATCGGGTAACAGCGCGGGGGGGGTGTGGGTGGGTAGGGACGGTGACACCCGGGTCACCTATACCCCCCCACCGGAATGAGCACCGCTCGCCGCCCCCCGTCCGCACCCCAGGGGGGGAGGGGGGTGTCACTCACCATTCCAGACGGGCGTAGCCGGTAGCAACCCGGAGCAGACCTTCCTCCCCCAAGGTGGGGAGGGATGCTGCCGGCCATGAGACCCCTGGACGCGAGCCCGGTCACTGGGTAGGCAGGTGGGACGTTTAACTCACCGGCCCCCCGCGTGGAACGGGGCACGATGCGGTGGACCCCGCGTACAGCTAAGGGAGGCTCGCATTGTTTGTTGGCCAGGCTGGGAAGATTTCCAGGATTCGTGATATCCAGCATATCACCCAGCCGGCTACTTGATTGTATTCTTCATCAGAAGCTTGAGCAAAAGAAAAAAATTGGGGACCCGCAGATCCCAGCAGGGAACCAGGTCTAACTCCTTGCACTAGGCAGAAAAGACTGGTGTGCCTTGCAGGGTGGAGGGGTTATACACTGAGTGAGGACGGCCCCCTGGGAGGGGCCAGCTTTGCTTTTTCTGAACTTCGTTCTGCCTAGTCTACTCCTAGTAAAAGGTGCATAAACCCACGTGTCATGAATAAGAGGCTGCGTCTGTCAATGAACGTAAGAGAAATGTGAGTTTATTACCACTTTAACCACTTGCTGACCGCTGACCTGCGTCTGACGGCGACAAAGTGGCTGGTATTCGCAAACCGGCGTCATATGACGGCGGATGCGAGATCCCGCACGTGCCGCGCGGGGGGGTCATGGAGTGGGTAGAGCGGAATCGATCTCCGCCGGCTACCCACGATGCCCCCCCCCCCGCAGTGAAAGAACGGAGGCCCGTGTATGTAAACACGGATCTCCGTTCTGACAGAGGGAGAAGGGCTGTGATCACAGGCTTCCTGTATATGGAAGCTGTGATCACTCCCCTCCCCCTGCCAGCCCAGCCCCCATACAGTTAGAACACACCCAAGGAACACAGTTAACCCTTAGAGTGCCCCCTGCAGGTTAACCCCTTCACTACCAATGGCATTTACACAGTAATCAGTGCATTTTTATAGCACTGATCGCTGTATAAATGCCAATGGTCCCAAAAAAGTGTCAAAATGGTCTGACATGTCCGCTGCAATATCGCAGTACAGCTAAAAATCACAGATCGCCGCCATTACTAGTAAAAAATAAAAAAAAAATAAAAACCCCAGAAATTAATTCTCATCATCCATAAACGCAGAAACTTTTGCGCAAACCAATCAATAAACGCAGATTGCAATTTTTTTTTACCAAAAATATGAGGAAGAATATAAAACGGCCAAAACCGATGAATAAAGGGATTTTATTAAAACTTACCGTAAAATATTTTTCTCCGAGTTCACTGACAGATGCAGCTCTCCATTACGTGTGGGGTTTTATGCTGGTCTCACTAGGAGTTAACTAGGCAGGGAAAAGAAACAGCTGGCCCCCTCCCATGGGGGCCGTCCTCTCTTCCCACATAAAACCCCCTCATTACATAGCTCTTCAGTTCGTACACAAGCCGTACCAGAACAGAACACAGAGGGGTGGGTGCTGCGGCTGTCAGTGAACTCGGAGAAAAGGATTTTACGGTAAGTTTTAATAAAATCCCCTTTTCTCCTATCGTTCACTGACAGACACAGCTCTCCATTACGTGTGGGGATGTCCCCAAGCCGTGTCAAAAAGAGGGGTGGGTAAACACTAACAGTACCCAACTGAACCTCTAAGGAGGCGCCAGACGCGCCTACGCTGCCACCTGCAAAACTTTGCGGCCCAAAGCAGCATCCGAAGATGCAAACACATCAACTTTATAAAACTTAGTGAAAGTGTGAACCGAGGCCCAAGTGGCCGCCTTGCACACCTGTGACACCGAGGCCTGGTGTCTGAAAGCCCAGGAAGTGCTAACAGCCCAGGTAGAATGAGCCGTGACCGGAAAAGGGGGGACCTCGCCTTGAACAGAATGCGCATGGGTCACGGTTTTTCTAATCCAACGAGAAATCGTAGCCGACGAGGCCGCCAACCCTTTGTGCGGACCCTCTGGCAGAACAAACAAAGCATCAGCTTTTCGAAAAAAAAAAAAGCTGTAGCAGCCAAGTACCCTCGTAAGGCCCTCACTACGTCCAGAGCATGCAACTCAAACTCCTTTGGGTGCGATGGACGAGGGCACAATGAAGGAAGAACAATATCTACATTAATGTGAAAGGAAGAGAACACCTTCGGAAGGAAGGAGAGGGTCACAAGACCGCATTATCCTTATGCATGACTAAGTAGGGAGACTTGCACGATAGTGCTGCTGATTCAGACACCCGTCTGGCGGAAGTGATGGCAACTAAAAAGGCCACCTTCTGCGACAGCAATTGTAAGGAAATCTCCCTGATATTCTCATATGGCGGTTTCTGAAGAACAGAAAGCACCAAATGCAGATACCACGGAGCCATCGGAGCCTTCACCCGAGGCGCCACGTGTCGCACACCCTGTACAAGGGTACGAATCAATGAGTGCGAAGCCAAAGGTCTCTGAAAGAGAATCGCCAGAGCTGATATCTGGCCCTTGAGGGTACTCAAGCCAGTTTTTTGTTCAGGCCCTGCTGCAAAAAAGTCAGGACCCTGGACACAACATAAGAGCGAGGGTTATGACCCTCCACCTCGCACCAAGCTATATAAGCCTTCCAGGTGCGGAGATAAATCTTGCGAGAAGTACACTTGCGAGCTTTTAACAAAGTAGGGATCACAGAGTCGGCGACTCCCCTATCTCTTAGCACCTGGGACTCAATAGCCAAGCCGTAAAAGCCGGCGAGGGTAAAGCAGGGTGCAAGATGGGTCCCTGAGACAGAAAATCGTCTCGCAGTGGGAGCCGCCAAGGGGCGTCTGCCACCATTTGCACCACGTCGGCGTATCAAGTGCGCCGAGGCCAATCTGGAGCCACCAGGATTATTGGTATCCCCTCCGCCACTTTCCTGCGTATCAATCGCGGAAGCAGTTTTATCGGAGGGAAAGCGTACAGAAGGCGGTAACGGCCCAAGGGGGCCACCAGAGAGTCTGTGGCCACTGCAAACTGATCCTTTGTTCTGGACACAAAGGTTTCCACCTTGTGATTGAATCGGGGGGGGCCATGAGATCCACGTCTGGCGTCCCCTATCTGCGACAAATTTGATTGAACACCTCCGAGTGGAAAGACCACTCTCCCTGGTCCAGCGTCTGGCGATGGAGAAAGTCCGCCTGACAGTTTTCCACACCTGGAATGTAAACGGCGGAGATTGCCGGAACGTGACGTTCCGCCCAACGCAGTACCATAGCTGCCTCCACCGTAGCTGCTGGACTCCTTGTGCCACCCTGATGGTTCACATATGCCACTGCTGTGGCATCGTCCGACTGAATTCGAATCAGACGACCCTGCAATCTCATCCAGAGAAAAAAGCACAATCTGATTGCTCTCAGCTCCAGTACATTGATGGGGAGGCGAGCCTCTTGTGCCGACCAACGGCCCTGGGCAGACAGCTGTCCCAGGACCCCGCCCCAGTCCAAGGGACTATCATCCGTGGTAATGATCACTCACTGAAGGGGCAGGAACGACTTCCCCTCAATCAACGCTGAGTCCCGGAACCATAGGTCAGAGACGCCCTGGTCTGGGAGCTCAGACGGATCAGAAGGTCCAAGGACCGAGGGGATGTCCCACCGAGCCAAAATTGCTCGTTGAAGGAGACGAGTGTGACTCTGGGCGTATGGTATCGCCTCGAAAGTCGAGACCATGAGCCCCAGCCCCCCACATAAGGAAGACCGTCGGTGCGACAGGAAAATTTTCACTGCCAAATGCAGTGACCGCAACTTGGCTGGAGGAAGGAAAAACCTTTTTGCCTGCTCTGAGTCCAGGAACAGGCCCAGATACTCCAGGCGACGGGATTGAGACACCGTTGACTTCTGCAGGTTGAGCAACCAGCCGAAGTCCTGCAGCGAGGTCATTGTGATCCTCACCTTCTCTTCCCGAGCCGAGGCAGATTCCGCTTGCAGGAGCAGGTCGTCCAGGTAGGCTACTACCACAATGCCTCTCTGTCGCAGTAACGCCATACCGGAGCCACCAGTTTTGTGAAAAAACTCGAAGTCTGAGACTAGACCGAAAGGGAGTGCCACAAATTGAAAATGGAGGTCTCCCACTGCAAAGCGAAAGAAACGCTGAAGCCGTGGACAAATATGTACATGGAGGTACACATCCCTGATGTCTAGAGACGCCAGAAATTCCCCCTGATGGAGGGCGGCTACAACCGAGTGGATAGATTCCATCCGGAATTTCAGCGCCCTAACATACCGGTTCAGGGCCTTCAGGTCCAGTACTGGCCGGACCCCCCCCCCTTTTTTTGGGGACCACGAACAGATGTGAGTAAGAAACCTCGAAGCCTCTCGCTGAAGGCGCTGGCACGATCACCCCTTGGTTCGAGTGCTTGTACAGCCCCAAAGAGGGCCTCCCGGCGTGCCTGCGGGAGCCCTAAGTCGAAGGGAAGAACCTGACTGGTGGCACTCAGCAACGTCCCCCACACGATGCCCGGGCGGAGGCAACCCATCAGGCTGAGGAGGTTTGTCCTCTGCCTTGTTGGTTTTGCGCTGCCACTGCCGGCACCCAGCCCCTGCAGCAACCTTACCGGAACGGGTCCCTTTACCCGCTACGCCCGGGGCGCGAACAAACCTCTTCTGACCCGAGGTAGGGAGCCCCTGTCTACCGCGAAAACTCACGCCTCCGGGGGTCTGGGAGGAAGGCACTTACCTCCTGTGAAATCTTTAATGATCTCACCCAGACGTGGACCGAATAGATGTCCACCCTGAAAGGGAAGGTCTGAGAGACCTTTTCTGGAAGCATGGTCACCGGACCAAAAACGCAATCAGTACCCGCCTGAGGATACAGCAACGGCCGCATCACCAAGGTACTTGAGACCTCGGAACAAAAAGTCAGCCCTCTGCGGCGTATCCAGCAGGCAGCCGCAGTCCAGAAGATTCTGGAGCTCCGTCATAAGCTCAGACAGATATTGCGCCGCCATGGCGAACGTCCGGGCTGGCCGCAGAGCCTGTCACCAGGAAGAGCGACCTTAACAGCGCCTCTGTCTTTGGCAGCGGGGCCCTTGAATGCAGGAACCCCTTCCAGAGGAATGGTCGTTGTCTTATTAAAGCGATCATAGGCAGGACACCAAGGCGACTCCCATTTCTTTTTTTAAAAAAGCTTTCCTCAAGGGATAGCGAGCAGCGTCCCGTCAAGTCCCTTGGAGTGTGGAAGGAAACCGGAGAACCGGGAGGAAACCCACGCAGGCACAGGGAGGTCATGCAAACCTCAGGCAGGTCATGCTTAGGATCTGAGCCAGCAAGCATTATGCTGCCAGGCACAAGTTCCACTGCGCTAAAAGGAATGCTGCGGACGCTGCCATTTACAACAAGGCGATCAGGAAAAAGATCATATGGGTAAGCCTTGGGCGCCCTAGGGGGCCTGGAGGACCACACCACATGCGCAGAAATCAGCGATTCGCCATCCTGGCTCAATCGCATCGCAGTGCGATACCAATTATAATCACAGCTGCCGTCCCCTGATCCTCTTCTCCGTCCGAGGGACCTTCCGGATCAAAAAATTCTCCCTTGAAAAGCAAGGAGGAGGGGGACGCTTCTTGGGGGGCCTGTTGGTGACATCCGTCCTGGGGAAAAATCACTAAAGACCGCCACAGCTGGTCCAGAAAAGCCCCTTGCGCAGATTGCGCTCCTAACATGTTCAGCTCCCTTAGGAACACATAGATGCATAGAAAGGTTAAAGGCACCCCCACACAGCCGCACGCCACCACCCCACAGTGCACCAGGGGACCCAGGAGGACTGCACCCGCCGCCACCAGCACCCACAGGAGAGCCCAGCTATACTTGCTGTTTGCTGCCATAACCCTGAGGATCGTCAGAGAGCCGCGCCGTCAGGAGCACACACAGTTCCAAAGTGAAAGTAAAAGGCTGTAGACACGTTTTTTGCATGAGCAGGGATTCCAATATGGCCGCCGTTAAACACTAGAGGCCAAAAAACACCTGCAGGGAATGTGCAGAACCGCAAATGGCCGCTCTGAGCGCTAGAGGGAAAGCCCCATAGGCCCAATATGTCTGCGGCTATGGCAAAATTGCGGCGGTCCGCCGCAAAATGGCGGCCGATCGCCGCATGGCGGCGAAAAACGACCGAACGGCGCTAGACGATCGGGTGCGGTGCGGGGGGAAGTGCAGGGGGTGAACAGGGCTCCACGCGCCCCTACCGGGTTGTCGGTCCCCCTTTTCGCCCCTAAAAGGGGGGGGGGGAAGGAGCTCTCACTCACCACTCTGGACGACGCCATGGGTAGCCACCCAGTCGCAGACCTTCCGCCCCTGCTTGGGCGGTATGCTGCAGGCCAGAAGTCGCCCTTCCCGAATCGCATCCGGGGCTGGGCGTAAGGGGGGGGATCACCCCAGGGCACGATGCGGCGGGTCCACATACGGCGGGACTGGCTTGCATCGGTCGGCCAGGTCGGGGAAAGTACAGAGCCCATGGACTCTCTATGCCCCGACCGGCTTCTTGATAGCAGATCAATTGCTTGATAGAAGACAAATAAAAATAAAAGTAAAAGAAAATTGAATAAAAAACGGTCACAAACAGGACCACAATTCCCCTGAAGGGAAGCCAGGTCAACTCCTTGCAAACTAGACATTTAGACTGAAGAGCTATGCTATGAGGGGGTTTTCATTGGGAAGAGAGGACGACCCCCATGGGAGGGGGCCAGCTGTTTCTTTTCCCTGACTAGTTAACTCCTAGTGAGAGCAGCATAAAACCCCACACGTAATGGAGAGCTGCGTCTGTCAGTGAACGATAGGAGAAAAAAATGTTTTTTTTATATTTTTTTTTCTGGATTTGTATTTTAGCAAAAAGTAAGAAATTTGTTTTTTTTTTTTTTTTGCAAAATTGTCGCGCTTCTTTTGTTTATAGCGGTGATCAGAAATGATGCAAAGGGGATCATATGACACCAAAAGAAAGCTCTATTTTTGGGAAAAAAAGGATGCAAATTCAGTTTGGGTCCAACGTCGCATGACCACGTAATTGTCAGTTAAAGCGATGCAGTGCCGAATCGCAAAAAGTGCTCTGGTCCCAAAGTGTGAAATCCTTCCGGGGCTGAAGTGGTTAAGAGGCAATGGAACACCAACAGATTTCTTCCACTATCAACAGGTAATAAAACTATACAGGCGGTCCCTGGGTTACAAACAAGATAGGGTCTGTAGGTTTGTTCTTATGTTGAATTTGTATGTAAGTCGGAACAGGTACCTTTTCTAAGTGTAACTTCAGCCAAAACAACTATTAAGTTTTTTTGGATATCATAGGAAGGGGTTAACACCCCTGTAACATTTGTTTTGCTGTCTGTGCCCCTGTTCAGAAGATTTTACCTCACTTTCTGTCCCTGTGACAATTGGATTTTGAAAATTTTGGGTTGCACCAGTACGCTGCAACCTGGGTTTGACTTAAACGTAGGAAAAAAAGGGTTTTTATCTCGAAAGAAAACCACAGTATACTAGGGGAAACGTA
>BLSH010516774.1:19409-30243 GCA_018402905.1 Glandirana rugosa | reverse complement strand
TGTCTAGACAAGCTTCCGAACATTCTTTTATTGCTGAATCTACACAGATACATCATGCCTCTGACCACACAGATGTACAGGGAGCAGATTCTGTAGATATCGCAGAGCAAAATGTAAGACCAAAACACACAATAATACCAACACAGAAACTTTGAGAAAACTACGAAACCAGATGAGATGAGTTGCCCAGAAATCTGTTAGAACTGTGGGACAAAACTACATATTGCATGTCAGACTTAGCTGAACAACAAGCTGAATTAAGAAATTCTACAGATCGCCTATCTGCAGTGTATGAGCGCTACCAGCGGCTGTCTGCAAAATACACAGCTTTCTTAAAGGACTCTAATATAGAGGGCTCTTTAGCAGAACTGCCTAAGACTGATGAACTAAACCAACAAAGAGATCTTTAAGTGCAAGATGCCAAGGATAAGGCAGAACTCCGCATCACTAAACTGCAGGAGACTAGATCTCATAAATCCACATCTACTAAGCTCACAACACGTTCTTCTAGATCTTCTCGCTCTAGAAGCGCAACATTAAGTGACAAGCTAATAGAGGCCCGTGCAAGTCTAGAAGCAAATAAAGTGTGAAGCTCATTTGAGATGACAGCTCACCAAGCAGAGATAGAAGCTCAGGACAAAGCTCGCCAAGCAGAGATAGAAGCTCAGAGCAAATCTCTTCAAGCAGAGATGGCAGCTCACAAAGCAAAGGCAGAATCCCAAATAAAGATTCTGCAAGTGGAAAGGGAGGAAGCAGCTGCCTTAGCAAACTCCTTGAGCAAGAAATGGGAGAAAGTACTAGCTCAGACTGTTCTATTCCAGCAGAAGTGGAAGATCCAATTGAACACACCAGTGAATATGTGCTAAGGCATAGTGTTTGCAATGATACAGAATCCTCTCCTGTATCACCTATTAACATTACCGTTCGCACTCTTAACACAAATACCTCTAACACGCAAAAGCCTGAGCCTCTTTAAGTCCACAAAGCAAGTGTATTCACACAGCAAACCACATCACCTCCTGTCAACGACAAGGTGACTGCCAGCGACAAGCCACAGTTCAAGCAACAGCCAGCAGAAGCCTTATAGACTAAGCTGAATGTCTTTGCAACATAATTTTATCCTGGTAAACCTCACCCTTACTCACCAGAGAACTTTCACACCCAAGGGGTCCCACAACTTTGGCACCTAAGAGTGAGAAATGAGACCTTTCTGACTTTGCCAGATATATGATTCGCTGCAAGCCCATTAACATTAGCCTCTCAAGGTTCGATGACTGTCCAGAGACCTACAGATCTTGGAGATCAACCTGCAAAGCTTCTATCGCTTATCTCAACCTTACTACCAAGGAGGAACTTGATTTGCTCATAAAGTGGCTGGGGCCAGAATCTGCAGATCGTGTTAAAAAACTGAGAGCAGTACATGTTGATTACCCAGATGCAGGTCTTGCATATGCATATGCTGCATGAGCAAGACTTGAACAAACCTATGGTAGGTCTGAAGCCATAGGAAGTGCTCTATTCAAAAGACTGAAAAACTTTCCAAAAATAGGAAACAAAGATCATCACAAACTTCGAGAACTAAGTGACCTCCTCATGGAGCTACAGTTGGCAAAGGCAGACCCTCGACTACCTGGGCTAAGCTACCTGGACACCGCCCATTGGTGTGCATCCAGTGGTATCTAAACTGCCATACAACCTGCAGGAAAAATGGGCACAACAAGGCTCAAGATATAAAAGAGACTATAACGTATCCTTTCCTCCATTCTCATATTTTTGCAGGTTCATTGGTGAAAAAAAAGCCTGGGCGAGGAATGATCCCAGCTTCAGCAGCAGCGAGTCTAGCTTGCCTACATCATCATCATCAAGGTATGATAACAAAGAAGCTAAACATAGAGACTTATATAGAGCAGAATCTGCTAAAAAGACAGATATCTCAACTCCCGTATCCTCTCCCACTTACCAGAGTGATTTGGGTGATAGAGATAAAGATCCAAATCGTCAGTGCCCTATTCCCAAAAACTTCACCCTCTAAAGAAATGTTGTGGGCTTAGGGCAAAGACTATCCAAGAACGCAGGGAGATTCTCCAGAAACTTGCAATATGTTATAAGTGCTGTGCTTCCTATGACCATTTTGCTAAAAACTGTAAAGTTGACATCAAGTGCACAGAATGCAGTAGTGACAAACACGTTACAGCTATGCATCCTGCTCCACTTCCAGACAATCCACAGCAGCCATCTACATTTAACCCTGCATCAGATCATGGCAGGGAGCAACAAAGCCATGCTCCAGCCATTACAAACGTTTCTTCTTCATGTACTGAGGTCTGCGGGGAAGGATCAAGCCACAAATGCTGTGCCAAGGTATTTCTAGTCAAAATATATCCAAAGGATCAACCTGAGAAAGTTACCAGGATGTATGCCATAATAGATGAACAGATCAACAGATCCCTGGTCAAGCCTAAATTCTTTGAGATCTTTGGCATAAAGGGACATGAAACACCATATACTTTCAACACTTGTTGTGGTCGTGTAGAAACTTCCAGCAGAAGGATCGATGGGGTCATGGTCTCCCATATCAAGGCAAAGAAGGGCATACCCTTGCCAACATTAGTTGAGTGTGACCAAATACCAGACAACAGTGAAGAAATTCCTACTCCAGAAGCTGCATATCACCATCCCCACTTAAGGCACCTGGCTGTGGACATAGCGTATCTTGATTTCAGTAAGGCATTTGATAGTTCCACATAACGATCTGATACAAAAGTTGTACAAGCTAGGACTTAACCCTTGGGTGGTTCAGTAGATATGCAGTTTGCTAAAGGATGGATCCCAGAGTGCGGTTGTAAATGGGGTTCACTGTAGTTCAATATTTCTAAATGTAAAATAACGCATCTAGGGAAAAACAATCCCGCTAGAGAGTACAGCATTGGGGGTACAGTGTTAGCCAGCACTACAGAAGAAAAAGATTTGGGGGTGCTTATTTCAGATGATTGCTAAATGAGCAAACAGTGTGACCAGGCAGTGGGAAAAGCAAATAGAATTCTGGGATGTATCAGAAGAGGGATCACCAGCAGGAGGAAGGAGGTTCTGATTCCTCTATATAGATCTTTAGTGAGACCTCACTTAGAATACGGTGTCCAGTTCTGGAGACCTCACTTACAAAAAGATATTGATAAGATAGAACGAGTTCAGAGATGGGTAACAAAATGGTGAAAGGTCTGGGGGATAAAACACATCAAGAGCGACTTCAGGAACTTAATATGTAGAGCCTGGAGGAAAGAAGGGAGAGGGGAGACATCGATTGAAACCTTTAAATACATCAAGGGGATGAATAAGGTTCAGAGGGGCAGACTTTTCAATATGAAACCAAAATCAAGAACACAGGGACCTCAAACTAACTGGAGGGAACTTCAAAACTAATCTTAGAAAGTATTATTTTACTGAAAGGGTGATTGATGATTGGAATAAACTACCAACAGAGGTTGTGAGACAGTCAGCAGTAAATGGCTTCAAACGTGCTTGGGATAAACATAAATCTATAGTCAGACAACAAGGTTAATGTGAATAAATAAATAAATAAAATAAAAATAAAAAGGGGCAGATTCGATGGACTACTCAGGCTTTTTCTGCCGTCACATTTCTGTGTTTCTATGTTACTGATATTCCTCCAATGGACATGGATGCTGAAATATTAGTCTTGCTGGGAAGAGACATTCTCAGAGTACATAAAGTGCGCCAGCAGTGCAACGGATCTGACAACGCTCCATACGCACAAAGACTTCATCTAGGCTGGGTAATAGTGGGCGATGTATGCTTAAACAAAATGCGGATGCCATCTGAGCTTAACTCCTTCAAGGCTCACATGATAAGAAATAGGCGTGCATCTTACTTTAGACCATGCCCTCATCATTACGAAGTAAAAGAGAAGCCTCTTGACATCATCCAGGTATCTGAGGTTATTCCCATCCCCTGAGATGACAACTTAGGTAACACAGTGTTTTGTACTACACGTGATGACAACAGAACAGCCTTGTCAGTTGAAGATAGAGAGTTCATCGCAATAATGGACAGTCAACTCTACAAAGATGAATCTAACAGCTGTGTTGCACCATTACCTCTTCGTGCTACAAGAGTCAGACTTCCAAATAATCATGAACAAGCCTTATCCAGATTCAACTCACTTCAGCGAACACTAAAGAGCAGGCCTGAAATAAAGGAACATTTCATTGCATTTATGAAAAGGATCTGTGACAATGATCATGCTGAGCAAGCTCCACCTCTTCTTGAACATGACGAGTGCTGGTATCTGCCTTTCTTTGGAGTGCATCACCCACGTAAGCCAAAGCAAATCAGGGTAGTGTTTGATTCCAGTGCCAAGCATCAAGGTGTATCCCTGAATGATGTTCTTCTTACTGGTCCTAACCTAACCAAACAACCTTGTAGGAGTACTTATGAGGTTCAGAAGAGAGCCAGTTGGCATTGACATTGAGCAAATGTTCCATTGCTTTATAGTAAAAGAAGACCATAGGAACTTCCTAATATTTATGTGGCACAATGAAGTGATTGAATATTGCATGAAAGTACATGTATTCGGAAACAGTCCCTCACCTGCTGTTGCAACATATGGTCTACGAAGGACTGCCCATGATGGAGAAAAGGAGTATGGTGCAGATGCCCGACACTTCGTTGAGAGAGACTTCTACGTGGACGATGGACTCAAATCCTTACCCACAGATGAGGAAGCCATAGACCTGCTCCAAAGGACTCAAGGTATGCTTTCTAAGGCCAACCTCAGACTTCATAAGATTGCCTCAAACAGTGCTGCTGTGATGAAAGCCTTCCAGCCTGGTGATCATGCTACAGGATTTAAAGATTTAAATCCGGGAATGGACATGCCTCCTGTTCAAAGAAGTTTGGGCTTACAGTGGAACTTATTTAAAGGCACCTTTGGCTTTTAAGTCAGCTCTGCAGACAAGCCATTCACCAAACGTGGTGTTATGTCAGGGGTGAACAGTCTATATGATCCGCTGGGATTCGCGAGTCCCATCACCATACAAGGTAAATCCTTATTAAGACAACTAGCAGAGACTATTTAATATTGGGATGCTCCTCTACCAACAGACAAATATTCAAAGTGGAAGTCCTGGAAACAATCTCTACATGCCTTAGATGGAATCGACATACCACACTGCTACACTTCAGCTTCCTTTGCTGCAAGTCAGAGAAAAGAGATTCACATCTTCTCAGATGCATCCACTGAGGCCATAGCAGCTGTTGCCTACCTCAAGGTAAGAGACTCTCACAATCAAACCCATGTAGGGTCAGGGCCATCTTACTAGCATCATAGGCCCCTGGACAAAGTAATACTCTGGGGCCCTTATCAGCCTGCCCCAATTTACGCACCTACTCTCAAGAATTAAAGTATAAATCGTTGATAGAACTAAACATATATTTATTAATACTTTTAACAAAATTGATTTTAAACAATAATAAAACATGCCATAAATCAAATCCAATCAACACAAAGGGCACAGTACAGGGGGGAAGCAGAAGGGCTCAATACTGGTATCAGGAGGGCACTATACATGATCTGGAACGCTGCCCTGGGCGCTTCCATCCTGGAATAGCTTAGTAAAAAGTGTGACTGTCCCAGCAAATCCAGGATGGTTGGCAAATATAATGTTTTACAAGACTATCATGGGGCCCCCATGCACCTGGGGCCCCTGGGCAGTGCCCAGGAGGGCCCATGCATTAAGGTGGCCCTGTGTCGGGTTTCTTTTTGGCAAAGCTAAGTTAGCACCTAAGCCTGAGCACACAATTCCCAGGCTTGAACTTTGTGGGACTGTACTAGCCGTAGAAATTGCAGATTTTATACTGCGTGAGCTAGACATTCAAATAGATGACATCAAATTTTAAACAGACAGCAAAGTTGTTTTGGGCTACATACACAATCGGACAAATGCTTTTATGTCTATGTCAGCCATGTAGAAAGAATCAGAAAATCCTCAAGGCCTGAGCAATGGCATTATGTTCCATCGGAGCATAATCCTGCAGATCATGCCACAAGACCAATGGCTGCAAGTGTCTTTGCAAACTCTTCTTGGTTGACAGGACCTGAATTCCTGCTGGATCATTCCGAAGAAACTGCACCTGAGGTTTTCAGTCTTCTAAATCCTGACAACGATACAGAGATTCGGTCTGAAGTTAAGATTCTTGTCAACAGATCTGAACAAAGATTCATCTTGGGTTCTCGTCACTTTGAATGTTTCTCGAAGTGGACAAGGCTTGTACGCACTGTTGCAAGGTTAGTCCATATTGCTCACTGCTATCACACTAAGTCCAATGATGCTGACTGTCAAGGCTGGCACTTATGCCAAAAAAACTCTTTCTGCAAAGGACATTGCTGAAAGTGAACTGATCATAATACGCAGTGAACAACAGAATGTCTTAAGCTCAGAAATGAAATGTACACGTGACAAGCAGGACATTTCAAAAACAGTTCAATTGCCAACCTGAATTCATTGACAGCCATGTCATGCTAAGGGTTGGCGGCCGTTTAAACAAGGCCAAGTTGAGAGAGAAAGAACAAAATTCCCTTATCATACCTGGTCGTCATCATCTCTCCACCTTGCTCATACGGCACTACCATGAAAAGGTTAAGCCCCAAGGTAGACATTTCACAGAAGGTGCCATAAGAGCCGCAGGTCTGTGGATTGTTGGAGCAAAAAGACAGATTTCAACTATACTGCACAATTGTGTCCAATGCCGCAAGCTAAGAAGGAAACATCAGCAACAACTGTCAAATTTGCCAGCTGACAGATTAAGAACTGACCCACCTTTCACTCACGTGGGTCTAGATGTTTTTGGGCCATGGATGGTAACAGCATGCAGAACCCGAGGTGGCCCAGCGAATAGCAAACGTTGGGTAGTGCTGTTCACCTGTATGAGTGTGCGTGTGGTACACATTGAAGTTATAGAATCCATGGATGCTTCAAGTTTTATTAATGCTTTAAGGTGATTTCTTGCCATCAGAAAGCCAGTAAAGTCATCAAGATCTGACTGTGGAACCAGCTTTACTGGAGCCTGCCGAGAGTTACAGCTCGACTCCAAGTCAATCCAAGAATTTTTAACCAAAAAGGGCTGTACATGGACTTTCAATCCTCCTCATTCCTCCCTTATGGGTGGCTCATGGGAGAGAATGATAGGCATTACACGTAGAATACTGGACTCTATGTTAATGGACTTGAACTCCACAACTCTTACTCACGAGAGTTTAACCATCTTTCTGGCAAAAGTGTCTGCCATAATCAATTCAAGACCACTTGTTCCAGTGTCTACAGATCCCAAGTCCCCAACCATCCTTACTCCAGCTACTCTCCTTACCCAGAAGCTTGGGTCTATTCCTGTTCCAAATGGAGACTTTAAAGAAGGGAACTTATACCGTGAACAATGGAAGCGAGTACAACACCTCGCCAACTGCTTCTGGAAACGCTGGAAGATGGAGTATCTTTCTCTTCTGCAAGGACGCAGAAAATGGCAACATCTGAACCCTAACCTCCAAGTTGGAGACCCTGTTCTGCTTAAAGACCAGCAAGCAGAAATAATTGAATGGCCCATGGGACTCATAGAACGCATGGGACGCATAGAATAAATATTAATTGGTATCCAACCGAATGGTCCACCATCATCCTCGCATGTTACTCCATCATCATAATCACCATCCCAGTTGAGGAGATAAGTCGTTCCACCCGGACTCAATCACCAAGGAACTCCAAGCGGTAATAGTATCCAAATTTCTGTCCCCCTTGGTCATTGCAACACAAATTTATGATCGAAGGGCCCATATGTGCCTTCATTGGTGTAAGTGTTTTTAACCTTTTTTATTAAAAGAAGTTATACAATTTTACACTATGGAGGCTTTTATTTCTTCTATGGTCTGACTTGCAATTTGGATACTATTACCGCTTGGAGTTCCTTAGTGATTGATTTCGGGTGGAAAGACTTATCTCCTCCACTGGGATGGTGATTGTGATGATGGAGTAACATGCGAGGATGATGGTGGACCATTCGGTTGGATACCAATTAATATTTATTCTATGCGTGAATTTCCCTGCCTTCTGGTAAGCGCTTTGCACATTTGGTGGTGGATTTTCACTCGGTGGCTATCATTGGATGTTACACCATATATTGTGGTATATATTGGTGACATTTATACCTATTGGTCTACAATCAAGACGCTATACGCATGATATAGACCCCAATATTACATACATATATTGCACGGACACTTTATATCTGGATATTTAGTTTACACTTAAGATTGAAGTTGGGACTTCCATTACACTGTCCTTTGCTTTTTGTTGTTTATTTAATGAACACTTGGACACTTTAAACACGTGGCACTTTATACATGCTTTTGTGACATAATAATTTTGTATATTTTGCACATTTTGATGCTGTTTTAAGCGCTGCACTATATATTTATTTTTTGTTCATACAACTGATCAATTGGAGTGACAGCTGCTGTTTTATACACTTACTAGAAGCGCAGTATTTTATGTTATATATCTATTTTAAGGAAGTGTAAAGACTTTCCTCAGACCCATCACAGAACTTGTTTTACCCTTGCCTTTTGGAGACTGAACTTGCTTACTTGGGTGTGTTGGATTCACTTTCTACCACAAGAAGAATGTGCCTTGAACTTTAAGTGACACTTCTTGATGCCTTATTGTAGTTTCTATTGTTGCATATACAGGCGTGTTATTTTTTGTCTTTTAGGTTTTTAAGACAACTGCAAATTGCACTATTGTTTATTTGCATTGCATAAGTACCATTATGATATAGAATAGTGGTATTTACAATACCAGGCGGGGAGTGTGCTATTACATGTAATTATCATGTAAACATAAACCTGTGCAGAGTTATAGTAATGTTTGTATAGTTGGTTATTACACTGCCATCTTGTGGTTGTTTTGAATATTTTATTGTCTTTATTCTGTTTTCTAAGTGTGTACCTCCCATCTTCTGAGGCAATTTCCTCTTCCTGGGTCACTCTGTGATGTGACTTCCTCTTACTGTGTTCTTTCTCTGTCTCATGGGGAAGAATATGGCCACACATTTTTAGGCCTCACACAATATGCTCACATCCTAGGACACATTACCATGTTTTGACCTGCAGTTACCATCTTTCAACCATCTGCCATATTTGCTGTATGCTGTACCTGCTATATGCAATAAATAGACGTTTATGGAAGAATTGGTGCTGGTGAGTTCAAGCTATCTGATAAAGACTGTCCGCGGTGATTATATCTGCTTATACAGGTCAGGCATAGAGGTCTCAGCAAGAGATAGGTCACTATTACAACAGTTGGAGTCATAATAGGAAATTATGACTCACATCTCCCATGAGCCCAAGCGAGGCAGGAAGTGATGTGGAGTGCCACGGATCAGGAAATGGAAGATTACAGGGACCACATAGCAACAGGGCACTTAGGGTGAGTATAAAAATGTTTTTTTTTCCAAAGGCGATTCATCATGCATAGAGGATTTGAAATATATAAAGATGTATTTGTGGGTGGAACTCTGCTTTAAATAACAAATTTATCACTAACAGCAACATTTTCAAGGAAATTCCAATACCTATAATTTAATAGTTATTTATTAGTTACTTATTATTTCAAATGTTCTTTCTTATTTTCAAATTTCCGAATTTTTCAAATTCCCGAAAAAATTAAAAAAACTAACGGAACAAAAACGAATGAATGTTTCGGCCATGCACATCTATATTTGGTAGGGATGAGCTCCCAGTTCGAGTCAAACTCACGTTCCACTTGAACATCGGGTGTTCATTTGTTAGAGTTTTCCCGAACATTATAGAGCATTCATGGGAACTTTGCACGCCCCATAATGCATTCAAATGGAGGCGGAATGCTGCCCGCTGATTAGCCAAAGCATTCACATGACCTGCATGCTTTGGCCAATCAGCGGGCGGCCTGCTGTGAGAGCTTTGATTGGCTAAAGGCAGGGTGCCTTTATCCAATCACTGCACAGCAGCCTCAATCCACGCCCCACACTATATAAAGCCACTTGTACAGCAGCTCTATGTAGTGTGTTGGTGGCTGTGGTCGGCGTTAGAGAGAAAGCTTAGGTTCCTGAATACAGGCAGTTTAGCTAGATTTCTAAAGTGTTAAAAAAAGAAAAGAAAAAAAAGTTAGATAGCTAACTAGATAGATAGATAGATAGATAGATAGATAGATAGATAGATGGATGGATGGATGGATGGATGGATGGATATCTAACATAGAACAGGAATCTAACATCTATCCTTATATCTGTCAGTTAGTGCAGGCAGGTTAGTGTAGGGAAATATATACTATATACATAGGGCTATCTGTATACAGTCAGGCAGTGCAAGAAAAAAAAATATGTATATATATATATATATATATATATATATATATATATACAGTTGTGCTCATAAGTTTACATACCCAGACAGAATTTAATAGACTCTTCTATTTCTCGGAGTAGGTGTTTATGGTGTTTTCTGAAGTTCGACAGTAACTACAATCTCCCCCGTTATGTCTCATAATTCTTGACCCCATACATTTGAAAACTAGTCCCAGTAAACCCAGCAAAGACAACAGTAATACTAAATTTTTCTCATTTGTGTCAACTAACTATTATTTACCGAAGTCGGTTTGTGGTTGGTACTCACTTTCTTTTCAAAAACACAATAGTAAGTATAAGAGATTTTTTACCGGTTCTTTAGAATTTAAGACAGTCCCATACATTTGAATACTCGTGTTGACATATATATATATATATATATATA
>BLSH010516706.1:54074-89822 GCA_018402905.1 Glandirana rugosa | reverse complement strand
CCTTCTCCTGTACCTTTGTGGTGCCGTCGTGCAGACACTACTACTACTACTTTGTTTCCACGGTTGACGACACCGAAAGGAGTCACACGTCTGACTGTTCCTCCCGTCACACTGAGGAAAGCCACAGCAGTTGGCACCTTTGTTTCATCATCATCATCACAGACGTGCTGCCGTGGTGTTTCCATGTCCTCTTCCTGAACCAGAAGTGGTTGGGCATCAGTGCACTCAATGTCTTCCACTTCTGGGCCAGGGCTATGTGGATGGCCCACGGAAAGCACAGCAGCAGAGTCATCAAAAAGCATAAGAGACTGCTGCATGACTTGGGGCTCAGACTGCTTGGCTGATTTACAAGGGGCTGAGGTGAAAGAGAGATGGCCATGGGGTTCAGGTGCCAACTCTGAGCTTTCATCAAGGGACCGGGTCGGAGACAATGTGAAGGAACTGGAGGCATTGTCAGCCACCCAATCTACTATCGCCTGTACTTGTTCTGGCCTCACCATTCATTGAGCGCCATTCGGGCCTACCATATAATGTTGAAGGTACTGTCGGCTACCTGAGGAAGGTGTTTCACTTGTGTGTGTAGCTAGCACAGATCAACCACGTCCTCTCCTTGCAACAGGAGCTTCAGCAACACCAGCAGCACCAGCAGAACCACGACCACCACCACGTCCCTTATTTGACGCTCTCCTCATTCTGGACACACATGTACTATGTAGCACTATTTATTAATACAAAAAAAAAAAAGAATAATAAATTATTATTCTTATTTTTTTTTAACAAAAGAAATTTGTAGATGCACTTTTTATTTTTGTGCAAGAAATGCACCGCTCACACCAGCAGCAGGAACCTCTCCCTACTCCAGTATGAGATGATTTTAGAACTATAATCTGTCTTTCACAGCACCGACAGGAACCTGTCCCTACTGCAGTATGAGATGATTTTAGAACAATAATCTCCCCCTCACAGCACCCACAGAAACCTCTCCCTAATGCAGTAGGAGATGGCTTTATAACGATAAACTCTCCCTCAAAGCACCAACAGGAACCTGGCCCTATTGCAGTAGTAGTTGTTTTTAGAACGATAAACTCTCCCTCAGAGCACCAACCAGAACCTGGCCCTAATGCAGTAGTAGTTGTTTTTAGAACGATAAAATCTCCATCAGAGCACCAACTGGAACATGGCCCAAATGCAGTAGTAGTTGTTTTTATAACGATAAACTCTCCCTCAAATCACCAACAGAAACCTGGCCCTAATGCAGTTGTAGTTGTTTTTAGAACGAAAAAATCTCCCTCAAAGCACCAACAGGAACCTGGCCCTATTGCAGTAGTAGTTGTTTTTAGAACGATAAACTGTCCCTCAAAGCACCAACAGGAACAAAGCCCTAATGCAGTAGTAGTTGTTTTTAAAACAATAAACTCTCCCTCAGAGCACCAACCGGAACCTGGCCCTATTGCAGTAGTAGTTGTTTTTAGAACGATAAACTTTCCCTCAAAGCATCAACAGGAACCAGGCCCTAATGCAGTAGTATTTGCTATTAGAATGATAAACTCTTGCTCAGGGCACCAACCGGAACCTGGCCTTAATGCAATAGAATTTGTTTTTAGAACGATAAACTCTCCCTCAATGCACAAACAGGAACCTGGCCCTAATGCAGTTGTAGTTGTTTTTAGAACGATAAACTCTCTGTCAAAGCACCAACAGGAACAAGGCCCTAATGCAGTAGTAGTTGTTTTTAGAACGATAAACTCTCCCTCAAAGCACCAACCGGAACCTGGCCCTATTGCAGTAGTAGTTGTTTTTAGAACGATAAACTGTCCCTCAGTGCACCAACAGGAACCTGGCCCTAATGCAGTAGTAGTTGTTTTTAGAACGATAAACTCTCCCTCAGAGCACCAACCGGAAACTGGCCCTAATGCAGTTGTAGTTGTTTTTAGAACGATAAACTGTCCCTCAAAGCACTAACAGGAACAAGGCACTAATGCAGTAGTAGTTGTTTTTAGAACGATAAACTCTCCCTCAGAGCACCAACAGGAACCTGGCCCTAATGCATTGGTAGTTGTTTTTAGAATGATAATCTCTCCCTCAGAGCACAAACAGGAACCTGGCCCTAATGCAGTTGTAGTTGTTTTTAGAACGATAAACTGTCCCTCAGAGCACCAACAGGAACCTGGCCCTAATGCCGTAGTAGTTGTTTTTAGAACGATAATCTCTCCCTCAGAGCACAAACAGGAACCTGGCCCTAATTCAGTTGCAGTTGTTTTTAGAATGATAAACTGTCCCTCAAAGCACCAACAGGAACCTGGCCCTAATGCAGTTGTAGTTGTTTTTAGAATGATAAACTCTCCCTCAAAGCACCAACAGGAACCTGGCCCTAATTCATTTGTAGTTGTTTTTAGAATGATAAACTGTCCCTTAAAGCACCAACAGGAACCTGGCCCTAATGCAGTTGTAGCTGTTTTTAGAACGATAAACTGTCCCTCAGAGCACCAACAGGAACATGGCCTTAATGCAGTTGTAGTTGTTTTTAGAATGATAAACTCTCCCTCAAAGCACCAACAGGAACCTGGCCCTAATGCAGTTGTAGTTGTTTTTAGAACGAAAAAATCTCCCTCAGAGCACCAACAGGAACCTGGCCCTAATGCAGATATAGTTGTTTTTAGAACGATAAACTGTCTCTCAGAGCACCAACAGGAACCCGGCCCTAATGCAGTTGTAGTTGTTTTTAGAACGATAAACTGTCCCTCAGAGCACCAACAGGAACCTGGCCCTAATGCAGTAGTAGTTGTTTTTAGAACGATGATCTCTCCCTCGGAGCACCAACAGGAACCTGGCCCTAATGCAGTTGTAGTTGTTTTTAGAACGATAAACTGTCCCTCAGAGCACCAACAGGAACCTGGCCCTAATGCAGTTGTAGTTGTTTTTAGAACAATAAACTGTCCCTCAGGGCACCAACAGGAACCTGGCCCTAATGCAGTTGTAGTTGTTTTTAGAACCATAAACTGTCCCTCAGAGCACCCACAGGAATGTTTCCCTAATGCAGTAGTAGAGGGTTTTAGAATGAGAATCTCTCCCTCAGAGCAACAACAGGAACGTTTCCCTAATGCACTATAAGATGGTTCCCTCACAGGACCGCAATGAAGGTCTCCCTAATGCAGTCTGAGATGGTTGTAAACGCTAATCTTTCCCTCACAGCAGTGGCATGAAGCTCTCCCTATTCTAGTCTGAGACGATCTGACACGCGGCGCTACGTGACTCCAGCCCCATATAGAGGCTGGGTCACATGATGCACTGGTCAATCACAGCCATGCCATTAGTAGACATGTCTCTGATGGCTTCTAATGGCAAACTAGTGAAAAGCGTGTTGATTGGCTGCCCAGCAGCTATAGAAAAGGCGCCAAAAATACCTGAATACCGAACCCGATCCCGGACTTTTTTTTAATGTCCGGGATCGGGTTCGGGGCACGGACACCCCAAAGTCCGGTACGAACACAAATTTTACAGTCGAGTTTTGATGTCGCTTCCTGGGGCGGAGCTGTGACATCATATGGGGGCAGGGCTTCCAGGTGATGCATTGTTTAATCTCTGCTACACACTATAAAGCTTTGCATTGATTGTTTAATCCTTCTGCACCCCATATTGATTTGGGTGCATTGTTCAGTCCTTGCTAAATGTTGACCTGTGGTTTGACATGCAGCCTAATCTTCCTATCCTTCAATAAATAAGGTTGTTTAAAGAGGTTTGCCAAATATAATGAAGTAATAGGTTTGGGAAACTGAAAAACAAATAATAAAACCGTGCAATATACAGGTGCAATATACAGGTGGCGCTGCAACACAACAGACTTCCTAAATGTTCTCAGTATAAAACAGCATACTGTAAAATGAACATTCACATAAATGTGTGAAACAAACAATGGGAACACTTCTAGCCCAGCTGCATTATATGGCAGAAAAGTGCAGCTGGTTGTTAACACAGAAATGTAAAAGTTGTAATAATGTCTCTCCTTAGGAGATACAGCAGTAGCTGGTGAAAGGTTTGTCTAGGTTGCATGTGAGGCATTGTGTTAGTTACCTGGCTGCAGGTAGCCAACCATTTAATGTTTGGAATACAAAACTTAAATTCATTCATCTCTTTCTTACTGTAGAAGTTTATTATACTGGTCAGCAGGGGCATAAGATCCATATTGATCACACACAATGTATTGTGCTTGGTTACAATTCAAAAAATATGAAACTCATTGATACAGTATCATTCTGCCCAGTATGGTCATGAGGGTTGTTTGAGGGTGGAATGCCTTGTATTGTGTTGGGAGGACTGCCACTGATAGGTAACTCTTTTTTATTTTTAGAACACATAAATCTAAAACACCGCCCCATGACACAGTCGTTAACTTAAAAAAAAGTATGCAAAAGATTCAAAGTGTTCTAATGTTACAAGTGGCCACATGACTGCTATGCAAAGCTACATTCTGTGCTCTTAATGGGTCAGGATGGAGACTCCTTGTGATGATAGATAACGTTTACTGACATCACTAATCCCAGCTGCTGTCATTCATGCTGAGCTGGGTGGGATGAGGGGAAGAGCTGGCAGTAGTATGACTATGGAAGTACAGGCACACCCTGTGCAGGTACAATGTCCTCTAGTTCCCAGGTAAAAGGCAGTGGTGCAAACTTACCACACTAAGACAGATGTGCTTTCATGTTAAGCATGGTCAGATTGCAACAGGACAATAGGGGGTGGGTGGGAGCTGTCAGACTTACCAGAAATTTCTTAGCAAACAAATAAAAAGATTATTAAGTACATTTAGACGCACGTACATGAAACAACAGACAGAGTATATTTGAAATATTACATATAGGGGTAACGTTCACTTAAGTACTTAGCTCTTGCAATGCCCTCACCTCACTGTTCCCTCTTTTAAAGATCTAAGCTTGTTAAAGAGTTTTCAGAAACCAAGACACTTCTGAGTGTGTTGGATTCCCTTTCCCCTGCTGTGCTCTGGGGTTCCTTCCACTGGCCCCTTACGTTACTATGGTGTCTTATAATGACTTGGGACTGGTGGAATGAACAATAGAGCACAAAGGGAGAACAGGTATCTAACACATCTCACAGAGCAAGCATCAACAATCTTAGCTCTTCAAGAGAGTGAAGATTGATGGAGTGGGTGGCAGGACAAAAAAAGTTTTAATTCTGTTTAGTTACAGTTGCTTTAAAGCGGAACTAAAGGCATTATACTTACCACCTGATTAACGGTCCAGGTCCCTTGGCAGCATCAGCATCTTCTCCCCTGGTGCCGGTCTTTGGGCATCTCCACTGGCTTCCATGAGATGCTGTAACTACTGTGCGCATGCACAGGAGTCATGCATCCTGGCACATATGTAGAGTGTCAGTGATGTAAGATGAGCTGTGCATGCACACCTCAGTTTACATGCCACAGAACACTGCAGGCAGGCAGGTAGGTGTATTTAATCACAGAAGACATTGTGGGGGTTATGTTCTAAAACTGGAGAGTGCAAAACCTGGTGCAACTCGGCAATCTGTTTTTTTTTTTTGCTAAAGCATAAAGTGTTACTAAACCCAGTAATATAAAACTAGTTCATCTGCCCCCCCCCTCCCCCGCAATGCCCACAGCTTATACATTTTCTTTTTACGTTAAAATATTGCCATTATATACCTTTAGGGATGATCAGCATACCATGGTTTCCTGATAAGCTGCAGTTCCTCCAGAGCTCTGTGTTCAGGTAGGAGGAGATTTACACTACAACCTGTATACACGCCCACATGTGTGATGTCAATATCACGTGGCCTGAACAGTTCAACTGAAACAGGAAATGTTCTATCCAGCATAAGAGACCTAATTGAGCATGTGCAGCTTTACCACCCTAATGTGTATTATATGGACTTGCCTAGATTGACAGTGCAGGAGGGAAGTATCTATCCATACAGGATAAAGCTGCCTTTTTACACAATGCTGAGGATTAACCCCTTAAGTTGCACAGTTAGTATAGCAAGCATGCTGTGCTGCATATACAGACTGATTTTACTGTTGTGGGTTTAGTAACACTTTAAAGTGATTGTAAAGTATTGTTTAAAAAAAAAAACAAACACACATGTTATACTTACCTGCTCTATGCAGTTGGTTTTGCACAGAGCAGCCTGGATCCTCCTCTTCTCGGGTTCCACTTCGCTGCTCTTGGCCCCTTCACCCTGCTGCTTGCTGTGAGGGCACCTGAGACGAGCTGCAGCTCCGTGTCCATTCAGACATGGAGCTGCTGTTTGGTCCCACCCCCTCTCTCTCCGATTGGCTAACTGACTTTGATTGACAGCTGCAGGAGCCAATGGCACCGCTGCTGTGTCTGAGCCAATCAGGAGGGAGAGTCTCAGACTACCAAGGGACTTGTGAGCATCGCTGGACAGAGTGTAGGCTCAGGTGTGTATTTGGGGGTGCTGGGGCTGCTGCTGCACACAGGTGTGTTTTTTTATCTCAATGCTTAGAATGCATTAAGACAAAAATCTTCTGTTTTTACAACTCCTTTAATTAAATAAGCAGAAGCAGGGGCGGACTGATCATTAGGGCTCTTGGGCAATGCCCGGGGGCCCCTGGCCACAAGGGGGCACCATCAGGGTTACCAGTTTCAATAAAACCAGGAACAGATTGTAAAAATCTGTGTATTTTTACATCTGTCCCTGAAATGTCCCTTACTGACTCCCCACTGCCTCCTCATCCAATGGGAACATGCTCTACACGCCCCCTTTTCCATCACGGCTTATTTGACATAGGAGCAGGAAATGCCACATGCTGGAGGATAGGAGAGAGATGAGGGGACACAGCCTGCAGTGTGGGACAGACTGCTGCTGCCTGATAAAAGGTAAGCTGACTGGGGTGAACTAAATGTATTGTTGTCTGTGCTTACCCTGGTGAGCATGGGGAGGGGAGAGGCTGTGTTGCTTCTAGCAGGACTCCTGTCCTGATGTTAGATCGATTTTCTGTGAGAAGAGCACTGATTCTGGAGGGAGGACATGTTCTTAACTTCTTCCCCAATCTCTGCTGCACCTCCCTAGTCATTACCTGCCCACCACTACACAGGCACAGTCCTCTCCTTTCCTACATTACCACTTCATATGTCTGTGAGCTGCTGGGACGTTACAAGTCCCAGCAGGCCAGGAGATGGAGGCAGCAGTGTGTTCAATCATGCTGATTTTTGGATGAAAAGTGCTGGTGTGTGTGACTGTGTGTGTGTATACTGTGTGTGCCTTTGTGTGTATACGGTGTGTATACTGTGTGTGCGTATAAACTGTGTGTGTACTGTGTGTGTGTTTGTGTGTATACTGTGTGTGTGTTTGTGTGTATACTGTGTGTGTATCTGTGTATATACTGTGTGTGCGTTTGTGTGTATATGGTGTGTATACTGTGTGTGCGTTTGTGTGTATACGGTGTGTATATTGTGTGTGCGTTTGTGTGTATACGGTGTATATTCTGTGTGTGCGTTTGTGTCTATACGGTGTATATGCTGTGTGTGAGTTTGTGTGTATACTGTGTGTGCGTTTGTGTGTATATGGTGTGTATACTGTCTGTGCGTTTGTGTGTATACGGTGTGTATACTGTGTGTGCATCTGTGTATATACTGTGTGTGCGTTTGTGTGTATACAGTGTGTATACTGTGTGTGCATTTGTGTGTATACGGTGTGTATACTGTGTGTGCGTTTGTGTGTATACGGTGTGTATACTGCGTGTGCATCTTTGTATATACTGTGTGTGCCTTTGTGTGCATACGGTGTGTATACTGTGTGTGCATTTGTGTGTATGCGGTGTGTATACAGTGTGTGCATCTGTGTATATACTGTGTGTACGTTTGTGTGTATACGGTGTGTATACTGTGTGTGCGCATTTGTGTGTACACGGTGTGTATACTGTGTGTGCATTGACGTGTATACGGTGTGTAAACTGTGTGTGCGTTTGTGTGAATATGGTGTGTATACTGTGTGTGCGTTTGTGTGTATATTGTGAGTGTATGTATACGGTGTGTGCGTTTGTGTGTATACTATGTGTGTGTGTGTGTGCAGTGGCATCGCTATGGGGGTGCAGGCCGCAACCGGTTGACATTGGGGCCGCCGTTACACACTGTTGTTACTTGCAGAGATGTAAGCGGAGCGGAGCGAGTGTGCCCAGCGCTCTCCTGCATCCAGCCGGCACAAGTCTGTCACTCGCTTACCTGTCAGGCAAAGTGATCTCCTGACAGGAGCTTACTGGTCACAGGCATGGCATGACATCCTGATCGATAAGCGGGGAGCGTGGTATTGAACAGCAGTAAGTAGCATGTAACTACAGCAGCCGGAACCCATGTGCACTGCAAGTAAGTGAACAGAGTGTTGTCACCTTGTCTTAACTGTGTGAAGTGGTTAATGCTTGGGGGGGGTGTTAATTAATTTACAATGTAACAATTTGTAACATGCAGCATGGAGGGGGTTAATGTACTCACTGGTGCATTAGTGATCATTGGCAATTATTAACCCTCTTGTGCTGCATTAATGACAGTGGCACCATCATGCAACATGTAGGGGTTTACAAACACTACCACTAGTGCCACTAATGCAGCACAAAGGGGTTAATAATTTCCAATGGTCACTAATGCACCAGTGAGTACATTAACCCTCTCCATGCTGCATATTACAAATCACATTGTATATTAATTACCCCCCCAAGAGTTAAAGTGGTTGTAAAGACTAAAGTTTTTTTTTTACCTTTATGCATTCTATGTATGAAGGTAAAAAACCTTTTGTGTATTGCTGACCCCACAGCGCCCAATCTCTATCCATCGTTGTGCACAGGAGCAGTGGCTCTCCCGGGCCTCCTCTCATTGGCTGAGACACAGCAGTGGGAAGGAACCATTGGCTCCCGCTGCTGTCAATCACAGTCAGTGAGGAGGGAGAGGGGGCGGGGCCAAGCCACGGCTCTGTGTGTCTTACCGACGTATAGATAGCAGCTCAGGAGTGATCACTAGTCAGGGGGGAGAAGCCAGAAGTGCCAGCAGGGGAAGAATAGAGGAAGATGCGGACTGCTCTGTACAAAAATCATTACACAGAGCAGGGAAGTATTACATCAAAACCAGAAGTTGTCATTATTTGTATTTTGGCTTGGGTGACACCAGCAAGTAGGAAGTAAAATGCAACCAACCGCAATGGTGTCACCCGTATCTGTGAAAGCACACAGATCTGTGCACCAGCCGACTCCTTTACCGGGACCGGTTTTGGGTGCGCCCCTTGACTGTGCACTGCCGGCCCAAAACTAGAAGGCACTGGGCAGGCCAGACAGGAGGGGAGGTGACTGCATGTTATACCGCACCAGGTGACATCAACCCTAGTGATGCCTGCGTGTGTGTATATGCGTATGTATACTGTTTGTATACTGTGTTTGTGTGTATGTGTATGTCGCCGAGCTTAGTGCCTCTCCGAATGGGTATGCCCACATTCATGTTGCGTCAAAAAGATGGCTGCCACGTGGCAGCCATCTGTAAGCCTGGGGGCCCCATAATCTCCTACTGCCCGGAGGCCCCAAGAGTTGTCAGTCCGCCCCAGAGCAGAAGTTAGAAGCTGATTGGCTTCCATGCACAGCTGCACCAGATTCTGAGTGTTCCAGTTTTAGTAAACCTCCCCCTATATATCTCTGCTGCAATAATAAGCCTGCCCGCAATCTGTTAAAAAATGCCTTCAGTTCCGCTTTAATGTGTACATGACATCTGCTATCGATCTTTACTTTGTACTAATTTGTTTTATTAAAGTATGAACAATCAGTTGTCAAAAGGCATAAAACAAACTAAAATGAATCAAGAATTCTGATTGACTGAAATGGGCAACAAGTTAGTTTCCTGTTAGAATATTTTTCACACATAAGCTACTATATGTGTATTCTATCAATCATACTTACAAAAGAAACCCAATGTGCACATAGTGTAAATGTTCTCAGTCCGTGTCTTTATTCCATTTTATTCCTTCTCTTTATTTTATAAGGAAAGTGAAACAAAGCGGCAATAAATGACTTTCGCAGCAAATAATCAGTTCTAAAATTTTGGATTTTCATTAGCTGCATAAACATACCCCTTTTGCCCCAGTATATGTAGCTCCTCAGTGATTTTTTTTTGAATAGACAGTAAAAGTAGGGAAATAGAACAGCAATTAAACAAAAGATGTATGCAGTGTATTATTACTCAGTTCAATGTGTCCAATCTTATAGTATTTGTGTAATAGCTTAACAATTAATCAGTTAGAATGAACTACAAGGAATTGAGTTAAAAGACATTTATTCCAGTAATGCTACTTTTACAGATGAATTTAATTTATTTCAAATGCTCTGAATTATATTTCATTACTTTGACTACATAAGTGATATGACCTCTCATATGACTTTTGGCTATGTGCTTGCAAATTAAACATAATAACTTGTGTTAATCCTTCACTATTTTAAGATAGACCAATCTCTATGTCTATTCTGGTAGAGATACCTACTAATGTTTAGGGCAGAGTTGCTTTCAGAACTGGGCTTTTACATAATGTAAGGGGTTACCCCTGCCTTAATCTACCAAACCACAGGCATTTCTTCTTCTCTTTGCGTAGCATTCAACCCCCAAGGAGACCCTGTTTTTTCAGGTCCTCTGTTCTCGGTGTCCACAACTCTGCAAGTGACACCATGTTCTCTGTCACACCTGGTATAAAGGGGGAATATTTTTGCAAACATATACAGTACCCCAAAAAAAAGCTTAAAGTATAAGTAAAGAAAGCTTTTTTAAAGTTTTGGATAGAGTGAAGATGGATTAGAAAACCTATAAGGTTTTTTATTGCTAATAAACATAAAATGTGTTACACTATCCAAATAAAGTGATACTGCATCAACATTCAAATGAAAACAAATAAGGTGTTTAAACAATTGCCTACTGGGTGCGCATGCGCGGGAGATCCGATATGAACGCCTGAGTCGGAGCTCCGCAACGCCGCCGGTTCTAGGAGCCCGCCCTGCATCACTGTGCCCGCGGAGACGAGCAGTAAGGGTCGCCTCGGACCCCCCACACACCACAGAACCTCGTCATATGGCCGGTCCAGCGGCGAAAAAGGAGCTATTCCCACCGTTAGCGGCTACACCTGCCTCAGGGTGTACCAAGATGGCCGCCGCTCCGACAGCTACAGGAGGCTTCCACGAGGCACTCAGTGACTCCAGCACGGGGACAACACACTCATCTGAGTTAAGGCAAGTTCTCTCCCCAGCCACCCTCAACTACACTCCCAAGGCCCAGGGCAGCTTGATCCAGATGGATACCCCATCCCCAGCCTCCACAGTATCGTCATTGGGCCGCATACAGGGAGAAGCTGGGCCTCCCCACTTAGGCCAGGATTTCCAGAGCTATCAGGCCGCAGGAACTCACAGCCATGACATCTCCTCACAGGTGGATGTTCTATACCAGAAGTTTTCACTACTCTTAGAAAGGGGCCTAGCAAACACAGTTGACAAAATAACAGGAGAGATTAAGATGGACTTCCAGATGCTAGGGATGAGAATAGATGCGATCGAAAACAAATTGGATCGCACGGCCGCGGTTTCAAATCAAAACACAGACCTAATCTCTACTCTGCAGGATCAACTTGACACGGCCATGCTGAGGATCGACGACTTGGAAAATCGATCCAGAAGATATAATTTCAGAGTAAGGGGGCTCCCAGAGAATATCTCAGATATCCCCGGAGCTATACAGGATCTAATCAGCAACCTCATCCCGAACACTCCAACCCATCGCTTAGAACTGGATAGGGCCCACAGGGCCTTGGGACCCCCCAGGAAAGATGGATCACCTAGGGACATCATAGCAAAAACCCCATTTTTACGCAATCAAGGAGGGAGTCATGAAGCACTCTCGTACGTCAGACAAGATAATGTGCAAAGGTCATCAAGTTCAAATATTCGCAGACCTCTCTCCATCCACAATACAACGTCGGAGAGCCCTCAAGCCACTCCTGAATGTCTTATCACAAAAAGAAATAAAATACAAATGGTCCTTCCCGTTCGCAGTGAAGTTCACTCATAGGGGCCGTGAATATGCCTTTTCCTCATTACAGGAGGGTGAGAGACTACTACTGCACTTAAAACTCATATCTCAAGAATCGGACATGGAAGTTGCGGTTAACTCCTCAAACCCCTCTAAGAGACTCTCTCCTACTAGTCCCAGGACCCCCCTCTGGGAGAAGGCCAAACCAAAAAGGGCTAAGGACAATGGCCCCACCTGAAGTCGAGATCTCCCATGAAGCGATCTTACTACTCTCATCGTCTCTTTTAGTCATTACTTCCTCGTTGACTTGGGCTCATATAGACCAACTGGACATTGGGGAGATTCCCCACCTTCCAACTAGGGGGGGCCGATAACACATTGTTGATTTTCTTTTTTTATTTTTTTTTTTTGTTGATGAGTTCTTGCAGGTTGTAGTTTGGCCCCAGGGGTCACCCTGGGGTTTGACTTGAGGCCCATGATTCTCTGAGGGGCCCGGTTCCGCCTTTCCTAAGAGAATTAGATGAGTGGTCTTGTATGGGGATTGGCCCCCCCGGAGAACACTCACCTCCGCTCCGCGGGGTGAAGGGGGCCTAGTTTAATCGTGCTGAGAAGGGCTGTGAAAGTCCTGAGGCAAATATCTAATCATTTACATTTTTCAGTTTAGTTGTTAATAAAGTTGTTTCCCTGAAACAGTTACCTTTGATTGACACAGGGCTCCTAGACCGGAGGGCGATTTTAATGCGCCTCCACCTGTCCCTCTGATACGCTATGGACCGGGGGGACAGGCGGCCTGGATTTTTTCATCAGGCCAATTTTGTTTTTGATGGGAAAGCCCAGGAGATTTTCTCCCTCCTCGGCTACTTTTCCCTTTGCTGGAGAAACATGTTAGTAACGTTTAATTTTGCCATCAATGTTCTCTCTTCCTCTTCTAACTCTTTCCTCTCCCCCTATTCTGCTCTATTTATTTATTTTATTATTTTGCACTCAGCTAAGGTCCTCTACTTTTCTGACCCTCTTACCTAGTGTCACAGCCTTTCTGATTCATTGTATGGACAGTCACCTGGGGATCTCGGAATGCTTCACAACAGAGACAACACACGAGGCCAGAAGATTTCTCCAGGGGCGGGTAAGTGACCTCAGTAACCCAGCACTTCTCACTTTTTACCTCAATGGCTGACCACAACAAAATCCCTCTCCGCATAGCCACACACAATGTGCAGGGCATGAACTCACCAGTTAAACGCAGAAAACTAGGGGACTGGTATAAGGCACTCAAACTTGACATAGTTTTGTTACAGGAAACCCACTTACCGTCCCAATACAACCCCAAGTTCTTCCATTCCCACTTTACACAATTCTTTCTGGCAAATGCGCCCACTAAAACTAAAGGTGTAGCAATTCTAGTATCCAAGAGGTGCAACTTTAAATGTATGTCGGAAATCAAAGACCCGGAAGGTCGGTACATTTTAGTTAAAGGACTAGTGGAGGGACAAGTGACATCTCTGATCTCTTACTACACCCCAAACAAAGGACAGTCCAACTTCTTTCAACATATGCTAGAGAAACTGTCTCCCTTGATGGAGGGGTTGGTTCTGCTAGGTGGCGACACTAACGTGGCTTTTGACCAGGGTCTGGACAAAACCAGGCCTATAGGAAGCCAACTGATCAGGCCTCCCAAAGCCAGTATGCGACTTGCCAGGTTATTGCATTCCTATAATCTGGTGGACACCTGGAGAGAGACCAATCCCGCTATCAGAGACTTCACGCACTTCTCACACCCACACAGCTCTTATTCTAGGATTGATCACCTATTTACCCATGCCCATAATCTACCCAACATAGTATCCGCTCGCATACATGATACGGTGCTCTCAGATCATGCTGCAGTGTCACTTTCGATCCACACACACGCTAGGGTATTCCACACGCCTTATTGGCGATTAAATGAATCAATTCTGTCCGACCCAGTGAGGGTCACGGAAATTGAAAAACATTTGCAGGAGTACTTCGCCCACAACGTGTCCGACGAAATATCGGCGGAGACAGTGTGGGCAGCCCATAAAGCCTCCATTAGGGGCAAGATCATGCAAATTGCCTCCAAAATTAAACGAGAAAGAAAGATAGACATAAGTAGACTTGAAGACAAGTTTATTTCTATCAAGACAGAACACAAACAGGATCCGACCCCCTTAAATCTAGACCGTCTAGACAAAGCAAGACTGGAACTCAATCTAGCCCTAACCACGAGAGCTGAAAAGAGCATCAGCTGGAGCAAGAACAAATTTTATACTATGGGAAACAAAATGGGCTCCCTGTTGGCAAATCAATTATCTCCACGCATCACCCATCACTCCTTCCCCAAAATCAGAACAGGAGGTAATCCTCCCTCATCGAACCCTGACAAAGTAATGGGAGCATTCCACTCCTTCTACGAGAAACTATACTCACCCCCTTTATCAGTCGACACAAGTAAGACTTAAACCTTCCTAGATGACATTCCGATCCCTACTCTTGCAACTACGCACAAGGACATATTAGATTCAGCAATCACGGAGGAGGAAGTCCGGGACACGATCAAGGGTCTAAAAAAAGGGTCGGCTCCGGGCCCAGATGGACTCTCAGGCCCATACTATAAAGCATTTATTGGCACCCTTACCCCCCATATGACACGTTTTTTCAATAGCAAGATGAAAGGAGAGCCTCTTGAGAAACATCTAAATACAGCCTTCTTAACAGTAATCCCGAAACCAGATAAAAACCCAGATCTAGTTGAAAACTATCGTCCAATCTCTCTTATTAACAATGATCTCAAGATTCTCACCAAGATTCTAGCTAATCGGTTAGCCTCATTTATAAGCTCCTACATCCACAAGGACCAGGCGGGATTTATGCCAGGTAGGCAGGGCCCAGATCAAATTAGGAGGGCTATAGATGTAGTTTCCATCCTACAGTCTAACTGGCCAGGGGGAACTAAACAAAAAGGCATGCTATTATCCTTAGACATCAGAAAGGCCTTTGATTCTGTTTCCTGGCCCTACATTTTTGATATCCTAGAGAGATGGGGCTTTGGGGGAAAATTTTTAGGTTTAGTGCGGTCGCTATACTCCAACCCACAAGCTCTAATAAAACTTAAGGGCTTCTATTCCAAACCTATTCCCATCAAGAGAGGCACGAGACAAGGATGCCCATTGTCCCCTCTTCTCTTCGCAATTGCGATTGAAACTTTGGCAATTGCGATTAGAAACAATCCTGACATTAAGGGAGTTATGTGCGGGCCTATGGAACATAAATGTGGTCTATTCGCCGACGATGTCCTTTTATTCATAACATCTCCGATAACTACCCTACCCACTCTCCTGCGTCTGTTAGAAGATTTCTATATCATATCGGGTCTCCAAGTCAACTACAATAAGTCACAGGCAATTAATGTTTCCTTAAATCAAGACACTGTAGCCCTGTTAAAAAAGAACTTCCAGTTCGAATGGAATGACACATCGATTAGATACTTAGGTATAAATCTCACACCCAAATTTGAATCTCTCTATAACCAAAACTACCCAATATTGTACCGTAAACTAGTAGCAGATTTATTGTCCTGGTCCAAACTGAACCTCTCGTGGATAGGTAGAATTAACTCGGTAAAGATGACTCTATTGCCAAGAGTCCTGTACCTATTTCGTTCCCTCCCGATCCCACTCCGGAAGGACCAGCTGAACTCTCTTCAAAGTAAAATTCTAAAGTTTATCTGGGGAAAAGCAGGATTTAGGATTTCACAGCAATATCTGTACCATCATAGACGGAAAGGGGGACTAGGCTTACCACATCTTATCAAATACTATAACGCTGCTAGATTATCCCAATTATCGATTGTCTACACAAAATACGAAAAACCTGACTGGGTGGCAATGGAAAGACAGGCTACCCCTAGACACACACTGGATTATTTACTTTGGTGTCCTCCGAAACAAAGGCCACCAGTGCTGGCTCCTACCCTCTCCCACACTCTGGCTTTATGGGATAAATTGAGCAAGGAGTCATCTCTGGTGTCCCCAATCAAACCCCTGGCACATCTATTCCATAACCCTGCATTTCAACCGGGAATGAACATAAAAGCCTTCCAGTGGTGGCTGGATAAGGGACTATATCGCATCGGACATTTTTTTACCGCCAAGGGCCCAATCACTCTAACCTACTGTAAAAGTAAATTAGAATTACCAGTCTCAGAATACTTCAGGTTCCACCAAATATCTAATTTTTTGCACAAGCTCTGGTCTGAAAAACCTCTCCCCCCTTACTTTACTACTTATGAAAGATGGTGTGGTCAGCCTATTGAACAAAGGGGAGGTATCTCGGTCATAAACGAGGCGCTTACCCAACCCCTGGAGAAGTCTGCATTTATGAAGGCCTGGGAAATGGATTTGAACATCCAATGGGATTTAGAGAAATGGCATTCTGCATTTTTCAAATCATTTCAAGGGGTTCTAAATACTACCATTTCAGAGGCGAGTGTTAAGGTTATCATGAGATGGTACCTTACCCCGGTAAAGCTCTCAAAGATCTACCCAGCAGCTAATCCCCTATGCTTTAGAGGATGCCAAATAGCTGGTTCCATGGCCCATATCTGGTGGGAATGCCCCAAAATCAGACCCTTCTGGTCCAAGATCTTCTCACTAATCAAAAAGGTCACGGACATACAGCTTCCGAGGTCTCCCTCTACTGCCTTGCTAAATGAATTTATTCCCAGGATTCCCAAACCGACGCGCAAACTGATCCACTATATTTTCCTCGCTGCCAAAATTACCATAGCGGGAGCATGGAAAAAACAGAAAGTCTCCTTGAGAGCAGCAAAACAAAAAATATCTTGGCTTATGGCTCAAGAAAAAATTGCCAGCTCAATAGCTAACAATAAACAAAGATTCGAGGTTGTGTGGGAACCCTGGGCTAATTTCAGAGGGATTTCCTTGGTGCCTGGGGTTAAAGCAACTTAGATGATGTATAGAGCGCACTAAGTATGGAGCGACACTTCCCTACCCTAACCTACAGTACACGTTTTGAGAAAACATTTATCCACTTTTCTCTTTCCCTCTTTTTCTTCTCCCCCTCCCTGGGGCAAGTCCCTGTTCCTTACCAACTTATCTTTCCCTTCTCAATCTTGCCCCCCTATATTACCCCACTTATGGCAGGGTCCAGGCAGGCATCAAGGTGGACCTTAAGGGGAAGAGTTCTTTTAGTTGAATCTTGTGAGACATAGTACCGAAAGCCCACTAAGTTGAAGGGTTGAGGTTTAGACAAAGTATTATAGTCTGGGGGAGGGAGGGGGGCTTCCCAGCCAGCTGGCACAGCAAGTTCCCCATTGGGGGTGCCGGAGGCCTGGGATCCCTTCTTCTTCCATCCCCTAAGACTATCACATAAATCCCGGGAGGGGTGACCAGTTATTAACACAGCCTCACCCCTCAGAGAGCTGTAATGGGATAAATATCTATAGGTCCTATGGTTTCCAGATAATAGAACCATTTATTTTCCCAGGTTTTATTCAGTTATCGTCTTGTATAGCATGTAAGCTGATGCGGTCGGTAAAAATTTGAATGATCTTTTCTCTCTGCCGGATTTTGTCATTGTGAATGGTTGAAACAAGCTTGATTTTCTGTATCTATAAATGCAATAAAATCTTTGAAATAAAAACAATTGCCTACTAGCACTTTCACCCCTTTTTTTTCCCCAACGCAAATTTTCAACTTTCAGTGCTCTTACATTTTGAATGACAATTACTCAGTCATGCAACACTGTACCCATATGAAAATTGCATCCTTTTTTTCACACAAATAGAGCTTTCTTTTGGTGGTATTTAATCACTAGTTTTTTTTTATTTTTTGTGCTCCAATTAAAAAAAGACCGGACATTTTGTGGAAAAATGCCTTTTCTGTCATAAGATTTTGCAAATTAGTAATTTTTCTTCAGAAATGTTGGTCAAAAATTGATATTGCTACATATCTTTGGTAAAAATAACCCAAATCAATGTATATTATTTGGTATTTGTGAAAGCTATAGAGTCTACAAGCTATGGTGCCAGTCATTGAAAATTGATCACACCTGATCACAACTAGAGTTGAGCGAACTTCTAGAAGTTTGGGTTCTGCTGGTTCGGCCGAACTTCGGGACAAAGTCCGGGTTCGGGTCCGGACAGAACCCGAACTTTGACCCGGACCGCGATCCCCATTGAAATCAATGTGGTCCCGAACTTTTAGGCACAAAAATGGCTGTAAAAAAGTCCTGGAAAGTCCCAGAGGTCTGCAAAAGGAAGGAAAATGGGGGTAAGGGTGGGACAAGTGCCCTACAAAGAAATGGGGACAGGGAAATAACTAAAAGCATTTTTTTAAAAAAATCACATAAAAAAATCAAAAATGGAGGTGGATGTGGACCATCTTCAAACTGTGTGTGAAAAGTATTAATTAACGGTAGAAGCCATATCACTGTTCTAAAATCATCTTCAAACTGTGTGAAAAAAGTATAAATTATCCGGGAGAACCCATATCACTGTTCTACAATCATCTGGAAACTGTGTTAAACGTAAACTATAACCGGGAGAAGCCATATACCTGTTTTAAAATCATCTGGAAACCGTGTGTCAAACTTAAACTATAACCGGGAGAAGCCATATACCTGTTCTAAAATCATCTGGAAACTGTGTGTTAAACTTAAACTATAACCGGGAGAAGCCATATCACTGTTCTACAATCATCTGGAAACTGTGTGTTAAACTTAAACTATAACTGGGAGAAGCCATATACCTGTTCTAAAATCATCTAAAAACTGTGTGTGGAAATATAGCAGAGAAAAGCCATATCCCTGTTCTAAAATCATCTAAAAACTGTGTGTGAAAATATAGCAGAGAAAAGCCATATCCCTGTTCTAAAATCATCTAAAAACTGTGTGTGAAAATATAGCAGAACGAAGCCATATCCCTGTTCTTCTCTCTGCTATAGTTTCACACACAGTCTTTAGATGATTTTAGAACAGGGATATGACTTTTCTCTGCTATATTTTCACACACAGTTTTTAGATGATTTTAGAACAGGTATATGGTTTCTCCCGGTTATAGTTTAAGTTTAACACACAGTTTCCAGATGATTGTAGAACAGGTATATGGCTTCTCCCGGTTATAGTTTAAGTTTAACACACAGTTTCCAGATGATTTTAGAACAGTGATATGACTTCTACCGTTAATTAATACTTTTCACACACAGTTTGAAGATGGTCCACATCCACCTCCATTTTTTATTTTTTTATGTGATTTTTTTTTAAAATGCTTTTAGTTATTTCCCTGTCCCCATTTCTTTGTAGGGCACTTGTCCCACCCTTACCCCCATTTCCTTCCTTTTGCAGACCTCTAGGACTTTCCAGGACTTTTTTACAGCAATTTTCAGAACATTTAGTAAAATTACCAGAACCCCGGACCCGAACTCTGACTTTTTTTGAAAAGTCCGGGTTCGGGTCCGGATCCCGGACACCCAAAAGTTTGGTACGGACCCGAACTTTACAGTCCGGGTTAGCTCAACTCTAATCACAAATATATACTGAAGGTCTATGTCATTTCTTGAGACGCTAATAAGTCAGGAAAGCACAAATACCCCCAAATTAACCCTTTCTGGAAAGTAGGCATTCCAAGGTATTTAGTAAGTCACAAGGTGAGTTTTTTGAAGTTGTCATTTTATCCCACATTTTTTTGCAAAATGAAGATTATTATTTATTTTATTTTTTTTTACAAAATTGTCATATTAACAGGTTATTTCTCTCACAAAACGTATGCATACTTGACCATACTACACCCCAAAACACATTCTGCTACTCATCCTGTGTATGGCGATACCACATGTGTGAGACTTTTTCACAGCCCAGCCACATACAGAGGCCCAAAATACAGGGAGCACCGTCAGGTGTTGTAGGGACATAGATTACACATCTAACGTCATGACGACCTATTACACTTTTGAAGGCCCTGGAGCACCAGGACAATGGAATTGACCACAAAATGACACCATTTTGGAAAGCAAACACCCCAATGTATAATCTATGAGGCATAATGAGTCTTTTGAATGGTTTATTTTTTCCCAACGTTTTTGGAATATGTGGGAAAAAAAAGAAAACACTTTTTTTACACAAAGTTGTCAATTTATTTGATATTTCCAACACATAGCATATACATAGCAAAAATGACACCCCACAATACATTCTGCTATCTCCTCCTGAGTATGGCAATACCAAATGTGTGAAACCTTTACACAGCCTGACCACATACAGATCCCCAACGTTGAAGTAGTACTTTCAGGCATTCTACGAGCATATCTCATTTCTCAACCACCTATTACACTTTTAAAGGCACTGGAGCACCAGGACAATAGAATTGCCCACACAATGACCCAATTTTGGAAAGCAAACACCCCAACTTATAATCTATGAGGCAAAATTAGTCTTTTGATCATGTCATTTTTTTCCAGAAGTTTTTGGAAAATGTGGAAAAAAATTACCAGTTATCCTTACCGGTAACGGTGTTTCTGGGAATTCTTCCAGGACGGCACAGCTGAGAGATGACTGGTCTCACCTGGACAGGAAACACAATTAAGAACAGAATTTAAAAGGCCCCACCCTCCCTCTGTCCCTCAGTTGAGACAAAGTATTAGCCCACACCAGTGCAGGGGGGTATCCTCTGTGTAGACAGACAACACTAACACATAACAGGATGGGAAGTAGTCCTGCCGTCCTGGAAGAATTCCCAGAAACACTGTTACTGGTAAATGTAACTGGTAATTTTCTCCTGTCATTCTTCCAGGACGGCACAGCTGAGATGATGAGCAAGGAGTTTAGGCTTACCTTTTGGGGGGACCAATGCCTGCAGGACTTTCCTGCCAGACGCCAGGTCCTGAGGTGATAACAACTCCACCCTGTAGTGCCTCAGGAATGTGTTCTGGCTTGTCCACGTGGCTGCTTTACAAATCTGGTCAATCCAGGCACCCGCCTTCTCTGCCCAGGAGGTTGCCAGAGACCTAGTGGAATAAGCTTTCAAACGAGCAGGGGCTGGTTTACCCACCTGCTCATATGCCACTGAGATCGCTTTCCTTATCCACCTTGCCACAGTCGACTTAGATGCCTGGAGACCCTTCTTCTGGCCCCAAAAATTAATCAGCAAATGGTTAGACCTTCTAAAACCTCTTACTTGGTCTAAGTAAACAAAAAGACAACGTATAACATCCAAAGTGTGGAAGCTTGTTTACTTCTCATTCCGGGGACTTGCACAGAATGAGGGGAGAACAATCTCCTGGTCCCTATTGAACCTTGAGGCCACCATTGGGAGGTACAGGGGGGTCCTGTTTAAGTATCACTTTATCCTCCAAAATCAACAAAAAAGGCTCTTTAATTGTCAGGGCCTGTAAGTCACTTATTCTTCTGGCCGACGTAATTGCCAAAAGAAAGGCCATTTTGAGGGAGAGCAACTTAAATGAAGTCGGAGCCATGGGCTCAAATGGTTCCCTAGTCAGGGCATCCAGTACCAAAGATAAATCCCACGGTGGGAAGCTATTTGATCTCACCGGGGTTACCCTTTCTCTAGCCAACAAAAATCTTTTTATGAGTGGGTCCAGGGCCAGCCTTCTATCCAAAAATACTGACAGGGCCACCGCCTGGACCCTGAGGGTCTTGACTGCCAGACCCAAATCCACCCCTTCCTGAAGAAAATCCAGAATGGATGGAACCGCCTGCTCCGAGACCTCTCTGGCCAAACACCAGTGAGAGAACACCCCCAGACTTTAGCATATATGCACCTGGTGACCGGCTTCCTGCTCAGTAGGAGGGTATCAACTACCCTTTCTGAACAGCTTTTTCCTCTGAGGAGCTCCCTCTCAAACACCAGGCCATCAGGGACAGGAACCCTGGGTCGGGATGAAGAACCGGTCCCTGACGGAGGAGGTCCTGCCTGAGAGGCAGAGGAAGAGGAGGGGTGACCGACCACCTTTTCAGGGTGGGAAACCTTGCCCCCTCAGCCACCAAGGCGTGATCAAAATGAGTCTGTCTGGCTTAACTTTTGCAGCACCCTGGGGATGAGGACAAGGGGAGGGAATGCATATGCCAGGCCTACATCCCACCTCTGGGCTACGGCATCTACTCCCCCGGACTCTAACTCCCTGGCAAGAGAGAAATATCTGGGAACCTTCCTGTTCTCTCTGGAGGCAAACAGGTCCACCTCTGGGGTACCGAACTGATGGCTTACTAGAGCGAAGACCTCGTTGCAAAGTTCCCATTCCCCTTGCTGAATGGGCCGTCTGCTCAGGTAGTCCACCTCCACATTGAGAACTCCCCTTATGTGGACCTTCTTTCTGCCCACCCAAGAATCTCCTGCGTTAGCCTGACTAGCTTCTGTGACTTGGTCCCCCCTTGGTGGTTCAGGTAGGCCATCGCGACTACATTGTCCGAGAACACCTGAACCTCCCTTTCCTGGATCCGGTCCTCAAACACATTTAGTGCCTCTCCGACCGCCAGGAGCTCCCTGATATTGGAGGATGCCCTGCTCTGGGCCTGATGCCAGGATCCCTGAGTTTGAAGGTCTTCCAGGTGGGCTCCCCACCCCCAAGCGCTCGCGTTGGTCGTAACACCTAGGGGCTTTTGTTGTGCCCAAGGGCGAACCCTTGACCCCTAATCTGGACTGAGCCACCATCCCAGAGATTCCCTCATGCTCCCAGGGAGGGACACCCTCGTGTCTAAGGACTCCTTTTTTCTGTCCCAACCAGCGAGAAGAAACCCCTGGAGGTCCCGCGAGTGGAGCTGGGCCCAAGGTACTGCAGGGATGCATGATGTCATAAGACCCAGGACTCTCATGATGTTCCTCAGTGCCACCACTCTGGAGTGGCACAGGGCCGACACAGTTCCCTGAACTTTTTCTATCTTCTCTAAAGGGAGGAAAATCCTTTGCGCCACCGAATCCACTTGGTAGCCCAAGAACACCTTCGCCTGTGATGGCTCTAGGGAGGACTTCTCCTGGCTGATCATCCATCCCAGGCTCTCCAGGGTGGAAATGACTCTGTCCCGATCCAACAGGAGTTGATCCTGGGATGAGTGGTAGATCACCATGTCGTCCAAGTAGGGAGTCAGGGCAATTCCTTGGAGGTGGAGGAATGAGACCATCTCTGCAAGGACCTTCATAAAGATCCTTGGAAGCCAGCCCAAAGGGAAGTGCCCTGAATTGCTAGTGTTGGACGCCCCGCTTGGTCCTGATTGCAAAGCGCAGAAACTTATGGTGTTCTGGGGCAATGGGGACGTGGAGGTAGGCATCCTTTAGATCCAGCGTGATCATAAAGACTCCCTCTAAGAGGTGCCTTCTGACCGTATAGATACTTTCCATACGGAACCTTTTGTATCTTTTTTTAAAGTGTTTTTTCAGCTTCCTTAAGTTTATAATCAGTATGAATTTTCCCGAGGGCTTCACTACCATGAAAATGTGGGAGTAAAACCCTTGCCCCGACTGCTCCGCTGGAACCGGAACGACCACCTCCTGATCCACCAACTCCCAGACGCTCTCCTGTAGACCGACCGCCTTTTGCGGGTCTCGGGACAGGTGCGTCAAGACAAAGTTTGGAGGGGGGGTGGATAGAACCTCCAGCCTGTACCCCTCCTCTACCAGGTGGAGAATGTACGGGCTCTGGGTGATTTCCCTCCACTGGGGGAGAAACCACCTGAGCCTCCCACCAACCCGAGGGTTGGCGTCATTTTGGTTCCTTAGAGGAGGGACCGGGACCGCAAAAAAGGATTCCTCCCTTCAGCTTTTCCTTCCCAAACCCCCATCTTTTACCTGCCTCCCTCTTACCCTAGGACCTATCCTTGGTAGGGGGGGCCTCAAAAAAACTTTTTTCCCTTTTCCGCTGAGCAGGACAGGACCTGCTCTAGGCTTATCCCAAAGAGCAGGGAGCCATCGAAAGGTATGCCACAAAGTCGAGATTTAGATGAGACTTCTCCATCCCAGATTTTTACCCAGAGGGCCCTCCTGGCCGGGTTTAGGAGGGCCACTGACTTGGCGGTCGTCCTTACTGTCTCTACCACTGCATCAGCCAAGAAAGCGACCGCTTTCCCAATCACCTCCAGGGAAACAAAAACATCCTTGGTCTTGGTTCCCCGAGACACATGGTCCATCAGCCTGCCCACCCAGGCATCCGTATTCCTGGCCACACAAGCTGAGGCTAGCGCTGGACCCATGGCAGCTGCATTGGCCTTCCATGCCCTACGCAGCAGTGTCTCAGACTTTCGATCCATCTGATCATGGATGTTGCCAGCATCCTCGAAGGACAGATCCGAGCACTTGGATACCTGTGCCAACGAAGCATCTAGCCTGGGAACCTTGAATAATTTTTCTTCATCCTCCTCACTAAAGGGGCACCTGTGCTTCCAGGTTTTTAACTTCAAAACCCTTCTTTCTGGCTCCTTCCATTCCCTCAGAATTATGTCCCTGAGGGACTGGTGGACTGGGAACAACTTTGCCTGTGGTTTAGCCAGCCCTTTGTACATCTTGTCTTAAGCTGAAACCCTCTGTTGTTGCTGATGGATTCCCTCAGAGGTATAGATTGCCTTCTGGAGGCTCTCCATGTCCTCAGCAGAAAAAAGGTGTCTGCCAGGTCTACCTTCCTCACTGTCCTGGCTATCCTGTTCAGAGTCCTCCCCTTCCTCAGGAGATCCTGGCTCTGAGTGTTCGGACTCTTCTTCATCCGAGCAATGCCCCACTGGCGCTCTGAAGGGACCCCCTGAGCCTGAAGATCCCTCTTGCGAAGAAGAGCCTTCCCTACCCGAGAGGTATCCTGATTGCTGGCTAGTCCCTGTAGTAGATTTAAAGGCCTGAAGGGTAGACAGCATCTCAGACTGTAATGCAAGTCAATCCTTCATGACCTGTGCGGTCTCTTTGCCTGCTAGCTTATGTATGCATTTAAAGCAGTAGGGCTTTGAGTGCCCCTGCGGGAGCTTATCGTTGCAATATCCGCAATGCTTGGAGCGAGGGGGGCCTTAGACTTAGGTCTTGTGGACGACCCCTGGGCAGGACGTATTGTCTCTGGAAAAAATACATAAAACAAATCCCATCAGCTCCCGCTATCATGGGGGGTAAGGAATAGGGCTCCCCCCTAGCCTTGCTCCCCCCCTCAGCCATGTAGACTCACCCTCTGTGGTGTCCTTGTGTGCTGAGGGCCCTTCCGGACCACCTTCCTTCTCCATCTCGCCTCAGGGACCCCCTTGGTGGCTTCAGAATGGAGAAAAGAGAAGCTTGGACCCCCTCTCTCTTGCTGTCTTTGCGTGCTTCACCGCACGCCGATGGCTGCCGCCATCTTGCCGGAGTCTCAGGAAGTAGACCTCTGGCGACGGAAATGACGCGAGACGTGTGCGCGCACGCTCAATGTTGTCAGCTGACCCAGAAGCCGCTGACACCGCGTCCTCCCGCTCTGGGAGTTTCAGGAGCGCCGTGAGTCTGAAGACCCTGCACTCTGGAGGAATCCTTACTGCAGCAGCCAGGAGACCCCCTCCTCCCCCGCAACAGCCGCACTGACAGCCTCCTTCATCCCCTCCACCACTGTCAGGTAGGAGGAGTGAGTGGGAATGTGGTCCCTGGGGTCCTGGGTGACACCACTGTCCCCAGGATCCTCCAGCTCTTAGGGGGGCTCTTCCATTTTCTCCTGCCCCCCTGAGAAATCTTTGGGGAATTCCCCCCCTGGACCGAGCAAGCTCCTCGGCCGGCATCCACCACTGGTCTGCCTACAGGGCCGTTCCCCAAGGGCCTTGATCCGGGAAAAGAACATAGTAAATTGTTTCGCTGCATCCTTGTGGGAAACACAATCAAAAACGCAGGGGCAGAGGGAGGGTGGGGCCTTTTAAACTCTGTTCTTGATTGTGTTTCCTGTCCAGGTGAGACCAGTCATCTCTCAGCTGTGCCATCCTGGAAGAATGACTGGAGAAAATGAAAACGCATTTTTTTTTACACAAAGTTGTCCATTTATAAGATATTTCCAACACATAGCATGTAAATAGCAAAAATGAAACCCCAAAATACATTCTGCTATTCCTACAGAGTATGGCAATACCACATGTGTGATAATTTTACACAGCCTGGCCACATACAGAGGCCCAACATTGAAGTAGCACCTTCAGGCGTTCTACGAGCAGAAATTGCACATCTAATTTCCCAACCACCTATTACATTTTGAAGGCCCTGGAGCACCAGGACATTGGAATTGTCCACAAAATTACCCCATTTTGGAAAGCAAACACCCAATGTGTAATCTATGAGGCACAATGAGCCTTTTGAACATGTCATTTTTTTCCAGAAGTTTTTGGAAAATGTGGATAAAAATTAATTTTTTTTTTTTACACAAAGTTGTCAATTTATTTGATATTTCCCACACATAGCATGTACATAGCAAAAATGACACCCCAAAATACAGTCTGCTACTCCTCTTGAGTATGGTAATACCACATGTGTGAGACTTTTACACAACCTGGCCAGATACAGAGGCCCAACATCCAAGTAGCACCGTCAGGCCTTCTAGGAGCATAAATTACACATATAATTTGACAACCTATCATTTTTGAAGGCCCTTCCCATTTTTAACACATAGTATGTCCATACCAAGAATTACACTCCAAAATAAATTCTATTAAGGAAAGGGTAAAAAAAAAATACTGCCTGTGGTATTAGTAGTGTCCATAGGGGAGAACATTGGTCCAGGCAGCAGGCAGGAATGTGCTTAGCAACAGCAATAGTAGCTATCCAGGCAGCAGGCAGGAATATTGTCTAAGGTCAGTACAAGGATATTTTCAGCACAACCAAAACATTTGTCCATAGGAATTGTCCAGGCAGAGACAGTCAGCACAGCCATAAAATTGGTACACTGTTACCTGCAGACACTCATTGTACCACTCTCCAGCCCTTCATAAACATACTGCCTCTTGCTACAGCTACTGTAATTACCTCCATAGTTCAGATAGCAGGCAGTGGTGTGGTCAGTTCATGCGGCAGGCAGAAGCATGATGTCAGTAAGTCAGCAGCAGGCTGAAGGTATCAGTCAGGTAAGACCTGTGCACAGGGGCATAGGGGTAGAGGCTTCTCTCACCCAAAGCTCTTTGAAGCCTCCGGACACCAGACCCTAATCTGGAAATTATGAAACCTGGAGAACACCAAAAAAATAGTTTTCTCCATCCAGAAAAACAATCCTGGAGCCCCTCACATATGTGAGACCCCTTGTGTACTACAGTAACAGGGCAACAGAGCAGTCCAATCGGTAGGCAAAAATATAGTCGATAAAACAGGCAAGGGTCAGTACACGTGCAAGCAGTCAAAGCGGTGGGCAGAAGCGTAGTTGAGAAAACAGGCGAGGGTCAGTTCACATGGAAGCAGTCCAAGCGGTAGGCAGAAGAGTAGTCGATAAAATAGGCCAGGGTCATTTCATGTGGAAGCAGTCCAAATGATAGGCAGAGGCATAGTTGAAAAACAGGCCAGGGTCAGTTCACGTGGAAGGCAGTGGCATGATTATTTGAGGAAGCATGGAAAATGGTGACCACAGATGATGAAAATGGGGAAATGGTTAAAAATATGGGCTAATATTTTAGGGATGTGTGATAAATTCGGAAGCACGGGGGCGTGGCTTGGCACACGGGCGAGATGGCCACCTGATACAGGAGCTCCGGCACCACAGGGGAGATGCAAAGCTCCTGAAGCACGAGATCAGCAGTAATGGGCAAGATTGGGTGACAGCTGCCATTTATAAACACCCCACACTTCCGGTTCCGGCGCCGCATGGAGAGGAGCTAGGAGAGAGCAGCTCCGACTCCCCGCCACGAAAACCAGCTACAAACGCTGCTAATTCCTGGAGGAACACCCCGCTACCGTTCGCTGATACTCCCGGCATGATCCCTACGTTCTCCGGTACCCGCATGGATCGTTTTGTCGAGCGATCGGGGGGGCGATCGTTCGTTGCAAGCACACCGAACAGAGGAGAAGAGACACGTGGCACGCCCGCCATGACAGCTACATCCCAGGTACCTTCGTATGCATCAGTGCTAACGGCCCCTCCTCCTCCAACTGCTGGAGTCACAGGCCCCCAACCCCCCCAGAGCTCCACAGGGTTGCATACCACTGATCCACCTTCACCAGCGGACATTGCCCAAACAGTAGTGGCTCTGATCAGACCCATCATAACTGAGGCAGTGGACTCAGCAGTGACCAAAGGCCTCAAGCAATTCCGCAAGGACTTTCAACTGCAGACAGCCAAAATTGACCACGCTGAAGCCAGGATTTCCGCCATGGAGGACGACACCACTGCCTTAACAGTGACCGTGGCTAAACTGACCACAGTTCAAAAAGAGCTCCGGGAAAAGGTCATTAACTTAGAAAATAGATCTAGGAGGAACAACCTCCATATAATTGGCCTGCCAGAGTCCTACTCTTCCCACGATTTACCCAAAATTTGCGCTGTGGATATCCCTGGGCTCCTAGGCCTTCGCACACCCTGTGTAGTTGAAAGGGCTCACAGAATCTCCCCCTCTTCAGACATCTGCACCAAACCCAGAGCGGTGATAGTCCGCTTTCTTAATTATGTGGACAAGCAAGCCATTTTGCAACATTTTCGAAGAGCTCGAAATCTAATCTTTGAGGAATCCACTTTATTAATTTTTGCGGACTATTCAGTCGAGGTTATGCAACAAAGGCCTTCTCCCCAGTCTGCTCGGCCCTTCACCAGCGAAACATTAGATTTAGTCTGGCATATCCGGCCGCCCTCTACTTCCAATCCCCTCAAGGGGAAAAGCTATCGTTCACTTCATCGCAAGAAGCTGAAGCCTATTTGGGCAACAATCTACTGTCTGACATGGACCAATCACCACCGCCAGCCACCGACATACACAGATCACCCAAGAAATCATCTATCTTATCTAACAAGATTCTGAGCCCAGAGAAACCTCCGTACAAGAGGGTATGATTTGGCCTTCCGGAAGTTTCTAAATGTCAGGCACATGCCTGAATTCACCAGAGTCGCATTGCCCCAATTGTTGCTTCCGTCATAAACTGTGATCTATGGTTGACTAATGTCCACGCATAACTTAACTCTCTCTCTTAGGTCCCGACTACTACAACTCACAAAATTTCAGTTCTTGTTACAATCAGTTCGGCATATGCCACGAGGCTATGGAATGGTATCTCACTTATCTACCCAGGTTAAGTTTTTTTTCACTGAATTCAATATTTGTTACTTTGGCCTGTTATTGTTTCAATGGGGTTCGTTCTCAAGGGTACTCCCTTGGGGGCGCACCCCATTACTCAGCCGTTTGCTGGGGACTGCTTGTGGTACATCCTCGATTGCATGACATTGCGGGCTCCATGCCTACCTCCCTCTCCCTACCCTCTCAGCTTTTCCGTATCTAACCCGTTTCTCCCCTCCTTTTCTCTTATTACTCCCTTCCCTCTTGTACCCCTCCGCTTCCTACACTTATACCACCTCCTTCTACAACCTCCTCCTCCAGGTCTAAATCGGACTACCCTAGGCGGGGAAGAGCAGCTGTGTTATAGGGAATCATCCTATGCAGAAAAAAGAGAAGTCTGTAATGCATTTGTTTCATGGCTTACCACCATGGTGTTCAAAATGTATTGTTGAAGTATTTCTCATGTTTAGAAATGTACTTTCCTATGTCTTACTATTCCCCAGCCCTGGAGGTACTTGTTACTCGCAGAAATGTTACTGGCTGGTTTTCTAAGATACCAATTATCCACGCAATCATGGATCCTCCGGTGCTCGGGAATAACTTGAAAGTAGTCACGTGGAATGTCAGGGGCCTAGGAGCTCCCCAAAAGTGTATGCAGGTATTTAGACATTTGAAGAGGCTGAAAGCCGACATAGCTCTTTTGCAAGAAACCCATCTGGGGGCAGACGATATTCCCAGACTCCGTAAGCTGTGGGTGGGAGAAGCCTTCGGCTCCCCCTCGGTGGGGAGAAAGGCAGGAGTTGCCATTCTTCTCCACAAACACCTTCGGTATAAAGTCCGGACGTTAGACACAGATACCGTGGGGCGCAGGGTTACCCTCCACCTTACCATTGCTGATCGGGACATAGCCATGTCTAACATTTATGCGGATAACTCGCCTACCCAGACATATTTCCAAACCATGATGACATGGGCTCTACAAATCACGGAACCTTTGCATCTCCTAGGGGGTGACCTAAATTCAGTGATGCACCTTGCGGAAGACCGCTCCTCAATATCAAGCCATCGTTTCTCGGACCCTGACCAAGAATCCATTCTTGCCCATACCATCTCATCCCTCCACCTGACTGATGTTTGGTGCTTGAAGCACCCCATAGACAGAGAATATACCTTTTACTCATCCCCCCACAAGACCTTCTCCCGGATAGATTATTTCTTTGCCTCCCCTGCCCTACTCCCTATGGTGTCTTCGGCATCTATAGAGAGTATGGCTATATCGGACCACTCCCCAGTTACTATTGAGATTGCCAACTTGACACGCAGACCGAACTCACCAATGTGGCGCTTCCCTTCTTACCTTAAAGGTAATGAGGAGCTGAAGTCCACCCTTCAACATGCCTGGACCGAGTATATGACAAACAACAAGGATCACCTTTCCACGCCCAATTTATTTTGGGAAGCGGGGAAGGCCTTCCTCAGGGGCCACATTATTTCATTTGCGGCACGTTTTAAAAAAAAGGCTCATAATAGTTACAACCAAGCCAGTAAGTCACTTAGAAAAGCCCATGAGTTGTTAAACTCATCACGAACCCCCTAGAACATTAGAGCTTGGCAGCTAGGTAAAAACACTTTTGACCACTGGTCTTCCCAACAGGAGTCCATTAACCATTTTCACTCCTCTCTCTTTTTCCATAAATATGGCAATAAATCAGGAAAGCTCCTGGCTCGAATGTCCTCGGGTCGCCACACCCCTACCCATATCATGGCACTGCGAGATCCCCTAGGTAATACCACTGACAAACCCCCAGAGATAGAAGCCATCCTCAAGAACTTCTATACAGACCTGTATACTGAAGACCCGATTGACACAGACAAAGCTAAAACGCTGTTGGCTTCACTTCAACTCCCTAGCATTTTGAGAGATCAATTAGAAGCAATAAACGTGCCTGTTTCCCTGACGGAGGTCCAAAATACCATTAAAACAATGGCCACCAGTAAGGCCCCTGGCCCAGATAGGCTTTCTTCTGAATTCTATAAACTTACCCTCGACTTCACCTCGGACACGCTCCTACACCTGTACAACACAATTTGGGAGGGGGGGGGGCTTACTTGCCAACAGGCTCTTTAGCCCATATCAAACTCATAGCCAAAAAAGATAAAGATCCACTATCCCCCGGATCGTATAGACCCATATCCCTTATAAATGTTGATGCCAAAATCCTCTCAAAAATTGTTGCTTCCAGGCTGGCTAAAATCCTCCCCACAATTATTCATCCAGCTCAATCAGGATTTATCCAAGGTAGGTCTGCCACGCTAAATATCAGAAAGGTCCTACTCACCCTAGAACACGCCAAACAACACCCTGAGCAAGATGTTGCTGTAATCTCGCTAGACGCAGAGAAAGCCTTTGATAATATCAGTCTACAATGTTTATTTAATTTCAATTCAATTTAGACAACTCAACTCACTCCAAGGGATCAGCGGTATGATGATCGGAAATAGGAGATGTCGGTCAGCTTTATTTGCTGACAACATCCTCCTATTCTCCTTGAACCCCCCTAAAGACTTTCAGTATCTGACGAGCACACTTCAGACGTTCAGGGAATGCACTGGCTTGAGAATAAACCTCAATAAAAGCAAAATACTGCCCCTTAACCCTCACAGAGTGGAGTCTTGGGTATTGTCCTCACCCTTTATGGTTACAAAGCATCATCTTACCTACTTGGGAATTCACATTGGTAGAGAACCTTCTTCACTCTACTCCCTAAACTACCCTCCACTTATATCCAAAATCACTAAAGAATTATATGGGTGGGGTGCCCTCCCTCTTTCGCTCTTCGGGAGATGCCACCTAGTCAAGATGATATCATTTGCCAGATTGCTTTACCCTCTACAAACGTTACCCCTCTTACTTAAACATAAAGACGTGCAAAAAATTCATTCCGCTATTACCACCTTTTTGTGGAAAGGCAAACGACCCAGAATAGCTCTTCAGAAACTCTGCCTCCTGAAGAGCGAGGGGGGGGGCTGGTCTCCCTAACCTGAGATTTTATAACCTTGCTTGTTTGTTAAGATATAGTCTTGATTGGATCTCCGGCAGCTCATGTTACTCTAACCTCAATTTAGAGGAATCGCTCACCTTGCCCTTCCAGTTGAAATCTATTCTCCATGCCAAGCTATCATCCCTCCCTACTAAGCTGAAAAGCAGCCTGGTCTTAAGAGACATGATAATAGCCTGGAGGGAAGTCAGAAAACTGCTGAAGTTACCAGCAACAATATCTAGGGCATTGCCCATAGTTGGCAACCCCATGTTCTCACCTTCAGTTGACACAAAGGTCTTCTTCACCTGGGCGGACAAAGGCCTAACCATGGTCTCCCAACTGTATAAACAAGGTTCTTTAAGACTATTCCCTGAACTCAAGGAAGAATTCTCCTTACCAAAAGCTCATGTATTTTCCTACCTGCAACTTAAATTGTTCCTCCAGTCCTGTCAGGGTGTGCACCACAATCCTTGCATGACCTCTTTCATTGACACACTTTTATCCAACAAGCAATACTCTATCTCTCATATTTATCGGAATCTTACTCAACACCAAGCGTCAAAATTTTTGATCACCCCCTTTCTTCCTTGGAGCTCAGTACTTGATAACCCAGAGGCTCCTGCACAGATCCTGGCAGGCTACAAGAAAATATGCTCGCTGGTGGTGGCTGAGACTTGGAGAGAAACCCAATTCAAGATTGCTCACAGAGCTTAACTCCCCTCACTCTTTACCGCTGGAACTCACACTCAAGGTATCTGCCCATGGTGTTCTGGACCCAGACCCTCTCTATACCACAGGCTCTGGTCCTGCCCGCGAATCTCCCCCTTTTTCTGACAAAGTTCTAACATACATTGAAGAAGTCAGCGGTCAATCCCCTCTGAAAGACCCCCTTCTCTGCCTATTCAGTGGTGACCCTCCAGTACCGAACCTTCTGGACAAGGCATCACTTCCTTAACACAATGGGACCACTTGTGCCTACTCACCGCTAGAAGAGCAATCATGCGGTCTTGGATCCAGTATAGAGGATAATTACGGGTCCACCTGGATGGCTAACAGGGACCTACATTATAGTAAATAGGGTACCACGTCCCTAAATCATAATTGGAAAAAGCGTACATAGGATAGCACCTGGGACTTTATGGGTACCATAAAAAATTTTTTGAGTCTTCACAGGAGTCAAAAGTGTTGTAAATATAAAAAATTATTTTATTTTACTGCATTTCTTTAAAAAGCTCACAATTGTGAGTCTGTAATTCATACAACAATAACAAACATAGGAGGACAATTAATGTATAAATTTGTTCAGTCTGTTGGCCTTATTGGAATCCCTCATGGCTGGTGGGTCCTGGTATGCTGAAGAAGAAACTATACCTAGCGACATAAGAATGACAAAGTATTTGGTCTCACAGTGGCTTTGGGGAGAGCTCCTAGAGAGGGCCACATAATAAGAATACAAACAATTCCATTAGTACTGCCACTGGATAAATAATAAGTACTCCCAGATTAGCCGCTATTGGTAGAGTCCAGCATTTTTCGCCCACGGTCATGCCTTGGGGATTCCTTATTTCTTTACATGTTTCGCGTTCAGATTATGTATACGCTTCTTCAGAAGATTAGGCTTATAAAGACTAGTCTGTAATACAGGAACATAGTCACACAGTTTCCACAAAACGAGAAATTACAGTATTTTTAGTACAATTCCTTATATGCTTAAACTTACTTCTATGGTCCTTGGATCCAGTCATCCCCTCCTGGTCTCTGTCAGGTTAAACAAGGCCTGATCACACTACTTGCCCTGGAAAAGCAAGATACGATTAACCTGAACTTCAGGTCTACCAAAAAAGGTGGAGGAGATTCATAGAGTACTCCCTTAGCAAGCCGGAGATCAATCAATTCATGACACCATTTAAACTATACGAATGGTATCTTAAAGCAGGCATTTCCAATTCCTTAGGGAAACTCAAAATACGGGAGCCATCTGCTCCAATTCCCACTGAGACTTGAAACGCACCCCTGATGTTCCACCTTGGAAACCTGCAGCACTAAAATTTACACTTCTACAGGCCAGCTCTCCTATAAGGTTTGACCTCTATCACGCCCTCCTATAGGCATCTTCCTTTGTATAACATACCCAACCTTCATGAGAAATTCCCGCCTCTCATCTGTTACCCCCCCCAATGTTCACCTGATGTGCCTTTACTGTATATCTTGTAGTGTCAAGTTACTGTTGTATAGACAATACTCTGTAACCTTCATAATTTGTCCTTAATTTTATCTTTTTGTACTGCTGAAAAATCTCAATAAAATATTAAAAATAAACACCCCACACTCACAACTGGGACGCAACCTCCCAGAATTATTCCGGACTCAGCCTTCCACAGCGAGCGAGGCCTCCACTTCCCGATCCTCCCAACAGCCTTCGGCCATGGCACGGAGACAGACATAGGGGACGCCTAAACAGAAACCCCAAGTGAACCAGGACATGCTGTTAGAGCTGATACAGCAAGTTCCAAAAAAGACTGATCTCCAACAAATCGCTTCCGATATCAAGGGAGCCCTTAACGATGCGGTTATTGAGCTCAAAGAGGAGCTAAGGGGTGTCTCTGATCGCCTAGAAGAGGTGGAACGTGCGGCAGGCCACCATGATGCAGACATCAGAGAGGTCCAACAACATGGAGCTAGATACCAGTTCCACATGGTCGAGCTGCAGAGGCAATTGGAGGACCTTGACAACCGTGGTCGCAGGAGGAATCTGAGAATCAAAGGTATACCGGAGACGGTGGAGCATGATCAGATCCCCCTGGCCCTCCAATCGCTCATTATCAACCTCACAAAATGGGCGCAGGATGCCCCCCGTGGAATTTGAGTGAGCTCACAGGGCACTGAGGCCCAGGGGGAGAGAGGGCAAACCTCCAAGGGACATAATCTGCTGCTTTACAGATTACAAACTTAAGGAAGAAGTAGCTGTAAGAGCCAGAGAGCCAGAGGAAATTCGTTTTTTTTTTTTTTCAAGAGATTTTATTGTCTTTTCCAGAAAATAACAGGATACAGAGCAAATATTCAAGTTATATAAAATTTCTTTTGGTACATTCGAAGTAGAGTTACAATCAAGACACGTAACAATGTTAACCGGGGGTGGGGGTCTGGAGGGGGGGGTGGGGAGGATGGGGGAGATGTTGGTTCGAGCTGTGTGTTAAAGAGGGGTTGAGGGTGGCTGCAACGTGGGTGTTATCAGGAGAGAGTGTCAAATTCGGGGGGCAAGTGGGAAGAGTTTGTGGGCATTGGCTTCTCTGTGGGTCTTTGTTGGAGGTAAGTATCCCATTTACTGTGAGGATGGATGGACCTCTAACAAACCTTTGAAAGCAAATCATGAACGGGGGGCTTAAACTGTGAGAGAGGACTATTGTGGGTGCAACGTCGGTGGGAGTTGGGGAGAAATTGTGTGTCGAGCTTGGTTGTAG
>BLSH010516706.1:23787-35708 GCA_018402905.1 Glandirana rugosa | reverse complement strand
ATGTACATAGTCAAACTCCAAGAGATGGGGTTTCCTCAATAGACTCAAGGTCGTAAGTCATCCTCAAAATCCATAAAAGCCAGTCCAGCATGGCCGCGAGAGCCGTAGGCCGCAAATTAACATCGATCTGAGAGATCTCAGCGAGGGCAGCTCGGCTCGTTCTTCTCTTTATTAAACCTTTATTAAACCTGCTGGCACATTATCTACCTCGCCAGTGAGGACCTGTCACTAAACGACACGCATTCTAAGCATTATCCTGTTAGGGATTAATCAAATGAACAAAATTGCCTGGGCTTTTTTATCTGACGAAATGAGCGGGACTTAAACACCGGCTTTACTGCATACTGATGGCATACTGTGCTTACTTAACAGGGTAGTGCAAAGAGGTACAGAACACAAAGCAGCCAATTAGAATAATGCAGAGGTTTACTGCGAAGAAAGCTAATAAAAATGGTTGGCTAAGAATAAGTTCATTGCACTTAGAAGTGTTAGACCTATTTAATAAGGCCATGCAAAGTGCAACAACGTATAGTAACCAATAAGAAATCATTCTTAAAGGTACACTATATGATATCCTTATTCTCCAAAAATACTCCACACCAGTGGCGGCTGGTGGGTTCTTCTTTTGGGGAGGTGGCAAACTGAGAGCAACACCCACCCCCCCACGGCAGAGTGGCACTGACCGCAAACCCGCTCCCTGCCCCAACAGGAGCGGCCGGCGGCGCGGCAGTTGCAGCACCCATCCCCTGCGGGTGGTGTGGCACTTACCCACTCGTGTGGTGGGCTGCAGTGTCCTCTCCTCCTTTCCCTCTCCCGGAGTGCGGGCAGTGGCGACTCTGGTGCCTCCTCTTCCGCCTAAGCGCTAGGCATCCAATAGGATCACCTGACGCTTTGGCCAGTCAGGAAACAGGTCTCACGACCTGCCTCCTGATTGGCAGGGAGGAACTTTAGTGTGAAAATAGCGAAAACCATTGTCACACAACTGGGTGGGGGGCTCGGGGCACAGTACTCTGTGCCCCGAGCCCACCTTTTTTTGAAGCCTATAGGTTCTAATCACGTGCTTCTAAAAAACACTCCCCCCCCATTGGGATCCATAGTGCGGCACCCTGATATATAGGTTAGGGGTTGGATACATGAATGGGGGGGGGTGGCGCCCGTGCGCCCTCTATGGACGGGCTGCCACTGCTCAATGCACATCCATTACTTAAAGTGGTATTAAACCCTAAACCAAAAATAATATATTGCAGTTTACCAATTATTAGATGTGGTGGCTGCATTCATTTTCTTTTCTCTGGCTTTTTTTCTCTTTGTTTTCATCTGGTGATCGGGCCAGTAGCATACCTCCTGTATTAGGAGGCATGACTCTGGAGGAATGAGCACAGGAGGCACAGCAGTCGGCAGCATTGTCAGTTGGGGTGTAGTGTTATATGTATTAACAGATTTAAATACACTAACAAACTGAAGCCAAACTCCAGATCATACTTTAAAATCAGTTACAGCAATCTGCTTTTTTGGGGGGATAAAGGTTTTGCATGAATAAATAAAAGCTAATCATTTTAATCACCCCATCCAGTGTTAAGTGGTTTACCTTATCCATATAAACGGATACATTCTGCTGGAGAGCTTGAGCTTGTGAAAAAAACAGACTTACTGACCAGATCACTAGTTGAAAATAGATGAAAGAAAGCCTAAAAAAGAAAACAAATACAGCCATCACATGTAAGAATTGGTATGCTGCAATATAATAAATGTTTGCTTTTGAGTTTAATACCGCTTTAAAGTAATTGTAAAGTCTCTTATTTTTTTTTAATAACAAACGTTATACTTACCTCCTCTGTGCAGTCGGTTTTGCACAGAGCAGCCCAGATCCTCCTCTTCTTGGTCCCTCTTTTAGCTCCTGGCCCCTCCTCCCATTGAGTGCCCCCTCAACCAACAGCTTTCTATGGGGGCACCCAAGCCGAGTCAGAGCTCCATGTATCCATTCAGACAAGTTAACACAAAGTGGTTTGAATGGCTATTAAAGGTAACCATCCTCACCTGTGATCTGTTTGCTTGTAATTAGTGTGCGTTTACAAAAGGTCAATGAGTTTCTGGACTCCTGACAGACCCTTGTAGCTTTCATCCAGTGCTGCACTGACGTTTCTGGATTTTGAGTCATGGGGAAAGCAAAAGAATTGTCAAAGGATCTGTGGGAAAAAGTAGTTGAACTGTATAAATCAGGAAAAGGATATAAAAAGATATCCAAGGAATTGAGAATTGCCAATCAGCAGTGTTCAAACTCTAATCAAGAAATGGAAAATGAGGGATTCTGTTAAAACCAAACCACGGTTAGGTAGAACAACTAAAATTACAGCCACAACTGCCAGGAAAATTGTTCAGGGTGCAAAGAAAACCCCACAAATAACTTCAGGTGAAATACAGGACTCTCTGAAAACATGTGGTGTGGCTGTTTGAAGATGCACAATAAGGAGGAACGATGGGCTGCATGGTCGAGTGGCCAGAAGAATGCCATTACTATGCAAATTCCACAAAGTATCCCTCTTACAATACGCCAAACAGCACAGAGACAAGCCTCAAACCTTCTGGCACAAAGTCATTTGGAGTGATGAGACCAAAATTGAGCTTTTTGGCCACAAGAGTCAACAAGGCCTGTGAAACATGGAGGTGGATCGCTGATGTTTTGGGGATGTGTGAGCTACAAAGGCACAGGAAATTTGGTCAAAATTGATGGCAAGATGAATGCAGTTGTTATTAAAAAATACTGGAGTAACATTTGCATTCATCAGCCAGGAAGCAGCGCATGGGACGTACTTGGACATTCCAACATGACAATGATCCAAAACACAAGGCCAAGTCGACCTGTGATTGGCTACAGCAGAATAAAGTGAAGGTTCTGGAGTGGCCATCTCAGTCTCCTGACCTCAATATCATTGAGCCACTCTGGGGAGATCTCAAACATGCAGTTCATGCAAGACAGTCCAAGAATTTCCAGGAACTGGAGGCTTTTTACCAAGAGGAATGGGCAGCTTTACCATCTGAGAAGATAAAGAGCCACATCCACAAATACCACAAAAGACTTCAAGCTGTCATTGATGCTAAAGGGGGCAAAACACGGTATTAAGAACTGGGGTATGTAAACTTGTGATCAGGGTCATTTGGGTAGTTTCTGGTGGCATTATGATTTCAAAAGAGTAAACACAGTTTATTGATAATAAATGGCTTCTTCGGAAAAAAATAAATAAATGGCTTCAGCCGCACAATAACCATGAGTGAAATAAATGTTTTTGTATTATCATTCGTATTCTCTGAAAAATGGCCAAGAAATTATAAATTCTGCCAGAATGTAAACTTATGAGCACAACTTTATATATATATATATATGTTTGTAAGATGTTCCTTTTATCATTTAAAATCTGTTCCTTGAGTTCTAGTTGAGTATTTCAGTTCAGGAAAAAAATACTGACCCTGAATAAAATGCCTGAACAAAGATGGTTCCATTCTTCTAGAGAGAAAAGCAGATAAAGGCATTGTGGGAGGGAGTACTGTGATCTCCATAAGGGCTTGTTTACATGAGCGGCACTCCCGACTCCCCCTCTGAAAAGTGATCCACAGTGGATCACTTTGCAGAGAGTGGTAGAGCAGCGGCTACCAGGTATTCTTTTTTTTTCAGCTGAAGGGAGGAATTTCTGCTGCACCAGGGGCATCATGCTTTTTGGCATTTAAAAATGAAATGGTTGAAATGAAAAATACGACCATTTGAGGGTTTATAGGCACATATAAGCAATTCGCAAATCACCATTTAAGAGGATATGTTTCATTGGTTGTCTGATCTAGACATCGCCATAGCTTTATACCATTTCTATTTTATTTTCTCTGTTTCAAGAATTTTATTGTAAGAATTTCATCAAGAAAATGATATTACATAGAGCGTAAGCTATCTGCAGGCAAATATAAGACAATCCATAAAATATCACATTGACTATGTATTACAATTACTCATATATCGCTCATTTGTAATGACATCAAACTAATACCGTTAATAAAGGCAGTGAATTTAATATATCCAATAACATCATTCTAGCAGTGTTGAATACCCTCTTTTGATTAATCTAATTTTATTTTGTATCGTGGGAAGGAGCCAAAGATGCTGTCGACTGCAGATCATTCCTTTAATTCTTAACAAGTTTTGCTGGAGGAAAGAAAGGACAACGGGGAACAGTAAAGCAATACAAGAAAATAACGATTGTCTGGAGGTATGGGTGGCCAAACTGTGTCTCCCATCAAGGGTCTGGCATTAACCCCTTCCTTACCGGGCACTTAAACCCCCCTCCTGCCCAGACCAATTTTTGGCTTTCAGCGCTGTCGCATTTTGAATGACAATTGCGCGGTCGTGCGACGTTGTACCCAAATAAAATTTGCGTCCTTTTTTTCCCACAAATAGAGCTTTCTTTTGGTGGTATTTGATCCCCTCTGCGTCATTTCTGATCGCCGCTATAAACAAAAAATGAGCGACAATTTTGCAAAAAAGAACAATATTTTTTATTTTTTGCTAAAGTACAAATCCATTAAAAAAAATATTCATCAGTTTTGGCCGATGTATATTCTTCTACATATTTTTGGTAAAAAAAAAATCGCAATCGGCGTATATTGATTGGTTTGCGCAAAAGTTATCGCATCTACAAACTGGGAATTGATTTATGGCGTTTTTATTATTTTTTTTTTTTTACTAGTAATGGTGGCGATCTGCGATTTTTATCGGGACTGCGATATTGGGGCGGACATGTCGGACATTTTTTACACATTTTTGGGACCAATGACATTTATTCAGCGATCAGAAATTTAAATGTCCACTGATTACTGTATAAATGTCATTGGCAGTGAAGGGGTTAACCTGCAGGGGGCAGTGAAGGGGTTAACAAATGTTCCCTGGGTGTGTTCTAACTGTGGGGGGGGCAGGGCTGGCCGGAACATAACAGATCTAACTGATCCCAGTGACAGGGATCAGTAGATCTGCTATGTCCCCTGTCACAGAACGGGGAACCGCCGTGTTTACAACGGCAGTTCCCCGTTCTGAGGCTCCTAAGAGAGATCGGCGGGTCTCGGGTGGACACCCGCCGCTGCCGCCAGGGGGCGCGCCTGGAGCGTGCGCAGTGGAGGACGTCCATGGACGTCCTCCGGGCATTTCAGATCCGCGCTGGAGCCGTACTTCGGCAATAGCGCGGATCTGGAATGGTTAAGAAACAGGTTTTAGCCTAGGTTCACACTGACAGCGGGAATGAAATTGTGTGAGTTCAGCTGAGATTTCATTCCCACATGTCAGTCCCGACTTCGGGGGCGATTTCAAAGACATCTGTGCGGGTTTCTGCACAGATGTCCATTAAAATCGCACCCCAAAGTTGCCAAAAGTAGTACAGAAATGCAGTTTTGCACCGATTTTGGACATGTCAAATCACATGCCAAATCGCTGCAATGTGAACCAGGGCTTAAGTTGGTAAGATTCTGTGACTTTTTTAGTTCTGGGAGAGTCAAAAGTGTAGCACCCTCTAGTGCAGAGATATGCAATTAGCGGACCTCCAGCTGTTGCAGAACTACAAGTCCCATGAGGCATAGCAAGACTCTGATAGCCACAAGCATGACACCCAGAGTCAGAGGCATGATGGGACTTGTAGTTTTGCAACATCTGGAGGTCCGCTAATTGCTTATCACTGCTCTAGTGTGTGCTACTAGTAGTGGCAGTGTAGTGAAATTTATCTGACTCATGTTACAGCCTGTGAGTCTTTTTTTTTTTTTTAAATATATTTTATTGTGTTTTTTCAAAGAGTACAGAGTTCCCACATGGGAATGAAACTATGACTGAAAAGAGTACGTTCACAACGTTTAAGCAAGATACATGAAATATGAAAAATATAGCTTTACATCAGAGTATTAAGGCACAACCGATGAGGGGGGTTATGATTCATTATTAAGGCATAAGGTAGATATGCATGTTGGGTCGTGTTTTGCTTCACTGTGTCCATAACCATTTTCGAGGGGGATTTGATAACAATTTGGAGGTTTAGGAACCATTTAGTCCCGGGTTTTTGCCATTAGTTCTCAAGTGGAACGTCAGGGGGGGGTGTAGACTCAAGTTACTTTTTGGGGTTTTAGTATGAGTCCTGGATCTTGAGTTTGCCTAGGGAGTTAGTTAGGTCTGCTTTGAGATACCAATCCGAGAGTTTAAAAGGGGTCATGAAGTTGTCGATCTCTGCTGGGCTGAAGGAATGTTCTATGAAGCCCCTCCATCTTGAGAAGAATTTTTTTGTTTGTAGGAATTTCATGTTGATGGTGTCCTGTTTCTCTAGGTAGAGAAGTGAGAGGAGGGAGTGTTTGACTTGGCTCAGTTTTGGTGGGGTTGTTTGAATCCAAGCTTGCATGATGGATCTTCTTGCCGCAAGAAGGCAGATATGTACCCAGTTAGATGTATTGCCGGTAACTGAGGTTGTTTGCGGTGATGAGGGGTTTCCGCTAAAGAGGTAGAGGATGGGGTCTTTGGGGATATTGGTTCCCTCGACTGTCCCAATAAATGTCTGGATCGTATCCCAAAAGAGGGAGATGTGGGGGCAGTGCCAGAGCCTATGGAGTAATGATGGCTTGTGGAGGCACCAGGGGCAGATTCCTTGATGTGGTGTGCTTGGGGTGAAAATCAGAGGGAGATAGGCCCTGTGCGCTAATTTAAATTGCGTTTCTCTCCATGTTTCTGCTGCTATCAGGGAGCAGATTTTTTTGTATCCAAGGAGGATTTGGTCTGGTGCCTGGTTGTCATTCAGGGCTGAGCTCCAGGGATGGAACAGATGGGTCGACTGCTTTGAGGATTGGAGTAGTGTCAGATGGCTGTAGATTGTGGAAATAGAATAGTCCCCTTTCGTGAGCAAGGTATCCAAGAAGGAAGAGGTGCAGGGATTTTGATGGTTTCCTCGGCACGATTGTAAATAGGATTTAATTTGCAAGTAGTGGAAGCCATGTGTAGGTGGTAAAGAGAACTCTTCGATGAGTGTTGAGAATGACTTGATCGCTCTGAGGCCAGGTTCGAACATTTGTATGCCTTTAGTCAGACCCTTTGCTGCCCAGAGCTTGAACCCTGGCGTATGTATGGAGGGGGGGGGGAACATGGGGTTCCCTAATATCGGAAGAGACGGTGAGATTGAGAAAGGTAGTTGTAACAGTTTCCTCGTTTCCCTCCAAGCTACAATAGTGTCTCTTAGGACTAAGTTGTGGCGTATCTGTGGTGGCATGGAGGGTCGCTGCCAGGCTGTAAGGGTAGGTGAGTTTTTCCTCCAAGTTGAAGTTTGAGTAAGTAGATTTCCTTGCAATCCAATCGAGTCCATTCCTCAATAGGCAGGCTAGATTATAAGCTCTTAGATTAGGAAGGCCTGTGCCTCCGTCGCTCTTGGGGAGGCAGAGTTTTTGTAGAGCAATTCTGGGCCGCTTTCCTCTCCAAATAAATGAGGAGAATGCGGCATGTAGGGTTTGCACGTCTTTGTGTTTAAGGAGGAGAGGGAGCGTCTGTAGAGGGTATAGCAACCTTGCAAACGGGATCATTTTTATCAAGTGACATCGCCCGAAGAGCGAGAGAGGGAGAGATCCCCAGGCTTGTAATTCCTTTACAATCTTTGCTATTAGCTGCGGGTAGTTCAAGGAATATAGAGAGGACGGATCCTTGCCTATGAGGATGCCCAAGTACTTGATATGACCCTGGGCTATTAAAAAGGGAGAAGAGGACCTCCAAAACTCCGCCCTGCGGGGACCGAGGGGAAGCACCTCGCTTTTATCGAAGTTTATTTTCATGCCTGTACAACCCTTGAATGTTTGAAGGGTATGTTCTAGAAAGATAAAATCTTTGGGTGGGTCTGAGGAGAACAGGACAATGTCATCGGCGAAGAGAGCCGAGCGGCAAGTCTCGTCTCCTATAGGGATCCCACTGATTCCCTGGGGGGAGTTGAGTAGGCGTGAGAGAGGTTCTATGGCTAAGTTTATTTATTTTTTTTTCCCGTTAAGGACGTTTTTATTTAATAATAACAAAGTAACACAGGTACAAGACATAAGTTGTTCAGTGATGCTTGGATGATATAGCAGGTACACTGTTAATTGATTACAACCGGTATGTGAAGTATAACAGAAACAATACTAACAATAAGAAGTTACATCCCTTTAGTCCTTTTTATGGTATGTTGTTTATTAGGGGTGGGTACTGATTTTGCGGGAGTCACAGTTGCCTTAGACGCAAAGTTTCCATGAAAAATCAGGGTACTAACATTTTCTGTTCAATGACTGGTGTTGTAGTATGAGGCCTTTAGTGTGAGACTAGTAAGTTTTTAAGCCGAGGGTCATTCGTCTAGGCCTGGGGATGTTGGGATGAGCGAGAGGACTTCAGGTGGGGTAGCAGAGTTTTCTGGATAGGGATGGTATGTGTCTGGGTGTTTGTGGGAACTTTTCCGCTTGCATTGTTCCTTTTAGCGGTTGTAATTATATTTCTTCATGAAGTAAGTAGGCTGATGGAAGGGAGGGATGTGGGGGGGGGTGGGATAGGAGGGAGGGCTGGGTGGGGAGGAAGGGAAAGGGAAAGAGGGTGAGAGAGGGGGGGGCGTGGGGGAGGGCAGGGAGTCAGCGGGAGATGAGGGGGAAAGGAGAAAGAGAGAGTGGAAGGGGGGGCTCCATGGGTTACCCCCGACAGCCCCGCAACCAGACCCTCATGTGGCGGTCCAGGATGGGGGACTGTAGTTGGCTGGGTTTGGGGGTGCGTTTCTGATTCTTTCTATAGTCTGATTATCCGGACCATATTTGGGGTCATCAAGGGGGTGTGATAGTTTCCATGTGTGGAGATTTGTCGGAGTATGTTAAAGAATTTACTATAGTGTATAGACTTATGGTGGGCTTTGGTTTAAGAGGTTATAATATTCCTGGGTAGTTTTAAAGTGGGTCCAGCAGGCCCAGGTTTGGGAGAATTTGGAGGGGGTTTCTTTGGCGATATGAATTAGTTCCTCCATTTCTGCGATTTTGTTGACTCTTTTACACCATTCCGCTATGGTTGGGGGAGATGGTGAGTTCCAGTGGATGGGGATGCAGAGCTTGGCTGCATTTACAAGGTGAATAGCGATGGATTTGCGGTATGTTTGTCTTGGTAGGCTGGTGTGGTGTAGCAGAAATTGAGCTGGGGATGGGGTGAGTGTGTATGTGGATAGTCTGTTCGTTAGGTCTTGTATTTGGGACCAGAATTGTTGAAGATGTGGGCAACTCCACCATATGTGTAGGAGAGTGCCCGGGGCTTCTGAGCATCTCCGGCAAGTATCGGGTACTGTTTGGTAATATTTGTGGAGTAGGTGGGGAGTTCTGTACCATCGAAGTGCTATTTTATAATTGTTTTCTTGAGTCGCCACGTTCAGTGAGCCTGTGTGCGTCATTGAGAAAAATTTTTTCCCATTGCTCGTCTGAGATATTTTCTTGTATGTCTCTTTCCCATTTGGAGCATGTCGGTCCCGAGCTAGGGGAGATGTCCTGGAAGAATAAGTTGTGGATGGTGGATATGAGATGTTTATGTTCGCCTGGTTGTGCACATAGTTTTTCATAGGGGGATAATGGTCGGGAGACTTCTGAGTGTTTGTCAAGTTGTTTGATAAAATGTCTAATATGGAAGTAAGCCCAGGGTGAAGGAGGGGGGGTTGTGTTTGATGCAACCATGTTTTCTCTATCAACTAACGTGCTGTTATTGAAGAGGTGATGCGCATTAAGTTCTGGGTTAGGCCATGTCTCTATTAAGAAGTGACGAGACATGCCCGGGGGGAAAGCAGGGTTGCATCTTATTGGAGTGAGGGGGCTAGGGTTGGAAGAAATTTTTGTTTTCTTGCACGCATCTGTGAAGCAATGTATGGTAGCTCGAATGAGTGGGTGTTCTTTAAGCGACCTTGGGCGGTATTTTGAGTCTAACCACGGAATCGATTTGAGGGGAGAGTCTGAAAATGCGTTTTCGACCAGTACCCAGTTTCTTGGGTTGGTGTGTTCTGACCAGTTGACTATCCTAGTTAGGTGTGTGGCCCAATAGTAATTTTGAATGTCGGGTAGTCCTATTCCTCCCTTTGTTTTAGGTCTGGTTAAGTGAGCATAACTGATTCTTGGGGTTTTTCGTCTCCATAGGAAATCTGAGCAGCATTTTTTGAGAGACTTAAAAAAAGTAGGTGGTATGAGGATCGGCAGGGCTTGGAGCAGAAAAAGTAAGCGTGGGAGGATGTTCATTTTTAAGATTGCCGCTCTACCGAACCAGGAGAAGAAAGGTTTATCCCAACTTCGTATATCTTCTGTAATTGTTTTGAGTAGAGGGGGGTAGTTTTTCGTAAATAGATTTGTGGGGTCAGCTGTTAAATGTATACCTTATATAAGTACTTTATCGCGTCTGTTTTCCAGTGAAATGTGAAGTTATCTTGACATTGTTTGATTGTCTCTTTGGGGAGGTTTATGTTGAGTGCAAATGACTTGGATGTGTTGATTTTAAGATTGGAGATTTGCTGGAAGAGCTCGAGGTCTTTTATAAGGTTGGGGAGGGAAATGTGTGGTTCTCTTAGGAATAGAAGCATGTCGTCCGCAAATGCTGCAATCTTGTATGTCTTGCCTGCTATTTCTATGCCCTTTATATCCATATTTGCTCTGAGGCGATTCAAAAGGGGTTCGAGAGTTAATACAAATAGGAGCCGGGACAGGGGGCAACCCTGTCTGGTCCCGTTGTGGATGGGGAAGGCGTCTGACAGGTAGCCGTTGACTCTTACTTGGGCCTTGGGGTTGGAGTACAGCAGCATGATGTATTGAAGCATATTGTGTCCAATGCCGATGTGTTTGAGTGTCTCTTTCATGTAGTCCCAGGCCAACCTGTCAAACACCTTCTCCGCATCCAGGGACAGGAAAAAGCCTTTGGTGGTTGTAGAGCGCATCCAGTGCTGAATGTTGATTGCAAGGGTAGTATTATCTCTGGCCTCACGGCCGGGTATAAAGCCAACTTGGTCATTTTTAATAAGCTTAGGTAAGAGGGGAAGAATGCGGTTGGCCAGAATTTTAGCGAATATCTTGATGTCAACATTCAGCAGGGAAATTGGTCTATAGCTGGCGACTGACGTTGTATCTTTTTCCGTTTTGGGGATGACTGAGATGTGAGCTTCTAAAAGTCGGTTAAAGGGGAGGGTTGAGTTAGGTATTGAGTTGAATGCTCTTCTGAAATGAGCTGACAATATGTCTGGGAGGGTTCTGTAGTATGATGAGGTGAGGCCGTCTGGGCCTGGGGTCTTGCCTGGTTTTAACTGGGATAATGCCTTATTAAGTTCCGTCTCCGAGATTGGTTGTTCTAATTCTTGTGCCTTTTCAGGGGAAAGTGAAGTGGGGCTATATTTATGCAGGAATTCTTGGATGGCTGATTGACGCTTAATGTTTTCGCTTTGTGTAGGGAGGTTGTATAAACCTGTGTAAAATTTTGCAAATTGAGAAGCTATGTCTGATACTTTGTTGTGGGACTTGCCTTGGGAGTCTCTGATCAAGTGGACCAATGTTGATGCTTTCTTTTTCTGAATGGCTCTAGCAAGGTATTTGCTACATTTATTACCAAACTCGTAGAACAGTTTGTGTCCGAGAGTGAATTTGCGTCTGGTTGTCCGGTCTAGTTCATCCCTGAGGCGTTCCCTTGTTTGTGTGAGTTCGACATAGTTCTGGTCTGATTGGGATTTTTTGTGTGCTCTTTCTAAGTTTTTAATTTTAGTAATTAAGTCATCCATGGTTTTTTGTTTAGCTTTTCTGTGTGTAGCTTTTAAGGCTAGGAATCGTCCTCTAATTGTACTTTTGGGAGTGTTATACCCTTCGCGTGTTTTCATGTTAATCTCCTGCTAAGGATCGGAATTTTCGATGTGTGT
>BLSH010516706.1:11590-23777 GCA_018402905.1 Glandirana rugosa | reverse complement strand
TGACAATATGTCTGGGAGGGTTCTGTAGTATGATGAGGTGAGGCCGTCTGGGCCTGGGGTCTTGCCTGGTTTTAACTGGGATAATGCCTTATTAAGTTCCGTCTCCGAGATTGGTTGTTCTAATTCTTGTGCCTTTTCAGGGGAAAGTGAAGTGGGGCTATATTTATGCAGGAATTCTTGGATGGCTGATTGACGCTTAATGTTTTCGCTTTGTGTAGGGAGGTTGTATAAACCTGTGTAAAATTTTGCAAATTGAGAAGCTATGTCTGATACTTTGTTGTGGGACTTGCCTTGGGAGTCTCTGATCAAGTGGACCAATGTTGATGCTTTCTTTTTCTGAATGGCTCTAGCAAGGTATTTGCTACATTTATTACCAAACTCGTAGAACAGTTTGTGTCCGAGAGTGAATTTGCGTCTGGTTGTCCGGTCTAGTTGGTCCCTGAGGCGTTCCCTTGCTTGTGTGAGTTCAACAGAGTTCTGGTCTGATTGGGATTTTTTTGTGTGCTCTTTCTAAGTTTTTAATTTTAGTAATTAAGTCATCCATGGTTTTTTGTTTAGCTTTTCTGTGTGTAGCTTTTAAGGCTAGGAATCGTCCTCTAATTGTACTTTTGTGCGCTTCCCATATTGTGAGGGGGTTTACATCTGGCGTGTCATTCTCTGAGAAGAACAGTGTAAGACTGTTTTTGATGTGGAGTCTGTCATGTTCGTTTGTAAGTAGCATAGGATCCAGTCTCCTGATTTTGGTCACGGGACGCTCTTCGGGTATGGTCAGGGTTATTGAAATCGGGTGGTGGTCGGATAACACCATTGGTTCTATTGTTGCGTGGGAGAGGAGACTTGGGCCGAGTTGGGGCTATAGATGTTGGCAAGCGTGACAGGGGTGTGTCCTATGTGTCCTTTGAGAAAAATATATCTCCCTTTGTTGTCTATAAGAGAGTCAGTCATTTGCCAATTTACGATCTTGTGCAATATTGCTAATTTATTAGGCTAAAAGCTAACAGAAAAAAGGTAAAAACGATATTATAAAATACAGCTGCAAGTTCCCTAGGAGGAGACGCTGTGTCTCCTGCGTTCTCCTGGAAACTAAAAACCGGAAGTGACGTTTGTGACGCCTGAGCCCCGCCCTACGCGTTTCGTCATTGGACAGCTCCAGTAGACTTGCTGTTAGCTTTTAGCCTAATAAATTAGCAATATTGCACAAGATCGAGTTTTTTATTTTTTATGGTGTAAACCTTGGGATACGGAGAGGGGCGAAGGAGGCCCGGAGACCAGGAGCACACGGACCGGGAGGAACGCCATTTCCAGAGAGCACAGAGGGAGCTGTGCAATTCTCCCAAAACGTGAACCCCTTGAGTGGGGAACGTTTTTCCGGTAAGCAGGCACTCAGGGTCAGGAGGGGAGCACCTGATACACGGCTGAGAAGAATATATCACAGACCACTTTAAATGAGCACCACATGAGATCTATTAGAAGATCATACTTGGAAAGTCACTTCTGTTATAAATCCACTTGAACTTTCGCACATTGAAGAAGATTTTGAGCATTTTCAGACCGATTTGCCAAAATAGTTGGACTTTTTTATTTATATGTTTTATTTTTATGATTTGCCATCACCAAGCACGAAGCACTTTTATTAAGGATCACTTTTGTTTTTACAGTTTTGTATACTTTACCTAAGGTATATGTATGTTAAGTTATCTATTTATTGACATCCGTTTTTTTATAAGCTTTAAAAATAGCACCTGCACACATTACTGATTCCACACTTATGTTGTTTGCACATTTGATATAACAAGCCCATACATACAGATATATATCATTGGTCCCAGCTTATACAATTTTACCTCAACTGCAGTCTTATGAGAGACACATTTAGAAAATCCACCAGCACGCTGGAAATTTCTTACCCACACTAATTATCAAGCAAATTCAATAATAAAGAGAGCAGCGCCAATACCACCTTAATACTATTATATATCTTCAAAAATACTCTGTAACGAGAGATAGGATAAAGAGGGGAGCAAGAAAAAGCTTTAGGAAGGAGGAATATGAGAGTAGATGGAGAGTGGAGAGGGAGAGAGAAGGAGAGAAGTAATCAAGAGAAGACATTGTGTGGTAGTTACTTTTAGAGTCACATATATCTGGTAATCATGTCAAAATACTCAGTGAAAAATGCAAAAAGAGAAAAAGGGAGTGATAATAAAAAAAGAGTAAAAATTCAAAAATTTCAGCTTGAAAATGTCAATAAAGAAAAAACGAAAGTGGGGAAAAAGAACGGGAGTTTTTTAGGGATGTGGAGGTTATATTTTCTATGACCTGGGGTGGAGAAGTTTTGCAGATCATCTGGTGCGTTGAGTTTTCGTGGTAGTGTGACCATGTTGAGACCGCCTGTAAATGGAGATTGGGAGAAACGGTTAGTCTTGGATGTCCTGTAGGCTTCTTAGTGGGGGTATCAAGAAAAAGGATCTGCCTCTTGGTCCTGTAAAGGTAGAGAGATCTTCAAAGAGTGGGGCTGTTGTAGCGAGAGTGTTAGTCAGGGAGGCAGGTGGGTAGGAAGTCTTCAGGGTGGTGAGAATGGGTTGACGTTGGCTTTTAATCCCTTAGGGGTATTTGTGATTATGAGTAGGAGGCAGTTCAGAGTTCTGCGTTGTTGAGGAGGTTGTTAGTCTTCGAGGTCGTGGCGTGGGCGTCTGTGAATAGGGGACGCTGTGAGGCTGATGTGGGCTTCGTTTCCGGGCCTTTGGTCTTGGAGATGTGGGTCTTCTCCTCCTGAGATGGAAGTCGTCTCTGACCGGAAGGGTGTCCATGGATGAAGCGCGAGGCAGGTCTGCCCCTTGTAGGTCGCTGCACCAGTTAGGTACCTCCACTCTGGGGATAGCTAGAGTTTTACAGAAAAAAGAAAGGTCTTCTGGGAATCTGAGTTGGGCAGAGCGGCCTTGGTGGGAAGCTGAGAGGCAGAAAGGGAACTTCCATTTGTATTGTATGTTCCTTGTGCGAAGTTCTTCCAGGAGGGGGCGCAAGTCTCTCCTTTGTTTCAAAGTTATCGGTGAGAGGTCCTGGAAAATTTTAATTTCTGTGCCTTGGTATAGAAGAGAGCGGCTTAGCCTCGCATTTCTTAGGATGTCTTCCTTTAGCTTGTAATTGACAATGTGACAGATGACATCTCTGGGAGGGTCTGAGTCTCTACCTCTTGGCCTCAGTGCCCTGTGAAGACGTTCATAATCGATGGGGGTCTCTGGTGGACAGCCCAAGAGGTCGTTGAATATGGATATGGTGGCTTGGGTGATCCTGGCTGGTTCTACCGATTCCGGTATGCCTCTTACCTGTATGTTGTGTCTGCGACCCCGATTGTCCAGGTCTTCGAGTTGGCGGTGAAGGTTTCGTAGTTGGGTGTCGTGTATGTTTGCTTTAGATTGCAATTGGTGGAGGTCGGCTTCATGTCGTTCCGCGGTAGACTCAATGCTGTCTATGCGGTTGGCTACGATTTGCAGGCCTTGTTTCAGGTCTGTGATGGCTGTCGCCAGTGCTGATTTGATGTCATCCGCCACCGTTTTGAGGTCTTGCAAGTTCAGTGGTTGGGGGTGGCAAGGTTGCGGGAACGTAGAAAATGCAGAAGGTTGGGATGTCGTATGCCCGTTTTGAGGGGTTGGACTGGGGGTACGAGTGGGGGGTGCGGAAGCTGTGGAGGCCCGTATGGGAACCTGGGCTTCACGTGGTTGGGATCTGAACATCTCTGGTATGTTGAGCCCCCCTTGTGTTTCGTTGTCTCTTGGAGATCTGGAGCGGGATTGAGGAGGGGTGTCGTCATTCTTCCCCATTTTGTAGGTGTCTTACGTTCCCCGTGCAGAGATTGCACACCGCTGGGTCCTGCGCCTGGGTTCCCTTAGGCCTCCATTATGGAGGAGGTCTGGGCCTGAATATCTCTCGGTCTTTTCTTTTTGCTTTTTTTTGTGTGAGAAGCCTTTTGGGGTGACTCAGTAGGCCTCTGCTTGAGTCTGGGGTGTCAGCAGGGCAGTGGAGGGAGGTTAGAGTAGCCGCCGGTCCATGCCGTCCGTTCCGGCGTGTGTAGGCCGCAAAGCCGCGGCCTCGATTTTCGGCCGCGCGGGTGGCTGCCAGCGATCAGCCCGAGATAGGGCTCAAAATGTAGTGTGGAGTCTGGGGGTTAGGGCTAGGGTGCTTCGGTGCCTCACCTCACTGCCCAGCGGTCGGATTGCTGATGATTGAGTCGGTGGTCGGCGGAGCTCTCTCAGAGCACGTCTGCTCAAACCGACGTCAGGCCACGCCCACTTCCTATTGCTAAGTTTAATAAGAGTGGAGAGAGAGGACATCCCTGGCGAGTCCCTTTAGCCAAGGGGAACACCAGGGATGTGAAACTCGGGGTGACCAGACGGGCTGTTGGTTTAGCATACATGTTTCGTACAAAGTTGAGGAAGGGACCCGTGAAGCCGAAGGAGGGTAATACCTGGAAGAGCCAGTCAAAGCTAATGTTATCGAACGCTTTCTCAGCGTCTAACGCTATTATAGCAATGTTATTGTCTGGGTGTCTCTTGGCTTGTTCAAGGATAAGTAGAACTTTCCTAATATTTAGGGCGGCGGATCTACCTTGGATGAAGCCTGACTGTGCAGGGTGGATAATGGAGGGAAGTATGTTGCCCAAACATGATGCTATAATTTTTGATAGGATTTTTGCGTCCACGTTTATAAGTGAGATCGGCCTATAAGAGCCTGGGGATAGAGCAGTGGCGGCTGGTGAAATTTTTGGATGGGGGGCGCCAGGCACCGCCCTTCCTTTTGACCCCTCCTACTTCTAATAAGCCCTCCCCTTAAAGAATCCATCCACTCCGTCCCCTGTATTCCACATATTGTGTCAGGAGTATACAGCTCAGCATCACAGGACACAGTATACAGCTCAGCATCACAGGGCACAGTATACAGCTCAGCATCACAGGACACAGTATACAGTGACACAGGTGGGGGTAGTTATGTAGCCAGTGACACAGGCGGGGCAGTTATGCAGCCAGTGACACAGGTGGGGCAGTTATGCAGCCAGTGACACAGGTGGGGGCAGTTTGCAGCCAGTGACACGGTGGGGGCAGTTTGCAGCCAGTGACACAGGAGGGGCAGTTTGTAGGCAGTGACACAGGAGGGGCAGTTTGCAGGCAGTGACACAGGAGAGGCAGTTTGCAGGCAGTGACACAGGAGGGGCAGTTTGCAGCCAGTGACACGGTGGGGGCAGTTTGCAGCCAGTGACACAGGAGGGGCAGTTTGCAAGCAGTGACACAGGAGGGGCAGTTTGCAGGCAGTGATACAGGAGGGGCAGTTTGCAGGCAGTGACACAGGAGGGGCAGTTTGCAGGCAGTGACACAGGTGGGGTACATTGCAGAGTCGTCCCACCGCCCCCCCCCGCACTTACCCAATCCAGCAGGCAGGATTATTGCAGAGGTTCGGCATGCGAGAGCGCGCTGGAGTCTGCAGAGTTCGGCACACGGAGAGCGGCTGTCCCCCCCTCGTCGGTCCCTGGGTTCTCATGGTCTCTGTGGGAGCGGAAGTCCCCTCCGCTCCCACAGTGACCCGCCCCCGGCTAGGCATCCAATCGCCCTGAGCGGAGGCTCAGGGCAGCCAATCAAGCTATGAGTGTGTGCCCGTTCAGCGCACACTCATAGCTTTTAATGGCCGGCCAATAGGCTCACTACTTGGCTGTCATGTGACAGCCAAGGAGCCGAAAAAAAAAAAAAAAAGAAAGTCAATGTACCGGCGCCTCCTGCAGGTGGGCGGGTTGACTTTTTTTTTTTTCTTCTTTTGCCGGCTGGGAGGCGGCGCCCCAGCGCCCCTCACACACCAGCCGCCGCTGGGATAGAGGATCCTTGTTGTTTTTAGGTAGGAGTTTAATATATGCCTGGTGTCCCATAGGAGGGTAGTGACCCCCCTCCCAGATAGATGTATAAACATGATGCAGCGTTTCTGGAATGTAGTCTGAGGTCAATCTGTAGAATTCAGCTGAAAGGCCATCAGGTCCAGGGGCTTTGTTTCCAGCCATGGATCTGATGGTGTTCAGGATCTCTGGGTGTGTGATGGGAGCGTTTAGGGATTCTAATTGAGTTAAATTGATGTTAAGGAGGTTGGTGGACATTATTATATTCGCCGCTTTTTCGGCGTTAATGACGTCTTTTGCGTATAGGGTTTTGTAGTAAGAAGTGAGAATATTTTCAATGTGAGTCGGGTCTGATGTAGTGTTACCCATTGGGTCCCTTAGGGAAGAGATGTGGGTAGGGGAGAATTTGCCTGAGACCATCCTTGCCAACAATTTTCCAGCTTTATTACCATGTTTGTGATAAAGTAGTTTGGTTTGGAATTTGTGGGTTGCTTCTTGGTTAGCTGACCATTGGTCGAAGGCTTGTTTAGCATGTTGCCAGGCAAGTATGTTCTCAGGAGTATGTGAGAGATTTAGCTGTCTGTGTGTTTCTTTAAGTGTGCCACTGGCTTTCTGCATATTGGTAAGAATTTGTTTTTTAAATTTATTGGCGAAAGAGATGATATGACCTCTGAGGAAGGCTTTACCTGCCTCCCAGTAGAGATTGGGTGATTGGAGGTACTCACTGTTGTTTGTCTGGTATTCAGACCAGGCTAGTTGGAGGGAGGTTTTTAATTCCTCGTTCTGAGCTAGATAGGAGGGGAACCTCCAAGGCGCTCCCGGTGCCCTATGGGACAGGTTGGTGACTTTGACAGTCACTGGGGAGTGATCGGAGATTGCCATATCTACGATGGTTGCGGAAGTTATTTTGGGTATAAGGGCAGATGACGCAAACAGGTGGTCAATACGTGAAAATGTCTTATGGGGGTGGGAGTAGAAAGTATACTCCTTGTCAATTGGATGGAACAGTCGCCATACATCTGTTAGTGAAGTGTATCGATCGTTTCAGCCAGTGGTGTCGGGGGAGAATGTGTTGTGTTTGGATGTGGGGAGTGGTAAGATGTGCGGTCCTCGGAGGGGTGCATGATCGAGTTGAAATCACCCCCCCAAGATGTGGAGGGGTTCGGCTATCTGCAGAGCCCATGTGGTCAGATTATGGTAGTAGGTTTGTGAGGGGGAGTTGTCTGCATATATGTTGGAAATGGCAATTTCCTTTCCTGCTATGGTTAAGTGGAGGGTGACCCTGCGTCCTGCTGAGTCCGTGGTTGTATCTCGTATGGAGTATGGGAGTTTTTTGTTAAGAAGGATAGCTACTCCGGCTTTTCTCCCTTGTGCAGGGGAGCCTACCACCTCGCCCACCCACAATTTGCGGAGTCTCAAAAGGTCCTCACCCCCTAAATGTGTCTCCTGTAATAGAGCCACATCCGCCTTGAGCTTCTTCAGATGCCTAAGGATTTGCATGCGTTTTTCGGGTGATCTCAACCCCTTGACGTTCCAGGAAACTACTGTTAGGTTACTCCCGAGCTTGGTAGGATCCATAAAGTGTTAAGTTTGAGAGTATATTCCTGGGAGGGCCTTTGCCGGGCCCGCCATAGATGGTATCCCTCCAAGCTGGGGAGTGGACACAGTGCAAAACAAATGGTTCTGTTATATATGAGGATGAAACCAAAACATTGAACACATCGGAGGAATGTACCAGTGAAAATAAATCTTAGGGACTTCACTTTTTTCCGCATAAAGGGGGCAAAAACCAAATTTCGGATTCCGCCCCTGCCAGATGAAGAAATATTTGTGGCATCTTCCTGGTGGGCTGGGAGCGGGTATATGGATGGATTAGGGGGGAATGGTGAGGGTAGTGGGATGAGGGTGGGGGAAGGAGAATGGAGGAGGGATTGTAAACCATTCCTCTAAAAGGAACCTGTTGATAGTTAGATGGGCCCTTTAGGCTTTTTCTGTGAACTCATGAAACCCCCGCAGCAAGTGTCTTTGAGCGATGGACTCCGCTCCTGGACCGTGTGGACCCGGGAGAGGAGTTCATTCATCCAGCAATGGATCTGGGGGGGTAAATAGAACATGTTTTCCTTAACCTGAAACGATAAACAATAAGAAACAGTGAACAATACACCATAGCTTCGTAGCCTAACACGAACTGTACTTCTGCATGGAATCCTGCATAGATAGATAGGTAGGGGCCCCCTTCCGGGTGGCCCTAAGAAGGCACTTACAGTTCGACGATCATTCCGCCATGGTATAGGCAAAGGTAGTAGTAATAGTCAAATAGGTCATGACCTGCTAAGTAGCACTGGGCAGGTGCGGGTAGTTGTAGGCTCTGGTGTTAGGTTGCGTGACCAAGGGTGTCCCTGGTTAGGCATTAGTTGGGCGAGGCTCCGATGGGCCAAAGCGTACCCTCTTGTGAGGGGGTTTCAGTGGGCTTCCAGGCTTGTTGGTCAGGAAGGATGATTTTTTGGGTTGAGACTGGGTGGAGGCCTCTGTCTGGGGAGTTTGATCCATGTCCGGTTGTAAGGAATTGTTGATGTACATCTCCGCTTCCAGTGGAGAGGTGAATGAGAACTTTTCTCCTTGTGGCGTCTGGAGGTACAGTGTGGCTGGATAGGCCAGGCTGAATCTGATGTTGAGATCATGGAGGGTAGAGCAAATAGGAGAGAATGCCTTTCTTCTTTGCATGATCTCAATGGAGTAATCCGCAAAGATCAGTAGAGTATGGCCTTCAAAGGTCAGAGAGTGGGTTTTTCTGAAGCTTTGCAGTATAGCTTGCTTGTCCGCGTAGTTCAGGTATTTCACTATAACTGCTCTGGGCTTCGTTCGTGTGTCCGAGGGTTGACCTAGTCTGTGTGCCCTTTCCACTGTGCATGGGGTGCGGAGTCCCAGTAGATCTGGTATGGCTACGGCACAGATTTTAGAGAGAGAATGGGGAGAGTAAGACTCCGGGAGACCTATGATGCGAAGATTGTTCCTCCTGGCCCGGTTTTCTAAATCAATTACTTTGTCTTGTAGTTCCTTTTGTGCTGTAGTGAGTTTTGCAACTGATGCTTTTAAGGCAGTGGTATCGTCTTCAATTTTGGATATCCTGTCTTCTGCATGTTCCAGCTTGGCTGCCTGGGCCTGCATCTCTTTATGGAGATGTTCCATCCCTTTCTGCACAGCTGCTTCGACTGCGTCTGAGATGATGGGCTTCATGAGCACCGCCACCGCTTGTGCTACGTCAGCTGGCGCTGAGGAGTCTGCCGCAGGGGTGCCCTTTTGCTGCTGGTGATGTGGGGTGGCAGAGCTATCCGTGTGTTGAAGCGTGGCAGGCGCTATTAGTTTAGCCACGTAAGTCATTGTCTGGGTCTGGGATTGTGATTGAGAAGCGGCGGCCATATTGGCTGCAACGTGCGCCTTCTCTCCCCCTGGAGACGGCTGTGCTGCGATCGTTCGTTGCCCGGATCTCCGCTTTTTCAGGCTGGATCGGTGGCAGTGAAGCGGAGCTGATGCCTCCTAGCTCCTCTCCATGCGGCGCCGGAACCGGAAGTCAGCCTGAGAGTCTTAATTGGGTCAGGGTTCGCTAGAGTTCAGGGCTGGGTGACTCATCCTGGCAGCTCTCCGGTGCCTCTCTCTGGTGTCTGGAAGGTTGGAGAACCTTCTGGAATTAGAGGGCGGGGGTTAGGAGGCGCTGCCATGAATATTTATGGAGCCTCAGCCAATCCGCAAAGGAATTAGAGTAGGCAAACTATAGTCTGACCCAGGGAAAAACCTGAGTCACTGAATCTGGGTCAGGGTTAGTAGAGTCCAGGGCTGGATGACTCATCCTTGTAGCTCTTTGGTGCCTCCCCCTGTTTCTAGAATGTTGGCGTTCTGGAAGATAGTGGGTGGAAGCTAGGGGGGGGGGAGCCTTGAATATATAGAGGCCCTTAACCAATTCCCAGGTTGGGGGCCTGGCAGGGAACTAAGGAGCCCTTAAATAGACATGAGCCATGCAAGCAGGGGAGTCAGACTGAAGATAGAGAAGCAGTGCTGAGGAGAGGCTGTCAGTGGTCTTGAGGGACCCCTTACCAGGGGAAAAGTTTCCTTGGGCTAGAGGCCCGGGATAGCTGGCCTGGAAGGATTCACCAAAGGAGGCAGTTGGAGGAGAACCTTCAGGAGAGGCAGCGGGAGAGAGCAAGCAAGGGCAGTGAATAAAGCTCAGCATGGTGCAGGGACAAAACAAGGGGAGAAACTGGCTGCTGTAGCAGTTCTCTTTGAAGACAGCTGTGTGCTTAAGTCTTCATCCTATAAAAGATCCCTGACTAGACATCTTTTAAATCCTGCAAAAACCCTCATTCCAATAAACTGGAGATCTACAAACACCACAACTGTCGAGGACTGGATTGAAAGGTCAACGCAATATACAAAATGGAAGAGACAATAGCAATACAATAGGAATATACTACGAAATTCCATAAGATGTGGAAGAATTTGTGGTTATTTACGACCTCAGATAAGATAAAGGAACTACCTACATAAATTTATTTCTATAAACAAATGAACGATACAAACAAATGTGATGAAAATTTACGGAGCCCACACATATATTATCTACATATCTCATCTTTATCCCTCAAATCAAATACCCTTTCAACTCATCCTCTCATATACCCACTTTCCCTACCCCCTCTTTTAAACTATAATATCTGCCCCAACTATCTACCCCCCCCCCTCCTTCCCCTCTACACCCCTCCCCCCCAGGGTAAATTTACTGACAGTTTGTAAAAATCAGTGATCTGTCTATAAATATCAGGGTCTGATAATTTGTCATGCTGTGCTGACTTTTTAAGTGTAAACCAGGCAAACTACTTGATATGGGTATTGTCAGTGTTTCTATGTTGTATTTAAATATCAATTGTCTTAGTTTTTATTGGGAGTTCTATTATTTTTAAAGTTGCCAGTAAAAAAATGTGCTCCGCCAGTAAATTTGCCGTGTTTTGCCAGTAAAAAACGCTGTGGGAGGTTGGCAACACTGACCCCCCCCCCCCCCTTTTTCTTTTTCTTGTTCATTCCTTTCTTCTCTTTCTCTCTTCTTTTCTCTTTTCCACTCTCCCTAAGGTATGTTATGACAACTAATAATAATTTTTATTACAACCCATATGTTATTACAATGACTATGCTCATTAAATAAGCTCAGAAATATATATATATCAATAATAGACTTCTATTGCAGATTTTTGAATTTATACGTAAACAGACATAATCAATCTGTAATCTAAGCAAATGTTGAATAACTTTTATCTTCTTGTTATCTTCATACCAATGCTGTAAACTTTTTTACCTTCAATAAAACGTGAAAAAAAAAGTCTTCATCCTTGCCCTGGGTAATCTCCATAAGGTATGCCGGTTGGGAGGACTGGGGAATTGTGCCAGTTGGGAGGACTGGGGAATTGTGCCAGTCAGGAGGACTGGGGGAGTGTGCCAGGCAGGAGGACTGGAAAAGTGTGCCAGTCAGGAGGATTGAGGAAGCAAGCAGCCAGGTGGGCTGGTATCTTCTGCAGTGTTAGAACTGGGCTTGGGATCTACAGGAGGGCAGGTGACGCTGTCCACTCTATTATGTGCTACCTTTATCCACAAAGAGACAGGATGTTCCTAGCCTGTAATGGGCTGATGCTGAATTAACACTTGGAGTGATCAGCAGATGCTGTGAACCAAGTTTGTGCAGGAGGAAGGAAGGAGAGGATGTAAATAGTGAAGTTGTCCTCTTGTGAATAGTTTTGGACATTTTTTCAAGGTTGGGCATCCCATAACTTCCTTCCCTATCCAAGTTATCAACCCCTAATAAAATATCAAACATAAGCAAAGGACTATTTTCTGTGTTGGAATGCAAATCAATAAATGATGTGTGCCTGGCTGTGTAGCAGTGGGGAATCATAACTTCTGCAGCTCTTACAAGGGGTGTGCTAAAAAGAAATACCCAGTACATTCAGGTATGGAGAAGCATGTGACTTACTCCATGGGACATCACTGAGCCAATCAGTGCTGTCACAAGGGAAATCTGTAGCCTTGTGTATGTGACAATATTGGTGACTCATGGCTTACAGTACATGCAGGCTCTGCTTTGATTCCAGTAACCTTAGTTGAATGGGAGTGAAAGGGAGTTAAAGTGATTCTAAAGCCTTAAGATTTTACACCTTAATGCATTCTATGCATTAAGGTGAAAAAACTTTTGTGCTGCAGCGGGGGGGGGGGGGGGGGGGGGGGGGGGGGGGGGGGGGGGGGGGGGGGGGGGGGGGGGGGGGGGGGGGGGGG
>BLSH010516668.1:7077-17295 GCA_018402905.1 Glandirana rugosa | reverse complement strand
TCACTTTGTTCCCACAAATAGAGCTTTCTTTTGGTGGTATTTGATCACGCATGCGGTTTTTATTTTTTGCTCTACAAATAAAAAAAGACCGAAAATTTTGAAAAAAAAAAAGTTTCTCTGTTTCTGTCACAAAACTTTGTAAATAAGTACATTTTCTACCTTCACTGATGGGCACTGATGAGGCTACACTTACGGGCACTGATGAGGTGGCACTGATGATGAGGCACTTATATGCAGCACTGATGGGCACTGATAAGCGGCACTGATTGGCACTCATAGGCGACACTGGGCACTGATAGGTGCCACTGGTACGCAATTATAGGGGCACTGGTGGGCAGATGCACTGATAGGGGCAATTTCCCTGGTGGTCTAGGGTGGCATCTGAAGGTGCACTGAGTGCCATCCATACTGGGCACTGTGCCCCTTACCTGGTGGTCTAGGTGGTCCTGACCGGCTTCCTGGTGGTCCCTTGTCAGCTCCCTGGTGGTCCTGGGTGGGCACATCCTTGGTGGTCTAGTGTGGCGATCCTAGGGGGGGCTGTGCTGATAAACCATCAGCCCAGACCCCCCCCCTCCTGTCAGGAGAGTAGCCGATCGGCTCTCCACTACTCAGATCTGCAGACCTGAGTACAGGAAAAGCCGATAAATGGCTTTCCTGTTTACACTGAACAACCATGATTGGTCACGGCTGATCACATGGTAAAGTGCTTCTGATGGAAGCGCTTTACTGAGATCGGGTGATCAGACTGACCCACCGCACCACCGATCGCAATGATGCGCGCTCCCCTGGCATGTTATCCTGAGGACGTCATATGACATCCAGTCAGGATAACTCAACCATTTCCTGGCTGACATTCTGAATTCGGGAGTAGGGAAATGGTTAAAGGATAACTCCACTTTCTTGGAAAAAAGCAAATAAAATAAATCTAGCATATACAATTGCTGCACAAGCCATATTGTAGTATAAATGTTATTAAAATGATCTTTCCTTTTTAGTCTGCAGTGTTGCAATTTTCTGTAAAATGTAATATGGCCACCTGGAGTAGTTCTGTATACAGATGATGTACAGAACACCCCTTCAGAAATGTAATTGTGTGATTGGCTCACTGATTTTCCCACAAGATACAAATCACATTGTTGGCACCCCCTGAAATAGAAATTTCAGTTTTTGTGAAATAGTCCCCAAGGGTTAAACACTTCCATAGGGATGTCCACATTGCAAATTTCTTCATTAGAACACAGAGAGTGTACCATCTGATTATAAGGAACCGGATCCTCCCATTCAGAATCATTATCCAAAGAACATTCTGCAAAGGTAAAACAGCCATTTCTTCACATCAACAGAAGGTAGAAGTCTCCCATTCAAATCCTAACCAGGCCCAACCCTGCTTCCGAGATTGGGTGCATCCAGGGTGGTGTGGCCGTAGGCTGTGTGTTCACTGAACAGGGAAGACCCGCTTCTTTCTATGGTGAGTTTTTCCTTTCTTTTTTTCTCTCAATTTTATTGCGATTTAGTTCTCGCCCGCTTAAAGCGCGTTTCATTATTCTTCATTCTAAAACATAAAAAAGCATGTTTCTCAAACTAACACCAAGGAGAAGCCAACCAAAGGAAATCCATGTATGGAAGGACAAGGAAAGGGTCGGGGAACCAAAAGGGGGACTTTAAATGAAGCTTGAAAGTAGCCTGGTAAGGCTCTAGCTTCCATCCCTTAAACATGATATATAAAAAATTGCACAATTGTGCAATTGGAGAACAGGTGGGACTTTACATGGAGGACAATGTGGTCTGTGATAGAAAGAATAAATAGATCCACTAGACAAATGAAAGTGAAAAGGAGGTGAATGCAGTGAAAACTGAAAGAGGATGTAGGGAGAGTGAGGGACTAACAGAATGGCAGAGGAAAAAGGAAAAGTGACATATGGGAGACTTTATTTTTCGTTTTATGCCTGACATTAATTAATATCTTTTGTATTCCTTTATAACTTTTTCAATCCCCCACAGTTCTCTGCAGATTGGGTGGATGTGGGGGGTTGGGGTCTGGGCTTCATTGTGCCCGGGGGCTGTGACGCACACTGCGGGCTCCCTCCACCCTCCCCATTGGGAGGGGGCGGGGGCTCTGTCAGTGTGCGTCAACGTCAAGCCATCCTGCTGCAGGCGCGGCGTCTTTGGCGACGCTGCGGTGCATGCAGGATCTACCATGCGTGAGTGTATACCAAATATCTATTCTGTTTTGGGGACTGCCCATCAGGAGATGTCAGTCCCATCATTTTTTTTTTTTCTTTTTTTTTTTTTTTATGAGGTTAGCAACTAAGCTTATCCCCCCCCCCTTTTCTCTAATTATTTTCTTTACAGACTAACACGCTTGCTCCTGATGAGTGACCCCAAAAGCCACGAAACGCGTAGGGCTACCATTGTCGTGTTTTTTGCTACTACAAATATGCCATGTTTATAATCTATTTTATGATATACCAGGGGTATCACCCCCAGATACCTCAAAATATGGGCCATGCAATGTGTTACTGTTGACTTTAATATTGTGTATATATATGGAATTGATGGATGGGGAACTTGGATCATGTATTGTATGAATTTCTATTTTACTGTATAATCATGTTTTACCTGATTGGATCACGTGTGTGACCATGTATATGTTTAACTCATGATTACCTAATAAATTCATTTACTACCTCAATTGACCTATATCCATCAAAGATTACACTCAGACCACCACATCCTCCATGTAAAGTCCCACCTGTTCTCCGATTGCACAATTGTGCAATTTTTTATATATCATGTTTAAGGGATGGAAGCTAGAGCCTTACCAGGCTACTTTCAAGCTTCATTTAAAGTCCCGCTTTTGGTTCCCCGACCCTTTCCTTGTCAATAATTAGGGATGGGAGGTTGTGGGGTTGTCCAACTGGTCCATTTAGTTTATCAATTATGCCTGCCCCTTTTGGCCCTCAAGAATTTATCTTTATTTTTCGTTTTATGCCTGACATTAATTAATATCTTTTGTATTCCTTTATAACTTTTTCAGTCCCCCGCAGTTCTCTGCAGATTGGGTGGATGTGGGGGGTTGGGGTCCGGACTTCGTTGTGCCCGGGGGCTGTGACGCACACTGCGGGCTCCCTCCACCCTCCCCATTGGGAGGGGGCTCTGTCAGTGTGCGTCAACGTCACGCCATCCTGCCGCAGGCGCGGCGTCTTTGTCGACGCTGCGGTGCGTGCGGGATCTACCAGTCTCGTGGAAAACAGGGGAGGCGGCGAGGCCCATGCCGTGCGCGGGTTCCTACGCACGGGTGCCTCCTCCTCCCACAGTCCACGTGTGTGGCGTTGGCTGCATGCGGGGGCGGCGGGGCCCATAAATGGATGCCACCTGGGGCGGGTTTACCACCGGGATTGAGGATCAACAACACATGCTATCATCAGGTACTTGTCTTTGTATCTTCTTATCCCACTGTTACATGGTTCCTCTGTTGTTTCAGCACAGCATGCACGCTTTATTCACCACTTACTTCTATGTTCTCCCACTTCACCTCATCTTGCCTCCTTTTGTTTTTCTTTTCTATTCCTATGTTCCTTTCCTATTGTCTCCCATATGTCACTTTTCCTTTTTCCTCTGCCATTCTGTCAGTCCCTCACTCTCCCTACATCCTCTTTCACTTTTCACTGCATTCACCTCCTTTTCACTTTCATTTGTCTAGTGGATCTATTTATTCTTTCTATCACAGACCACATACCACATTGTCCCCACTTGCTGATCTCATCCCGGTGCCTGATCACGCTCTGGTGGGATGTCCGTGTGGGTTGTCGCTGCCCTGCCCGTCCGCCACAGCCCCCGCCCATGATGATCCTGGATTGCCCCATGCCTCTGACGCCGCACAACCGGCTTGGAATGAGTGTATACCAAATATCTAGTCTGTTTTGGGGACTGCCCATCAGGAGATGTCAGTCCCATCATGTTTTTTTATTTTATTTGTTTTATGAGGTTAGCAACTAAGCTTATCCCCCCCCCCCCTTTTCTCTAATTATTTTCTTTACAGACTAACACACTTGCTCCTGATGAGTGACCCCAAAAGTCACGAAACGCGTAGAGCTACCATTGTCGTGTTTTTTGCTACTACAAATATACCATGTTTATAATCTATTTTATGATATACCGGGGGTTTCACCCCCAGATACCTCAAAATACGGGCCATGCAATGTGTTACTGTTGACTTTAATATTGTGTATATATTTATGGAATTGATGGATGGGGAACTCGGATCATGTATTGTATGAATTTCTATTTTACTGTATAATCATGTTTTACCTGATTGGATCACGTGTGACCATGTATATGTTTAACTGATGATTACCTAATAAATTCATTTACTACCTCAATTGACCTATATCCATCAAAGATTACACTCAGACCACCACATCCTCCATGTAAAGTCCCACCTGTTCTCAGATTGCACAATTGTGCAATTTTTTATATATCATGTATGGAAGGAGGTATCAGTGAGCATCCTGCAGACACCCCAACCAAGAAGCCCACACAAAAGAAGAGGGCTCAGGCTTTTGTACGCAACTGCTTCAGAGCCGTGGTTGGATAGTTTGGTGTTGGCTGTAAAGTCATTGGCCCACATTGGAAGACAGAGGACTGTACTGGAAAATATTGTAGATATTGATAAATACAAGATGGCTGAAACACTTTCATTTGATACTTTCTCTCATTTATGACGGGTGCCACTCTCACCGCTCTTGCGCGACACGGCGCATCCCTGATCTCAGTGAAGAGCCAATGATGCAGCTCTTTACCTATGTGATCAGCAGTGTCCAATCACAGCTCATCACATGTAAACAGGGAAATGCTGGTTATCAGCTTTCCTTTCCTCACACTGGCAGCTGACAGGGGAGACGTGTATAGATAATCAGGACTCTGGTCATCAGTGCATCCCCAACAGTGTCCAGCAGTGATGCCAGTCAGTGCCTATCAATAATGCCAATCATTGCTGTGGTTCAGTGCCTGTTCATCAGTTCCACCCATCAGCGTCACCCCATCAGAGCAGAGTTAGATTGCTGCCATCCAGGTCCACCCTGCACACCCCTAGGGATTGTTTTTCTCAGCGGAATCGGAATTACTCTTTAAATCATCTTAGCAATCATCCATTCATTTGGGCATATATTGTATTATCTATAATGTGTCAGTTTTTATTCATTAACCACCTCCCACCCGGCCACTGTACATATACGGCCGGGTGGGAGCTTCCCCATTCTGACAGGATGTGTATTTACGTCCTGCAGAACGGGAGCTCGCAGCTCGGCCACGCGCCACGCTGCTGCTGGATCCTGTGATCATCATGATCACAGGATCCAGCAGAGCAGAGATCGGGATACGGGAGCGCAGTGACTGGCCCTCCCGATCATGTGACGGCTGTGTCCAATCACAGCTGTCACATTGTAAACAGAGACGAACGTCTCTGTGACAGTTCTCCCCCGCCGAGCTCAGTGAGAGCTCAGTGCGGGGGGGGAGGGGGGAGCTGCAGCTATGTGACCGCTCTCTGCATGATGAGGATTTCATGCAGAAAGCTCTCACAGATCGCCCCCCACACAGTGCACCAAGCACACTGATACCCCTGTCCCCATACACATTAGTGTCCCCATAAACAGCCCCCAAAACATCTGTATGACTCCCATCACATCTGTCACCATACACAACATCTGTCACAGTCCCCAAAACATCTGTATGTCCCCAAAACATCTGTCACAGTCCTCAAACATCTGTCTGTCCTCGTCACATCTGTCACCATACACAAAACATCTGTCTGTCTCCATCACATCTGTCACCATACACAAAACATCTGTCTGTCCCCGTCACATCTGTCACCATACACAAAACATCTGTCTGTCTCCATCACATCTGTCACCATACACAAAACATCTGTCTGTCCCCGTCACATCTGTCACAGTCCCCAAACATCTGTCTGTCCTCGTCACATCTGTCACCATACACAAAACATCTGTCACAGTCCCCATCACATCTGTCTGTCCGCCAACACCAAATAAACTCAGATTTGGGTTATTTTTACCAAAAAAAATGTAGCAGTATCATTTTTGGTCAAAATTTATGAAGAGAAATTACTTATTTGCAAAATTTTATAACAGAAACGCAGAAAAATGCTTTTTTTTTTTTGTATTTTTTTTTTTTAATTTATAGCGCAAAAAAAAATAAAAAACCCAGGGGTGATTAAATACCACCAAAAGAAAGCTCTATTTGTGTGAAAAAAATGATAAAAATTTCATATGGGTACAATGTCGCACGACTGCGCAATTGTCATTCAAACTGCAACAGCGCTGAAAGCTGAAAATTGGTCCGGGAAGGAAGGGGATTTAAGTGCCCAGTATTGAAGTGGTTAAAGAGGAAGTGAACTCTGCTTTCTTTTGCTCTTTTTTGGAATATTGTCATAAAAACATTAGCATTCATTAAACATTTGGGCTGACATTAAGTCATCAACTGTCAGCAACACAGATTTTTTCCAGTTTATAACAAAGCCCCCACAGACGAGTCTGTACCCTGACACCATACTGTACATTATATACAGACCAGTCTATACCCTGACACCATACTGTACATTATATACAGACCAGTCTGTACACTGACACCATACTGTACATTATATACAGACCAGTCTGTACACTGACACCATACTGTACATTATATACAGACCAGTCTGTACCCTGACACCATACTGTACATTATATACAGACCAGTCTGTACCCTGACACTGTACTGTACATTATATACAGACCAGTCTGTACCCTGACACCACACTATACATTATATACAGACCAGTCTGTACACTGACACCATACTGTACATTATATACAGATCAGTCTATACACTGACACCATACTGTACATTATATACAGACCAGTCTGTACCCTGACACCATACTGTACATTATATACAGACCAGTCTGTACCCTGACACCACACTGTACATTATATACAGACCAGTCTGTACACTGACACCATACTGTACATTATATACAGACCAGTCTGTACCCTGACACCACACTGTACATTATATACAGACCAGTCTGTACCCTGACACCATACTGTACATTATATACAGACCAGTCTGTACCCTGACACTGTACTGTACATTATATACAGACCAGTCTGTACACTGACACCATACTGTACATTATATACAGACCAGTCTGTACACTGACACCATACTGTACATTATATACAGACCAGTCTGTACCCTGACACTGTACTGTACATTATATCCAGACCAGTCTGTACCCTGACACCATACTGTACATTATATACAGACCAGTCTGTACACTGACATCGTACTGTACATTATATACAGACCAGTCTATACACTGACACCATACTGTACATTATATACAGACCAGTCTGTACACTGACACCACACTGTACATTATATACAGACCAGTCTGTACACTGACACTGTACTGTACATTATATACAGACCAGTCTGTACACTGACACCACACTGTACATTATATACAGACCAGTCTGTACACTGACACCACACTGTACATTATATACAGACCAGTCTGTACACTGACACCGTACTGTACATTATATACAGACCAGTCTGTACCGACACCGTACTGTACATTATATACAGACCAGTCTATACACTGACACCGTACATTATATACAGACCAGTCTATACACTGACACCATACTGTACATTATATACAGACCAGTCTGTACCCTGACACTGTACTGTACATTATATACAGACCAGTCTGTACACTGACACCATACTGTACATTATATACAGACCAGTCTGTACCCTGACACTGTACTGTACATTATATACAGACCAGTCTGTACCCTGACACCACACTGTACATTATATACAGACCAGTCTGTACCCTGACACCATACTGTACATTATATACAGACCAGTCTGTACACTGACACCGTACTGTACATTATATACAGATCAGTCTATACACTGACACCACACTGTACATTATATACAGACCAGTCTGTACACTGACACCATACTGTACATTATATACAGACCAGTCTGTACCCTGACACTGTACTGTACATTATATACAGATCAGTCTATACACTGACACCATACTGTACATTATATACAGACCAGTCTATACACTGACACCATACTGTACATTATATACAGACCAGTCTATACACTGACACCATACTGTACATTATATACAGAATAGTGTATCTGTGTTGCCAAACTTCCAGATTGAAATTTACTGGCACAGCCAAGTTATTAATGGAGTTTCCAAATGTTACAGAATTACAGTTTTATGTGCAATTTTGACTATTAAGTTACAAGCCACTACGTTATGCAATAAGTGATGTGATTTGGGTTAGATAATGAGGCAAAAAACATATTTCTATTTTATTTTGGATATAGTAAGTAAGTAGCTCAGGGACAGGACTTAGGAGGACATGAAATTAGAAGGGGCAGCACACACATGAAATTGACTCTCACAATGACACTGACAGCAGTGTGCAGCAGCACAGATGATGATGATGACTTCTCACCGACACAACACATCCCCTCCTGAGTCACAGTGACCGTCTCTCTCCATGCCAGGTGGTCCCTTCAGTCCAATGCAATCCTAACAGTACTACACAGTCCCACTCCCAGCTTGCTTTGCTCCCCTCCTGCAGACCCATACATGAGGCTGCTCCACTTGATTCCCTTGCCCCATGGCATCACACTACACACTCAGGCCCCGCCTCTGCCAGTCCTGCTCCTTGTTGGCTCTGCCCAAGCCCACTATAGCGACCATATTTTTTAATGGTAAGCTCTTCCTGTCACTGCCATTTACTGGCAGGAGATAAGTGCCCATTTTTCACTGGCTGTCAGTAAAAATATTGATGGCTGGCAACACTGCAGTGTATATACCATGGGGGGGGGCTTACACCATGTTTTACCACACCAGTTGACACCAACCCTCGCGGAAGCTGGTGCTCTTCTTTACTCAGCTAGGCTCTAGTTTGTGGGTTGGGTCCTTGATACTCTCATGTGGTGACATCAGAGTGTCTGCATAGTAGGTTTGTATGTGGTTCTACCTCTTCACATACTTTGACGTAGCATTGAAAAGAAATGTTTCTACAGGACTGAAGTGATCCCACTATTTTCCATCCTGAATATAGGATTCATTACTAGAACTCCATATAGACCATCTCATGACTCAATTACTCTGTATTTCCTGTTTATTATAAACTTAATGATATATAAATAACAAATGGATTTCCAATCTCTATTTAAACACATTGTCATATGTAAAAACATACCTCCCAACTCTTTGAGATGGGAATGAGGGACACCTATTAGCAAAAGTATGCAGGCATAGGACACACCCCCTGCTACATCCCGTTAAAGGAGATTTTTTTAAAAATAAATGATTGGGTAAACCCATGTGTGTTTTTTTACTTCTACTATTTCTTCATATTGGCATTTGGAATGTACAAATGAATTTATATAGACTTTGGATGAAATCTTTAGGACTGTAAAACACTTTTGGATAAATAGTGAATTTTATACACAGCTATATAGATGAGACCAAAATGAGGGACAAATGAGGAGGACAGAGGGACTTTGTTCCAAATCAGGGACAGTTGGGAGCTATGGTAAAAATCCTAATTAACCACTTGCCGACCGTCAATCGGCAATTGACGGCGGCAAAGTGGCGCTGTAAGGCAAATCGCCGTCATATGACGGCGGCCGCCAGATCATGCACAGTGAGCGCGTGAGCGCGTGCGCGCCGCCGGCGGCGCGCCCGCGCGCTCACTGTGTCCGGGGAGGGCCAGGGAGCGGCGGCTTCGATTGCCGCCGGCCACCCGCGATGCCCGCGCGCCCGCGCGGCGGCCGCCGCGCGTGCGCGAGTGCGCGAGTGACACGTACTAGACCGCCGGCGGCAGTATACTGCCGCTAAACGGAATGTCGCGGTGAAACGGCGGCAGTTAACGGCTAACTGCCAGCCGTTCACCAATTAATCCTAAAAATGGTATCGAGGGTTGACAGGGACTAAACCTTGTTTCAGGGAGACAGGAGGAGTAAACAGGGAGTAAAACCAGAGTAGATATATCGACACATATTTTAAGTGATAAATAGGTTTTCACAAAATGTCAGGATTTCTAAAGTAGGTTTCAGATATATTTAAGTAAACATGTAAGGTTTACGGTTATACTTCTTTAT
>BLSH010516620.1:28801-43216 GCA_018402905.1 Glandirana rugosa | reverse complement strand
AAGACCGCCGGAGCAGATTTAAGAAAATATTTTAAAAAGCTGTGTGTTTTTTTTTTGTGTACATATTTCTTTCCAGGTAAATGGGTAGGGGTACAATGTACCCCATACTCATTTACATAGGGTGGGGGGCCGGCATCTGGGGGCCCCCTTGTTAAAGGGGGCTTCCAGATTCCGATGAGTCCAATGCCTTTCAATGGGCTGAAGTAGGATCAAAGTCGGACAAAAGTAGTACAGGAACCTTTTTCAAAGTCGCTCCGACTTTGAAAAACACATGTCGGAGCAGTTAAGACGGCTCTCATAGGGAATCATTGTTTTTGTGACGTAATGCAACTTGTGCTCTTCATGTCGGTCCGAGAATCGGACTAGTGTGAACCCAGCCTCACACTGAAAGGAGGGGTATAATCATCACCACCACTAGGGACACCAGACAAAGCCAACTCTGCACAAATTTGAATTAGTGGCTGAATCTCTTCAAACAAAAATCTGCCTTGGTCAACAAAAGAGTGAGCCAGACGGATACATTCCAAAAATTGCTCCCTAGTCTGCTCTTTCAAAATCTGGCAGCAATAATCCCTGTCTTCTTTTGCAAGCAGTGAGAAATACACAATCTTCTCAGCATGCATCTTGCAGCAATTAGCAAGTGCTCAGACCTGATTCCCAGGTGCAGCCAATCTGATTGTATGGCTTCAGTATTATGTCAGGGATACCATATGCAGACATCCAGCAGGGATGATCAGATTGGTTGGCTGCACTTAAAGGAATCAGGACCAGATGTAAAGTGAACATATTTAGATATGTATTAGGAAAATGACACACTACCAACACCAAACACCAGCAAACATAGGCCAGGATTCATAGCACCATCATGAACTGTAGCAAGCGTCCCTGTGAGTCCAACTCACAGGGACGCTTGCTACGGTTCATGATGGTGCTATGAATCCTGGCCTATGGACGTCTCACTAATGTTACCCCTTTGAGGACCTGCTCATGTGCCTTTTATCTTCTGTCTCATGTGAGTTGCCAATTGTTGGATTTAATAAACTGTTTTTAAAGTCTGCACTTAGAGGCGCCTCTTTTCTTCTTTTCCAGTGTTACAAGGACTTTGCTTCTGGTTCTAAGAAGGCTGACCTTTGTGCTGGGACTTTTTACTAATGCTGGTTCTTATACCAGCCACATATGGACTATTTTAAAAGACTTGATGGGATTTATGTTTTTTCAGGGTGTTGCGCCATATACTTGTTTGCATTGTCTGATTATTAAATGCAGGTGGAGAGGGGTTTGAGTAGACCAGAAAGTCCAAGACGGAACCAGCTCTGCCACAGTGACCGGCAAAACCCGGGTTGGACTCCCGCTAGTCGCCTCAAAATGATCGCATGCGAGGTGACACGTATCGCCCGTCCATTGCTTTGCCTCGCATAACGTCACAGTGTGTACCACAATAAAATGCTATACTATGATAGATATTGAGAATAATTAATATACATACATTCCAAAGTTTTAGTACAATAAATAATATGCATAAAACATACATTTAAAAAAAAATCAATAAAACTGTGCTGTGATAAACCTGTGCAGATCCACTGCACAGGACAAAGCACATACTGTGTGCTTACCTAAAAAATGTGACGCCTTAATCTTATGAGGTCGCTTGTCATCTGCTGGATATTTACAACAACTTCACTCAAAAACCAACACTGCAGGTATAGTAGCTTGGTCCGGTACCAACCACAGGGAACCCCATAAATGCAAAGAATAAAGCATGCAATAGTGCAATACCAGGACAAGAAAACTATTTGTTGCTTTATCCCAGTAAAGTTTGCTGTAAGTACATTACTAACTGTCAGAACTACGATAAAAATAAATAAATACATTTCGTGTGTATATATATATAGGTTCATAACTCCATATTAGGAAACCTTAGGTCATCACACATGTGATCCTCTCAGAACAGAATACAATGCCATTTATCACCTCGTTGACATCAACAAACAAGTTTTATTATAGGATGGGATTTTCAACAAAGCCTAGAAGATAAGGAAATGGCCCATGTTTGAACGAACTGAATATTTTAAAGTTTCCCATTGTCCAATAAAGAAGTTGGTTTTGCAAGTTACAGACTTAATTAACCCACCATTGTTTCACCTGGTGAAAATACAAAGAAAACCCCCAATAACTAGTTATATAGTTACACTCTATCTAAACAAGTTGAAGGATATCCAAACACTTGTGAATATATGTTTAACCCAAGGGTGATTCAGAGAAAAAAAAAAAAACCTATATTATTTTGATGTAAAATCTATTAGAATAAGATGTGTTTCAAGTATATCCAATGATTGTTAATGAGATAAATATATACAGTATATCTTAACCATGTATAAAATTATGTCTAGATATATAGAATGTGTTTTAATCATAGTATCCGCAAAGGATGTCCTAGGGTAAATTTTAAACATTTTCTTTCTAAATAATTGTTTAACCTAGGGAAATTTCAAGATACATCTGATTATCATTCAAGTTATCAAGTATCTTTCTGGTCATATATACAGTTATGATTTTGCTTCTACTGATGATAATTGTCTCAAGTATATCCAATGTCTGTTAACGAGATAAATATATAGAGTATATCTTAACCATGTATACAAATATATGTCTAGATCTAGAATATGTTTTAATTATAGTATCCCCATGCGTGATATAGATATTCATATTCAGTCATTTTAGGCGGTATTAATGTTACCCTATCATACTGGGGACCATTACTCTTAAACATTAGAAGATACATTTACAATAATATAGTCAGAGGCATAGTACAAAAATATAACATTTGATAAGAAATACTTAAAAAAAATAGTGTCAATTAAACATTTCTGCTGTAAGATGATCCCGGGTGGTTCTAGGGGCAGTGACAAGATACTCAGAAGGGACGTCCTAACCGGGTGGAGATTAACCCTTCACCCAATGAAATTAACACACCTCATTCTGGGCCAGGTTAGGGAAATTTTTATGAGAGTATTGTATTGGATGAAATAAAAGGTCAGAGACAGGTTCCCAAGGGATGGTCGGATACACACCCCAACAACAGACATCCGGTCCATCACATCCACACCTCTACTCATTCATGCACCCTCCATGCTCATAAGGACTCCTCTACACTTCCTGCTTTGAAACTCTAAGGACTCAAAATGCTGCCCAGTCTTGGAAGCCGCAGCCATATTGAAATTAGGTAACTATTACAATAGACCAGTAACTACTTTTGAAAGTGTAATTATATTGTCTAGTTTTACCTTAATTTGAATTGTTTTAGAATATGACTTATTGAATTATTGTTTATTATCACGTACAGTCAGATAAGTACTTCTCTCGAATTCGTAACACATGGTAGATTTTTCTCTAAAACGTACATTATTTTTATTATTCTAATTTTTGTAGTTTTATCCTCTTGACATAGCAGACATCCAATTGTTATTTCACGATATCGATCACTTACTTAACTGCAGTAAAGTAACGGTTACATTTGTGGAATATCGATGCTCTGTCTAATTGTCATATTTTTGGTTACGAATTTCATAGAGAGGTCTTACAAATTGTGTACTTAAAAAGAGTATTAATATTCCCCATTAGCGGTTATTTCAGCTATCTTTAATTTTATGTAGTATTGTTTGTGTCCACCTTTATATAACTATGAATACATGTCTGACTAATAAATATCCTATTTTTTTAGTCTGTGTTCATATTGGTTGATCCTGTATCTTAAAGGTACTCTCATATAAAAAAAGAACTTAATACATAAATACCGTGCGGGAAAAAGTTTCCTAATAAGCACGACATAACGTAGCGCAGTATGTCCTGGTAATGCATATTGCATGCTTTATTCTTATTTGAGGTTACTGTGGTTGGTACCTGACCAGGCAGAGTGGTGGAAGGCCGCTCTTGGGAAAAAGCTAATAAATGTGTTGTCACTTGAGTGAAGTGGCTGTAAGTGCCGGTTCACACAGGGCAGACTTGTCAGGCAACCTAGTCGCCTGACAAGTGGCTCTCCATGCATTGCAATGGAACTGTTCTAATAGGAGCGACTCAAGTCACTCCAACTTAGAAAACGGTTCCTGTACTACTTTGGGGCGACTTCAGAGCGACTTGCATTGACTTCTATTACAGAAGTAATTTGCAAGCCATGCTGATCTCGCCCTGTGCGGGGCGGCTTCAAAGTCGAACAAGAATCGGGCCTCTGTGTGAACCGGCACTAAATATCCAGCAGATGACAAGTGCATGTAGCTTTATAAGGAGTCAAATTTTTTGGTAAGCAGATGGTGTGTGCTTTGTCTTGGTGATGGTACACTGAAGTCGGTGCAAACAGCTTGCAGTGGACCTGCAGAAGCTTATCACAACACAATTGGAAAGTGTGTGTATATATACACATATATATATATATATATGTAGAAAGGAGTAAGACCGCGCTAGGCTCAAGGGTGAAGATTATGCTAGAGAGAAAGCTGCCACACTACAACCAAACTTAATCGTAAACAGACAAATAAAATAAAATAAAAAGTGGCGCTATATACCCTCAATTATGGAGACCAGGGCTCAACCAGTCTCGACAAGTGTTAAATACATTAAAAATATGTCTACTGACAAAAACAAACATATACACCAATAAAATATGTTAGCAGTAAAAAAACGATGATGACTTCATAAGTGTTAATACAAATCTATTTAAAACATATCAAAATTATTGTATTGTAGTGATAGTGAGGACCAAAGTGTTGAGTCTTATGGAGGCTTGTTGGAAGTCCTAAGGAGTTATACTCCACAGAGAGTGCAAAACAATGATGAATCGTCCAATCTATGTGCATATGTGGCAATACAGTCCAAAAAAAGAAAAAATCCAAGTATAGAAATATGAAAGTCCACAGGAGAATGTATAAAATCCACAAGCTTATGGTAAAAGATTGTTAAAAACAACACAGCAAATTTGGGGTCAGCAGTGCCCTGCCCTGCTGACCCCAAATTTGCTGCGTTGTTTTTTACAGTCTTTTACCATAAGCTTGTGGATTTTATACATTCTCCTGTGGACTTTCATATTTGTGATTTTCAAGATACACCCTGTGATAGAGGGTATTCACACTACGGAGAGTCCCCTCCTTTTTATTTTTATTTATATGAAAAATTTGGAGCCACATTCCTTGGAGCAGTTGCACCAGGATGAGCACATAGCCAGCTGGACATACCGCATTGGACTGTGTGACGTACCTCCACCCCGCGAAGATCGGCTGACCTCCCCAGGATTATGTGACGGGCCCAGCCTGGAGAAGGACGACCCTCCCATCCTTTTTATATATATTCAGGCGTGAATATATCCACCATCTGGTAAGCCTTGATTTCTTCTATTCTTGGATTGACTGGATTTTTGCATATTATTTATCACGGTTCACCATGTCGCTAATCACCATCACTTTTCAAGCACCTTAACAACTATAATTTCTATACTTGGATTTTTTCGTTTTTTGGACTGTATTGCCACATATGCACATAGATTGGACGATTCATCATTGTTTTGCACTCTCTGTGGAGTATAACTCCTTAGGACTTCCAACAAGCCTCCATAAGACTCAACACTTTGGTCCTCACTATCACTACAATACAATCATTTAGATATGTTTTAAATAGATTTGTATTAACACTTATGAAGTCATCATCATTTTTTACTGCTAACATATTTTATTTGGTGTATTTTTGTCAGTAGACATATTTTTAATATATTTAACACTTGCCGAGACTGGTTGAGCCCTGGTCTCCATAATTGAGGGTATCTAGCGCCACTTTTTATTTTATTTTATTTTATTTTATATATATATAAATTATTCTTGATATCTATAACATTGCACTTTAGGCACTTTCGCATGAATGGTCCAATCGGGTCCACCTGTCTGTTTTTCGGGCAGACCTGATTGGACCCTCCATTCTCCTCTATGGAGTGGCAGCTGTAAATGGGCTTGTGCCCGTTTATACCTGCCTACGTCCAATCCAATCCTCCAAAAACAAACTGATTGTTACCCTCTGTCTGGGTGGATCAGGACAGGTGCCAGCCAGGTGTAAACAGACAGGATTATATCACACTTCCCTTACAGGAGAGTGGGCTGTGTCTGCTTGGCATAAGCAGAGTGGGCGCGGACATGTTATCCTCCTGCTTTGCTCAGTGGGGGATCAGCAGACAGGTGCCTTGCTGAGCAGAGTCTGTCCCATGTGATAGGGAATTTACTGATGTCTTGTTTTGTCTGCTCTGTCTGTCCCCATGTACTAACTGCCCCCATCTCTTTTTCCCTTGCTCTGTCTTTATGTTCCCTTCTCTGTCCCCATCTCTTCTTCTATCTCTAGATGGTCCCCATAGGTGTGTGCAGCCTATTGCATTAGGGTGTGCACAACAAAGCTCAAACACACATATGTGTGTGCATGTGTATATATACTAACAGTGTCAGTAGGGCAGTGGACAGTGTCAGTAGTTTTTATTTTTTATTATTTGATGTTTTATTATTTCGTACAATTTTTTTTTTTTTACTATTTTTTTAGAACCCCCATTAGGATGTTTTGGTGAATTATCCGGGGTCTAAAACAGGGAGTATCTGCGCCACACGGGATGATTAGGGTGTGCCCACACCTAGAACACCATGTACGCACGCCTATGATGATCCCCATGAGGTGCATACAGCAGGCTGTGTGATAGGTAAAGTCAGACATGATAAAGCACTTTGTGCATTACCTTCCACTGAGGATCCATGCCATCCCTGAAATGTGCCTGCAGGCACCTCCCCCTGGTCTCACTCGGCTCCTCCCCCCTCACCTCCAGTTCACAGACAAGTGGGCTGGGCTGAGGGTGGATCCGCCCACATGGGAGGGGATTCTTTGGAAAGAATTAGAAATAGCAAATGATCGATGTGCAGAAATAAAAGGTCATTGTGTACCTTTCATCTAGGAGAGAGGAGGAGGAGGGGCTGTGAGAGCTTCTGAGTGTGAAGGCAGCAGCTGAAGATCACAGCGGCCGGCCGAATGTGATGTCTGCTGTGCCAAGCGGAGAAGGTGTGAGCAGGGCGGCGCCTGCATAAGCACTTGAGGGATCCTCGGATTCAGCGCCCCTCCCTCTCCTGCTACCATAATGCGGCCGCCTTACTTGCCTTATGCTAGCGCCGGCCCTGCTCCTAGTCTGTAATGGACTTTTGCTACTAAATCCACTAAGGACTGTGTGTATATACAGGAAGGAAAGTGGTCCAGGATCTTTTTTACAGAAGAAGAAAGTTGTCCACTGTTGTTGTTATTGATTCAAGTTGGGCATCCCATAAATCCCTTCACCCATCTGAGTTGTTACCCCTAATAAAACATAAAAACAAAGCTTCTTGTGTCTGGATGCAAGTGGAAAATGTGTGTTACCTGGCTGTGCAGAAGTAGGAGAGTCAGTTACCAGCAGCTCCTGCAGGGGTATTGCTACATAAGTTAGAACTGTCTTAGAGTCCATTTATATTTTTGTGGTGCAAGTCAATGGGCACCAGGACAAAACAGAGAGGGTGAATTGCCATCATTAACCACTTCAGCCCCAGAAGGATTTCACACTTTAGGACCAGAGCACTTTTTGCGATTCGGCACTGCGTCGATTTAACTGACAATTGCGCGGTCGTGCGACGTTGTACCCAAACAAAATGTGTGTCCTTTTTTTCCCCACAAATAGAGCTTTCTTTTGGTGGTATTTGATCACCGCTGCGTCATTTCTGATCGCCGCTGTAAACAAAAGAAGAGCGACAATTTTGCAAAAAAAGCCCAAATTTCTTATTTTTTACTAAAATACAAATCCAAAAAAAAATATAAAAAAACATTTTTTTCAACGGTTTTGGCCGATTTATATTCTTCCTCATATCTGTGCTAAAAAAAAATCGCAATCAGCGTTTATTGATTGGTTTGCGCAAAGGTTGCAGCGTTTACGGATGATGAGAATTCATTTGTGGGGTTTTTATTTTTTTTTTTTTATTTTTTAGTAGTAATGGCGGCCATCTGCAATTTTTAGCGGTACTGCGATATTGCGGTGGACATGTCGGACCATTTTGACAATTTTTTGGGACCATTGGCATTTATACAGCTATCAGTGCTATAAAAATGCAGTGATTACTGTGTAAATGCCATTGGCAGTGAAGGGGTTAACCTGGGGGGGCTCTAAGGGTTAACTGTGTTCCCTGGGTGTGTTCTAACTGTGTGTGGGCTGCCCTGGCAGGGGAAGGGGAGTGATCACAGCTTCCATATAGAGGAAGGCTGTGATCACAGTCCTTCCCCCCTCACAGAATGGAGATCCGTGTTTACATGCACGGACCTCTGTTCTTTCACTCCGAGGTGGGCATCGCGGGTAGCCGGTGGAGATCGAGTCCGCCGCACCCGCTCCCTGGCCCCCCCAGACACAGTGAGAGCATGAGCACGCCTCCGGCGGCGCGTGAGCGCTCACAGTGCGCGATCTGGCAGCCGCTGTCATATAACGGCGATTTGCCTAGCAGAACCATCTTGACGCCGTCAACCTGCGGTTGGCGGTCGGCAAGTGGTTAAAAAAAAAACAAAGCAACTTTTAATTATTATATTTGTAATACTTTCAGTAATAGTTAAAGTACAATACTTCCTAATAATTTGCTAAGAATTATAGCTAAGCTATATTGGCTAAGCAATTATTCCTAAACCATGATACATACGGGTTTTAAGCCTTAAAGCATTCTCCAGGTAGTCGTCTTCTGAGATCGGTTGCCCATCAAGGTTCAGTTCCAGATGAAAGTCTCTCACAGCCCAGATAAAGATTGGGAAATGGCTGGAAAATTCTTCCTCCTCATCCTCATTGTCCTCTGATTTTATCTTGATTAATTCAGAGATTTCTCCTACAAACCTGTTAATGTTAAGAGATTTCTTTATATAATAGATAGCCACCTTCAAAGAATATTTCTCTCCCTCTCCCTCCCTCTCTCCTCAAAGTTTTCATGTGTGAACAAGCAACAAATAAACCAGCAGAGGTTTAATCCTTCCACATTCCCTGTGTTTTTTTTGCATTTCAAGATTGTCTTAGGGTAATGGGCAATTTGGAGCAGTCAACCAATGTTTCTGACACAAAGTTTAGCATTGTAATACTTTACAGTGTTTGTTTAACCACTTCCCGACCGCCGTATGCAGAATGACGGCCGGGAAGTGGCTGAGTTATCCTGACTGGACGTCATATGACATCCTCAGGATAACAACCCGCCGCGTGCCCGGGGGGGCGCGCATCGCGGCGATCTGTGGTGTGGGGGGTCAGTCTGACCCCCCGCAATGCCGATCTCGGTAAAGTGCTTCGATCCGAAGCACTTTACCATGTGACCAGCCGTGACCAATCACGGCTGGTCACAGTGTAATACAGGAAAGCCGTTTATCGGCTTTCCTGTACTCAGGTCTGCAGACCTGATGAGGGGAGAGCCGATCGGCTGCATCCCTGACAGGGAGGGTTTGTGCTGATGATTTATCAGCACAGCCCTCCCTCGGATCGCCACCCTAGACCACCAGGGAGCCTGCCCAGTGATGTGCCCACCCAGGACCACCAGGGAGCCGACCAGGGACCACCAGGGAGCGATCTGGACCACCAGGGAGACCCCCCTAGACCACCAGGTAAGTGACTAAGTGCTCAGGTCCACCTTCACTCAGTGCCACCTTCAGATGCCACCCTAGACCACCAGGGAATGAGCCCTATTAATGTATATGCCCACCAGTGCCCCTATCAGTGCCCACCAGTGCCCCTATCAGTGTGTACCAGTGCCACACATCAGTGCCCACCATTGCCACCTACCGGTGCCCACCTATCAGTGCCCATCAGTGCCACCTATCAGTGCCCAGTGCCGCCTATGAGTGCCAATCAGTGCTGTCCATTAGTGCCCATCAGTGCCGCTTAGCAGTATCCGTCAGTGCTGCATATCAGTGCCCATCAGTGCTGTATATCAGTGCCACCTCTCAGTACCCGTCAATGCTGCTTATCAGTGCCGCCTAACAGTGCTCATCACCGCTGCATATAAGTGCCACCTCATCAGTGCCGCCTCATCAGTGCCAATCAGTACTGTCACATCAGTGCCCGTCAGTGTAGCCTCATCAGTGCCCACCAGTGATGGAGAAAATTTACTTATTTACAAAGTTTTGTGACAAAAATAGAGAATTTTTTTTTCAAAATTTTCGGTCTTTTTTTATTTGTAGCGCAAAAAATAAAAACCGCAGGGGTGATCAAATACCCCCAAAAGAAAGCTCTATTTGTGGGAACAAAATGATAAAAACTATGTTCGGGTACAGCATCGCATGACCGCGCAATTGTCATTCAAAGCGCAACAGCACTGAAAACTGAAAATTGGTCTGGTAGTAAAGGGTTCTAAGTGCATAGTATTAAAGTGGTTAACCACCACAGATCTCACACCTGTGCACCCCCTATGGAGCATAGTGATTTTTACATTTCTTCTTTGCACCTATTTAACTGGAAAACAGAACATTTCCTATCAAATGCTTACCATGATTTTCCTTTCCTGATGGACTCCATGGCAGCATACGCATAGGTTAACCCCACCTCCTCTCCTCCCCTATAGGACCCCTCTCCCATTAAGCCTTGCTCTGAGTCAGAGACCACTTTCCATAACTAGCCTACTCAAGACACTGGGAGGGAACTCCTGCTGCCATGGTATCAATCAGGAAAGGAAAATTACGGTAAGAATTTGATAGGAGGTTTTCAATTTTCCTAACAGACTCCATGGCAGCATACGTATGGAAATAACTCGCCGTACACACCTGGGTGGGCAATTGTTGAGCAAATGACCATGTCATGTCAATACCAATTACATTGGGAACCACATGCTGCAAAGCCACCCCAGATTTAGACACTCCTGGTCAGTGGTCACCACCTCCAAAGCAGCCAAGCCCTTGACTCTTTGAGCCTGTCGGATAGCCTAGACAATCCATGCCACTATAGTCCTAGATGAGGCATGTTTCCTTTTGTCCTTTCTGGCAAGAAGAATGAACTGGCATTCTGAAGGAAGCTGTAGCTTGTAGCAATAACTTCACAATATCTGGGAGATTCCTAGAACCAAAGGCATCGCTGAGGGTCAAACTCAGGATTCCCTTTTTTTAGACATGCGCTTTAAAGTGGGAGTATCGTTTTCAGCCATAGAAGCTGCCGTCCTTGCCTCTGTCTAATCTGAAATTGCCATGATGCTGCACATGTGACACCAGCCATTGGTTGGCTTGACAGTTTGTTTGAGACCATAACCAATGTGACAGCTAGCATTTCAAGAATATTACCTGTTTCTTGAAACTATCAAATCGATTGGTTTACTTCCGCGTTAACCAACTAAGCCACAGCGTGACCTCTCCCACGTCTAAAGGATGCATATTAGTACTCTAAAGGTTGGCAAAACAATTTCTCAGTTCCCATGAAAGACTGATGTACCCTTGGGAATTGAGTCAAGCATAGAGAACCGCACCGCTCAAACTGGAAAGAAAGTTACGAAAAGTTCTCCATGACCGTGATAGCCAGGAGAAAGGCAAACTTGACAGAGTGGTCTTTAATGGAGACAGCCCTATAACACTTCACTCCAATTCCCAAGAGGAAGTTGAGAACAAGGAGATTCCATTTGGAAAACTCTGTTTACTCCGAGGTCTGAGCCTAGCTACTCCCTTGAAGAATTGTTGGGCAGGAAAAAATGCCTAGACCTGGATAAACATGAGAAGGCCGTTAAAGCTGACATTTTTACTCTAAGGCAGCTGACCAATAGAGCCAAATCTAAAACTGACTGGAGGAAGCCCAGAATATTTAAAACTTCATGATCCGTCAGCAGCAGACTTGTATTGCACACACTTTGACCAGAATCTCCTATAAACTTTGTTTGTGTTCAATCTCCTAGTATTGAAGAGAGTGGAGATGACTCTGGAGGAGCAGGTGAGGACCTCCATTCGTAAGAACCAGACCATCAGACGCAACCATGCTGGACATGGATGTAGAATTGCACCCAGTGACACTCTCACTACAGTATCTCACTTTTGTGAGATACTGTAAATTAATATGGATCATAGGCGTGAGCACATAGGGTGGTAGGTGTGCCTGGGCACACCCTAATCACCCTGTACTGTGCAGATTCCCTCTACTGCCTGGCTGCAGAGAAAGGGACTGAGGAATCTCTGTCCTCAGTCTCTTTCTCTGTCTTAAAAGGGATAAAACAGGGGTCTGTTTTAGACCCCTGATATTTCACCAAATCCCTCCAGCAGGGCTCCTAAAAAAATTGTAAAAAAAAATAAAATGTAATATTGCAAAAAATGATAAAACAAAATTGGAAAGAAATAAATTAAAATAAACTACTGACACCATCCTCCGCCCTTCGGACATATACATAAACACACACATTTGTTTGCACTTTGTGGTGCACGCCCTAATGCAATAGGCTGTGCACACCTATGATATGGATATCTTTGAGTATTTTAACTCTCGCAAAATCAATGCAGATTAATTGTTTGATAATGCAGCCTCAAAACCTATTGAAATTAGATGAATTTTTATGTGCCTTAAAAGTGTTTTGGTAGCTGAAATGCATGCCACCTGGGACATAACATTTCTGGAGAGATACGGTACGTCTCTGAAAAAGATAATCCCTAGGACTCTCAGGTGGAATGTCTTTCCAGGTAAGGGTGATGATGATCTGGGAGACTGGTTTAGATATTTTAAAAAGGCAGGTGTTGATTTTCTATCTTTTTTAATATATAAGAAACAAAATGAGATCATTAAATTAAAAAAAATAAAGGCATTATTGAAATCAAGGAGAAATTGATTCCCTTTAATAAAGAAGAAGCTTGCAATATCTATCACAAGGAACTTAAGGAAATTTTAGCTGAAGAAGAGGCACAGTGGGTTAAAAAACAAAACAATATCTAAGAGGTGTTGAAGATTACAAAAAACAGTCTGTTTTTAAATGGCAAGAAATTTGAATAGTAATGTTTGTGGAGACACAGAGAGTAACAATCAAAACTGAGAGCAAGATAACCAACAGACTAATAGGGATCAGAACCCTCAATATCGTCCTGTTCCCTATCCAATAGAGGAAGGGGATTTAAACAGACACATTCAAGAGATGATTCCCGTGTGGGAAGATATCCATATTCTCCCTCTCCCTATAAACATGATACATATGTATCATACCATTCCCCTATGTGGAAAAACAAACTAGACCATAGAGGTCATTACATAGGCCCTAGCAATAATCATGCAGGTCCCAGTAATTACAGAAATTCAGCAGCTCCATTGCATTATAGATATGGGTCCCTTGAAGATTATTCTGACGGGGAGAAAGAAGAATATCAACAGGGATATGCACAATATACCCAATCCCATCATGAAGGGTCCGGCAATGGATCCCCTTTAACCCCTTCCCGATCGCCTCACGTACATTTACTGTGGCAAGTTGGCTCCGCTGTGCAGATCGCTGTCTATAAACTCTGCGTGAGTGCGGCTGTGGATCGGACGGACTCAGAATGGGGAACCGCCAATGTAAACACGGTCTGACAGGCGGCATGACAGAGATCTACAGATCCCTGTCATCGGGATCAGTTAGATCCATCATGTCCCTGCCAGCCCAGCCCCCACACGGTTATAGCACAGTGAGGGAACACACTTAACCTCTTGATCGCCCCCCTACAGGTTAACTCCCTTCCCTGCCAGTGACATTTACACAGTAATCAGTGGCTATTTTTTGATCTGATCGCTATATAAATGTCAATGGTCCCAAAAAAGTGTCAAAAATGTCCGATCTGTCCACCGCAATATCGCAGTCCTAATAAAAATCGCAGATCAAATTAAAGGGGGGCGTGGCCTGACGACACTGCTGAATGGTTGCCTAACTCCACAGCTCCTGTGCTAAATGGCAAAAATCGACCGATCCACGACAGACACCAGGATTTTCAACTACCCCTCGCATACCTGATCCCTCCTAGCACCTCCAGGAATGTCCAAAAGAAGAAAGGACTTTAAAGCTCCTAAGAAATTGACAGATTTCTTTCCTGCTCTTTTAGGACCACAGACAGCACCTAGCCAGCTAAAAACGGTAAATCGTGTCCTCGACACCTCAATCCGTTGGTAAGTCGTCACAGCAGTCCGGTGCGGGGGGAAATTAAACTAGACGCTAAAAATAATCCTGACGCTATAACGCCACCTGTCTAGCCTGTAAAAACTGTGAAAAAACCCTGGTAACTGTAAATATATCGCTAGTCTAGTTTTTTATCGGTGACTAATGACACATTTACAGTGACCGTCCCTTCCCTCAATTGGACATCCCCCCGCTAGTTCTCCAATTCACACAAGGGAGTGACACGATATTGGCACACCCCCGACCCGACCGTCCCTGTACTACCTAG
>BLSH010516620.1:5132-23633 GCA_018402905.1 Glandirana rugosa | reverse complement strand
GAGATCGAGCCCAGTGAGCGCGCGCGCGCCGCCGGAGGCGCGCCCCGCGCTCACTGTGTCCGGGGAGGGCTAGGGAGCGGGTGCGGCGGAGTCACCCGTGATGCCCCCCCCCGGAGTGAAAGAACGGAGGTCCATGTAAGTAAACACGGACCTCCGTTCTGTGAAGGGGGAAGGGCTGCGATCACAGCCTTCCTCTACATGGAAGGTGTGATCACTCCCCTTCCCCAGCTAGGGCAGTTCCCCCACAGTAAGAACACGCCCAGGGAACACTGTTAACCCTTAGAGCGCCCCCTGCAGGTTAACCCCTTCACTGCCAATGGCATTTACACAGTAATCAGTGCATTTTTATAGCACTGATCACTGTATAAATGCCAATGGTCCCAAAAAAGTGTCAAAATGTTCCGACATGTCCGCCCCAATATCGCAGTACCGCTAAAAATCGCAGATCGCCGTCATTACTAGTAAAGAATTTAAAAAAAATAAAAACCCCAGAAATTAATTCTCATCATCCGTAAACGCAACCACTTTTGCGCAAACCAATCAATAAACGCAGATTGCGATTTTTTTATCACAAATATGAGGAAGAATATAAATTGGCCAAAACCGATGAAAAAAACGTTTTTTTACATTTTTTTTTGGATTTGTATTTTAGCAAAAAGTAAGAAATTTGGGTTTTTTTTGCAAAATTGTCGCTCTTCTTTTGTTTATAGCGGCGATCAGAAATGATGCAGCGGTGATCAAATACCACCAAAAGAAAGCTCTATTTGTGGGTAAAAAAGGACGCAAATTTTGTTTGGGTACAACGTCGCACGACCGCGCAATTGTCAGTTAAAGCGACGCAGTGCCGAATCGCAAAAAGGGCTCCGGTCCTAAAGTGTGAAATCCTTCCGGGGCTGAAGTGGTTAAGTTTCAAAATCAGAATAGATTACAAGAGGGCGTCAAGTCCATCTGTGATAATAAACAACTTGTGGTGCGTCTGGCAGATAAAGGTGGGCATTGTCATACTCAATAAACAGGATTATATAGAAGAAATGAATAACCTTTTATCTGATAATAATACTTATGAAATCCTTAAACGGGGCCCCACCAATAAATTCAAAATTCAACTTGATAAGATTATAAAGAAGGCTTTCTCAGATAACATAAAACATAAAATAAAAAAGGAATTTCTGATTCCACTGGCACCTCAATTTCCAATCATTTATTATTTGCCAAAAGTTCACAAGAACCCCATCAAGCCACCTGGCAGGCCAATATTGTGGCATTGACTCCCTGATATCTAGGATTGGAAAATATGTAGATTTTTTTCTGGCAACCCTCAGTCATGAGTACTCCCTCTTTTTTGAAAGACACTACACAAATTATTACAGAGATATCCGACTTACAAATTAGTGATGACATTTTTTTTTTTAGCAACGGCTGCTGTCTCTTCTCCCTACACAATAATTCCCCATGACATAGGGTATGAAGAGGCCAAATATTTTTTGACTTTTGATGATAGGCTGTCTTCCCAACAGAGAACCTTTATACTAGATCTTTTGAAATACAGGAAGGAACATAATTATTTTTATTATAATAAAGAATTTTTTCTTCAAAGAACTAGCTTCGCGATGGGCGCAAAATTTGCCCCAAGCCTCGCCAATCTCTTTATGGCATTTTGGGAGGAGAAAGCTATCTATGGTCAACACTTTCATAGTTAACAATTGTTCTGGAGAAGATACATTGATGACGCCTTTTTTGTGTGGCGAGGAAGTGTTGACTCTCTACATGAATTCATGAGTGAACTTAATTGCAACACATGGAACCAGTTTACCAATGAATGGAGTGGCACATCTGTAAACTACATAGATTTGACCATTTATCATGAAAATCAGAGGTTACTGACCAAAACCTATTTCAAATCTACTCACAGGAATGGCTTCATTCCCATTGGGAGTTGCCACCATCCCAATTGGTTTTGACATATTCGCAGAAACTGTTCCAACCATGACTATTATATTCAACTAGCTGGTACCCTAAAGGACAGATTCCTGGAAAAGGGATACGCAAAAACAGATCTGGAAAATTATTTTTCACAGATGTTGAATATAGATCGCAGCACTCTTTTGTCAAGAAAACAAGAACATCATTAAAAGGAGACTGCCAACAAATTTGAATGGGCTTTTCTCACCACATTCTCCAGCCAGCATAGATGGGCGGAGAGTGTGTTGCAAAAACATTGGAACATCCTCAAAGAGGATATGGTTTTAGGCCCAGTACTTCCAGGGCAGCCCAAGGTCATGTTTAGGAGGGCCCAAACACTGAAGGATATCATAGCTTCACATCCAGTATCTCCTCATCCTAGAATCAAAATGTTTGATAACTGAAAGGGCATTTTTCCCTTTTGGAAATGTAAAATGTGCAGGACTTTATCACATGCCAGACCAAGGGGGTTGTTTATGTTTTGAGGTGTACGTGTGGATTGCAATATGTGGGGAGGACATACACGAGCACTGAGTGTGCGGATTTTTTAACAGCTTAAAGTGGTTGTCAAGTCATGACAACCACTTTAAACTACATGTAAATCTATAGTAAGGCTTACCTGTAGGCTTACCCTAAACTTGCACTGTTTAGGAGACATTCCCTGTATCTGCATGTGCCAACGCCATCGACACATGTGCAGTGAAGAAACAGCCCAACTGTCCAAATGTCCAGAACATTTCAAAGTACATCATAATAGAAAACCAGCAAAACTCCAGGTCATAGGTATAGAGAAATATTCGCCCCATTGGAAAGGGAGCATTCTGAAGAGACATATTTCCTCGCCTGAAATACGCTGGATTTTGTATTTAAAATCTTATTTTCAGTGGCAGCTGGTCAATAAGGGGCACTTGGGTGCTGCCTCCCTGCTGGAAAACAGAAGTAGAAAAAAAAAAGTCAGCGACCCCCTAAAGGAGGCGCCGGTATATTGACTTTTTTTTTTCTTCAGCTCCTTGCTGTCAGCTGACAGCAAGTAGTAAGCCTATTGGTTAGTCCTAAAAGTCCATGTATGTGCACTGAACTAGCGAACATACATAGAACGATTGGCTTCCCTGAGCCAGTGACTGCCAGTGATTGGCTTGTCACTGCTATGGGCGGGGGTGGCTACAATACCTGTGTTCTGGCTACAATACCTGTGTACTGACTACCTGTCCCCTGTGTTCTGGCTACAATACCTTTGTACTGGCTTCCTGTCCCTGTGTTATGGCTACAATACCTGTGTACTGGCTTCCTGTCCCTGTGTTCTGGCTACAATACCTGTGTACTGGCTACCTGCCCCCCTGTGTACTGGCTACCTGCCCCCTGTGTTCTGGCTACAATACCTGTGTAATGGCTACCTGTCCCCTGTGTTCTGGCTACGATACCAGTGTAATGGCTCCCTGTCCCTGAGTTCTGGCTACAATACCTCTGTACTGGCTACCTGTCCCCTGTGTTCTGGCTACAATACCTGTGTACTGGCGACCTGTCCCTGTGTAATGGATCCCTGTCCCTGTGTTCTGGCTACAATACCTGTGTACTGGCTACCTGTCCCCTGTGTTCTGGGTACAATACCTGTGTACTGGCTACCTGTCCTCTGTGTTCTGGCTACAATATCTGTGTACTGGCTACCTGTCCCTGTGTTCTGGCTGTTCTGGCTACAATACCTGTGTACTGGCTACCTGTCCCTGTGTTCTGGCTACAATACCTGTGTACTGGCTACCTGCCCCTGTGTTCTGGCTACAATACCTGTGTACTGGCTCCCTGTCCCCTATGTAGAGGCTACCTGTCCCCTGTGTACTGGCTACCTGTCCCCTGTGTTCTGGCTACAATACCTGTGTACTGGCTAACTGTCCCTGTGTTCAGGCTACAATACCTGTGTACTGGCTACCTGTCCCTGTGTTTTGGCTAGAATACCTTTGTACTGGCTACCTGTACCTGTGTTCTGGCTACATTACCTGTATACTGACTACCTGTCCCCTGTGTACTGGCTACCTGTCCCCTGTGTACTGGCTACAATACCTTTGTACTGGCTAGCTGTCCCTGTGTTCTGGCTACAATACCTGTGTGCTGGCTACCTGCGTTCTGGCTACAATACCTGTGTACTGGCTGCATACTGTGTTACTGGCTGCAATATACCCCACCTGTGATGCTGGGCTGTATGCTCATGACACAATATGTGGAATACAGGGGACGCAGTGGGTGGATTCTATAAGGGATGGGACTTATTAGAAGTAGGAGGGAGTCAAGAAGGAAGGGCGAGGCCTTGCACCCTCCCATCCTAAAAATTCACCAGCCGCTACTGCTTATTTTCCTTGGGGCCTGACTGTTGAATGGGATATACATTCCTTCTTAAATAGTAGTGTCACCAAACCGGATAGGAAGTGTATGTATATTTAATTCCTTAATCATGGTCTCTAGATGAGTCTAGATAGCATATGTTACGAGTCTATGATCACAGATATTTATAGGAACGATGATATTGGGGTGTACAGGTCATTTTAGCTGTATGAGATCTGTGATTGGAGCTCTAGATAAAATAGACATTTTACACGCCTATTTTATACACATATTCTTGGCATAATTTTATTTATTTTACTTATTCTCAGTGCATATTTCTAATATATATGTACTTTTTATGTAATATATTGGATATTACGTTTTTTAGATGTGCAGTTGATTTATGTGCACGTACAAAAGGAATAGGAGCTTATATAGAGTCTCATAAAAAACTGGTGTATATTTATGAGCTTCCGCTAGATGGCAGTGGTGCTGCAAATAATGTAATTTAAAGAGATAACAGATATTCTTAAAGCAGAGTTCCACCCTGTTAAAAGTCAGCAGCTACCAAAAGGGTAGCTGCTGACTTTACAATTGGCCACTCACCTGTCCCTCGTTCCAGCGATGCGGCCGCCCGTGGGCTCGCTCTTCTCCCCCTCCCCTCGGTGGCGCCGGCATCACAAGTGTGGGCACCAGGCTTTGGCTTCAAAGCTGGGCACTCACTGTGAATGCGCGAGTCGCGCTGCGGCTTGAAAATGGCTCGGCTTATCTTCTGGGACCTGTGACGTGTCCCAGAAGATCGCCGAGAGGGAGGGGGGGAAGGTAAACTTCCTTCCGGCTCCTTGGCGCCAGAAGAGGAAGTGGACCTGGGACCCTGTGAAAACAGGATCCACGCCCCCCCCCCCCCCATCCAAAAAAAAAATGACATGCCAATTATGTCATGTCAGGGGGTCACCTTCTCTTAAAGCGGAAGTTCCACTTTTGGGTAGAACTCCGCTTTAAAATAACTTGTGTCAAGTTAATAAATATCATCGATATAGGAATAACGTGTCATTCAACTGTAATTATATTGTTTGGCATGTTGTTCATCATTTTATGAACTTTAAGGATAATGCACCACTACTTAACATCAGATTTGAAACAGGAAGTGGTCTAGAAGTGACTTCCGGTGTCACTTCTTTACTTTATGGTGTATATATTTGAGTTTCCGTTAGAGAGCAGTGATGTGCAAATAACAATTTTCAAAGGGACAACAGACATCTTTTAAGAAGTTTTTTTGATGCTAACTAAAAAGTATCATAGACATAGGAATGACACATTGTTTATTTTACCTGGCATCTTAAGAGCCTTAAAGATAACACATCTGTTAGGAAAAGTCTGCCTGTTTCTGTGTAATCGCCGCTATTGGATGCGCGTCCGTGTGCGCTCCCGTGTGCCAAACAGCGCTATTTGAACTTCCTGCTCCTGTCAGCAAGTGCTGTCTGTTCTACAGTGTCTGAGTACCTGTGAGCATCAGCTCTATTCCTGTGACCTGTTCCTGTGTCTGTTTCTGTTCCTGTTTTCCTGATCCGACCCGGCTCGCTCTGACCTGCTGATTGTCTGCCTGCACCGACCCCGGCTATCCACGACCACTTGATTGTCTGACCCCTCTGTACTTCTGCTGCCAGCCTGTTAACAAACCTCTGCTTGGACTTTGACCACCCTTTGCCTGATCTCTTGTACCGCACTGCCCTCCAGTTGCTGACCCAGCCTGCCCGACCCTCCTCTTGTCTGTACGACCATCTGTAACCTCACACCACCACCAGTGACCATCCAGCCCTCGTGCCATCCCGCACTCCGTGACTTCCTGTTTGCACTACCAGGGGTCCCCAAATCGGTTGTGTAAGAGCGGTTGTTCCCTGCATAAGACATACTCCACCACCAGGACCTTGACAGTAATGGACAGCCATGTCCGAGTCTGCACAGGGAACACCCTCACCCATGGACGAGCTGTGCGTCCATTTGGCCGGGCTCACACAAGCCGTGAAGAACCTATAGGAAGGCTATAACCGGCTGGAGGGAGAAGTGCGAGAAATGCGTGAGCTCACCGCTTCCTCTGCATCGGGAGGCAGAGCGGCCGCAGCTCGTACCATTGTGGCGCTCCCATCCGAACCCAAGGTCCCCTTGCCCGACAAGTTCACGGGGCTCAGAGTAAGTTCAGGTCCTTCCACAGCACATGTGAGCTCTACTTGGGTTACAGCCACACACCTTTTCATTGGAGGTTAGTAAGGTGGGCCTGGTGATCTCCTTGCTGCAGGGGGAGCCCCAGATCTGGGCCCACCGACTCTGGGAACAGCAAGCACCCAAAGTACTGACTCTGAAAGACTTTTTTGATGCCATGGCTCGACTATATCAGGATCCTCACCTTACAGCCACCGCTGAAGCCACCCTGCATGTCCTGCAGCAGGGCCGGCGTACTGCAGAAGATTGCGTGGCCGAGTTCAGGCGATGGAGTGCCAACACCGCCTGGAATGATACGACACTCTGTTACCAGTTTCGGCTAGGCCTGTCGAGCCCCTTAAGGATGAGATTGCCCGTGTTGGGGTGCCTGCGACCCTGGAGGCCCTGATCAACTTGGCCATTCAAATCGACCGGAGGCTCAGGGAACACCGGGCGGAGCGTGCTGCTGGCACATCCACCGCTCCACGTCTGACCTGGATGATGCCCCAGGTTCCTAGTCATGTGACTCCCGCACCAGCTCCAGTTGCACCAGCAGACCAACCCGAGCCCATGCAGATCGGCCTCCTGTGCCCATCTCTCACCCCAGAGGAGAGGCAGCGACGCCGGGCGTTAAACCTATGCCTGTATTGTGGAGAGCGCGGACACTTGGTGAGGACCTGCCCTGCCAAAGCCGGTAAGTGGCACCATCCAAATAACCAGGATGAAGCACCTGTCAACCATAATGTGTCTCACTTGACTTTACTTATCTCTTTACAGTTGCCAGGAGGGAGTATCCAAGTTCTGGCAATCATTGATTCGGGGGCGTGCAGTTGCTTTGTAGACCAGGCCTTTGCAATGCTACATCAGATGCCCCTGCACTCCAAGGTGCACAAAATGACTGTTCGTCTGGCTGATGGAACAGCCATTAAATCTGGCCAGGTGACCTTGGAAACCCATTTGATCCCGGTTTCTACTACCGAGGGACATCAGGAGCTACTTATTCTGGATGTCATCGCTTCACCTCTGTTCCCCATCATCTTGGGGCTGCCTTGGCTCTGGGCACACAGCCCCAACATAAACTGGTCCTCAGGACATGTTCAATTCCAGTTTCCCTACTGTGGCCAACATTGCCTGCTTCCATCCCGGAATGCGGGCCCCTCGCTCTTGAGCCTGGATTCTGATTCTGACCCAGAAACTCGTCAAGCGTTACCCCCTGCGTACCATGAATACCTCGATGTCTTCAGTAAAAAGGGAGCAGATCAACAGCCACCTCATCGAGCCTATGACTGCCCCATAGAGCTACTGCCTGGGACCGAGGTCCCTTTTGGACGCATCTACCCACTAGCCGATCCCGAAATGATGACCCTCAAGGCCTATTTAGTCGAGAACCTGGCCAAAAGGTTTATCCGACCCTCCACGTCTCTCGCCGGGGAAGGCATTTTCTTTGTGGGAAAAAAAGGACCATACCCTGCGCCTGTGTAATGACTATAGGGAGCTGAACCGGATCACAGTCAAGAACCGCTAGCCCCTTCCGCTTGTCCCTGAACCAAAGGCTCAGTTCGGCCACTGTGTTCACCAAACTGGATCTGCGAGGGGCCTACAACCTGATTCACATCAAGGAGGGCGACGAGTGGAAGACCGCCTTTCGAACTTGTTTCGGCCATTACGAGTATCTCATCATGCCCTTCAGGCTGTGCAATGCTCCTGCCACCTTTCAGCATCTCGTTAATGATGTGTTCCGCGACTACCTGGACATCTTTGTCATAATCTACCTGGATGACATTCTAATTTTCTCCTCATCTCTGGAAGAGCACCACCAGCATGTCAGCTGTGTCCTTAGTCGATTACGGCAACACAGACTTTATGCTAAAGTCGAGAAATGTGCCTTTGAGCGCTCAAGCATCCCCTTTCTTGGACTGATCCTATCTGTCACGGGGGTTACCATGGACCCTCAGAAGGTCACCGCTTTTTTGGACTGGTTGGCCCCCATGGATAAGAAAGGGGTCCAACGATTAGTTGGATTCGCTAATTTTTACAGGCAGTTCATTAAGGGATTTTTGGCGATTATCGCACCCATCACCCAGCTTACAAAACAGGGTCAGTGATTCCACTGGTCACCTGAGGCGCAAGACGCCTTCTGCGCCCAGAAGAAACTGTTCACCACAGCACCTATTCTGAATAACCCGGATGCAACCCAGCCTTATGTCCTGGAAGTGGATGCCTCAGAAACGACTGTGGGAGCGGTCCTTTCCCAGAAATGGGGAGCGAAGGCACTCCTCCATCCGGTAGCCTTCTTCTCCCGCAAGCCCTCTGCTCCTGAGAGGAATTATGATGTCGGGGACAGGAAGTTATTAGCCATCAAAGCCGCACTGGAGGAATGGTGCTACCTACTGGAGGGTGCCCAGCATCCCATCTTGATTTATACAGACCACAAGAATCTGGAATACCTACGCACGGCCAAAAGACTCAGACCCCGCCAGGCCCGTTTGGAGCTATTCTTTTCCAGATTCCAGTTTCATCTGACATACCGCCCAGGGGCTAAGAACAGTAAACCCGACGCGCTATCGCGCATGTATTCGGATCCTGGAACACCTGCTCCTCCAGACACCATCCTGCAACCTAGAAATTTCCTGCTCACTCAGGACGATTTGCTCTCGCAGATCTGGAGATCTTCTGCTGGCTCACCAGCATCACCTGGCCAAGGGCTGACCTGGAAGGATGGTCTCTGGTGGCATCATAACCAAATTTATATCCCAAAGGAGCTACATCCTGAGATTCTCAGATTTCATCACGACCACAAACTCGCTGGGCATTTCGGAACCCTGAAAACCACTGAACTGGTGCTACGCTCTTTTTGGTGGCCGCTGCTGTCTGAGGATTGTCTGGCTTATGTCCGCTCCTGTTCTACTTGTACAAGAGGGACAAGACCAAGGCCTGGGGACTCTAGAAACCTCTTCCTATACCTGACCGGCCCTGGTCAAAAAATTCTATGCACTTCATAGTAGAGTTACCCCAGCCAAAGGGCACACCACAATCTTCGTGGTGATGGACAGACTCACAAAAATGGCACACTTCCTGCCGATGAAGGGCACCCCCACCGCAAGAGAAACCTCAGAGATCTTTATTAAGGAAATTATCCGATTGCATGGTGTCCCAGAAAAAATTGTCTCCGATCGGGGGGGGTTCAGTTCACTTCTCAGTTCTGGAAAGCCCTCTGTGTGGCTCTGGAAATTGACCTGTCCTTTTCCACTGCTTACAATCCTCAACCAATGGCCAGACCGAAAGGACAAACCAAACCTTGGAGCAATACCTCCGTTGTTTTTCCGCATATTCCCAAGATGATTGGTGCACGCTGCTTCCCTTGGCGGAATTTGCCTATAACAACTTGGTACATTCCGCGACTAACCAATCACCCTTCTAGACCAACTATGGATTTCACCCTACCATGCTTTCCAGTCTGGCAGGCAAGAGTGTGGTACCAGCGGCACACAATACAGCTCAGTTTTTCAAGGCTAATTGGAAACTCCTACAGGAAACACTTGCCAAGTCGCAAGAAGTTACTAAGGAAGCTTACGACAGGAAAAAGGGGGCAAACTCAATTTCACACCTGGTGACAAGACTTGGCTGACAACAAGGAATTTGAAGCTATCCTGCCCGTCTAAAAAACTGGGCCCACGAGTCATTGGCCCCTTCCCGGTTAAAAAGAAGGTCAACCAGGTCTCCTACGAGCCAGAGCTCCCACCGTCGCTTTGGATACACCCGGTGTTCCATGTGTCCTTACTGAAACCGGTGGCCCTGGACCCCTTCCCCAACAGAGCCATAGCTCCCCCGGGCCCCTGTCATGGTCAATGAAGCAGAAGAATTTGAGGTCGAAGCAATACTCGACTGCAGGAAGAGGGGTGGTGGGGTCCAGTATTTGGGGAAGTGGAAGGGCTATGGGCCAGAAGAGAGCTCGTGGGAGCCCAAAGCTAACCTCCATGCCAATGACTGCATCCAAACCTTTAAGGATAACAATCCCGTCAAGCTGCCAAGTTGGGCATTCGGAGGCTGCCCCTTGGGGGGGGCAGTGTTAGGAAAAGTCTGCCTGTTTCTGTGTAATTGCCGCTATTGGGCACGCTCACGCGCGTTTATACGCACCTGCTTGCACCCGCGCCGGAAACAACGTCAAACAGCGATATTCAAACTTCCTGCTCCTGTCAGCAAGTGCTGTCCGTTCTACAGTGTCTGAGTACCTGTGAGCATCAGCTCTATTCCTGTGACCTGTTCCTGTGTCTGTTCCTGTTTTCCTGATCCGACCCGGCTCGCACTGACCTGATGATTGTCTGCCTGCACCGACCCCAGCTATCCATGACCACCCAATTGTCTGACCTATCTGTACTTCTGCTGCCAGCCTGTTAACGAACCTCTGCTTGTACTTTGACCACCCTTTGCCTGATCCCTTGTACCGCACCGCCCACCAGTTGCCAACCCAGCCTGCACGACCCTCCTCTTGTCTGCATGACCATCTGGAGCCTCACACCACCACCAGTGACCATCCAGCCTTCACGCCATCCTGCACTCCGGGACTTCCTGTTTGCACTACCAGGGGTCCCTGAATCGGGTGTGTAAGAACGGCATAAGACAGACTCCACCACCAGGACTGTGACAACATCACTGTTTTCCATAATATTCTGACACAGGAAGTGCTTGGAAAATGCACTTCCTGTGTCACCTCTTCTTAAAATATGGGCAGTTGCAGTTCTTCTGTATCCTCCATTCCCAGTAGATGACAGTTATGTAGGAATGTGCGTCGGATAGGAGAATGTTACCAGATGTTATTTCATGCTTGAATTTTCTAACCTTTTGTAAGTGTAACTATTAAAGTAACCTTTTATTAAAGTGTTGTGGTTTTACACTTTGAGGTTTTTTTCCTTGTCTATACATGAACTTCAATCCATGGAGCTTCAGCTAAGATTTTAAAGGGTGTATAGCCTGTTTCAATACCACACCTGAAGCATCCAAGCAGTTGATTATTGCAACAAGTGCAGGCTGAGTGTCCTAGGGAGTTATCCAGAGCTGTGGTCTTTTGAATCATCTGAGCCCAAAATCTCCCAGTAATATACAGAAACTAAGGAAGCATCATCCAGCCGAGTTTGTGCAACAGTAAGGTGAATTTGATCCTTGTAATGGGGGTCCACAGCATCTGGTAAGGAGCCACTTTAATTAGATGGAACATCATATTATACAGCACAGAAGATTGCTTATGAAGCCATAATTTATTGACACTGTGCAGTTTTCATGGTTTACTGTCTAAACTGTGTGCAAGATTATTCCCCTTTGTGGTCTTAAGCGATTATATCCAAGAAAAAGAACTTTATTTGACCTATCCAGCTTGTTGCCAAAAGATGAAGCTCCCTCAAAGGGATCTTACACCACACCTGCTAGAGGCAGGATCAGCAAGCCCCAGCCATAGCACTCACTTTGCCGTAACTGACGAGAGCATAGCCCGCTCCCCAATATGCAAATGATGTCAATTGGAGCCTCACCATGGAAACTGACACCAGCTCCGGCTCCTGAACTACCGAGTTTCTGAAAATGCTCTTAAATACTGCGTCCACATTCTCCTTCCACATTTTCATTTCTTTAAACATGGCCACTAGTGCCCAGGCCTACTTTCAGGCCATTCACTGCATCCTCCAAGGAAAAATTACCTGCTTGCTTGCCTCATCAAGACCTCAACAACTAGAGAGAGGCAGCCTTTAGATGCTTCACATTCTTAACCCTGAATGGATAGAGCGTGGCCATGTTGCTCAAAAAGGGAGGTACAGTATATCTCGTGACCTTGCTCCACTCATCCAAAATGATGTCCCTTAGTTCCATTGGGAATGGGAAATTAGAATGGTCTCTTTAGAGGTGCTTAACCACTTACCAACCGGAAGGTTTTCCAGCTTTAGGACCAGAGCACTTTTTGCGATTCGGCACTGCGTCGCTTTAACTGACAATTGCACGGTCGTGCGACGTTGCACCCAAAAAACAAAATTTGCGTCCTTTTTTTCCCCACAAATAGAGCTTTCTTTTGGTGGTATTTGATCGCCACTGCGTCATTTCTGATCGCCGCTATAAACAAAAGAAGAGCGACCATTTTGCAAAAAAAACCCCCAAATTTCTTACTTTTTGCTAAAATTCAAATCCCAAAAAAAATATAAAAAACATTTTTTTTCACCGTTTTTGGCCGATTTATATAATTCCTTATATTTGTGATTAAAAAAAAATCGCAATCGGCGTTTATTGATTGGTTTGCGCAAAAGTGGCCGCATTTACAGATGGTGAGAATTCATTTCTGGGGTTTTTATTTATTTATTTTTTTTTTACTAGTAATGGCGGCGATCTGTGATTTTTAGCGGTAATGTGATATTGCAGCGGACATGTCGGACATTTTTGACACTTTTTTGGGACCAATGACATTTATTCAGCGATCAGAAATTTAAATGTCCACTGATTACTGTATAAATGTCATTGGCAGTGAAGGGGTTAACCTGCAGGGGGTAGTGAAGGGGTTAACTGTGTTCCCTGGGTGTGTTCTTACTGTGGGGGGGTTGGGATACAATGGGCATGAGAGATCTAACTGATCCCAGTGACAGGGATCAGTAGATCTCTCATGCCCCTACTAACAGAGCGGGGAACCGCCGTGTTTACATCGGCGGTTCCCCGTTCTTTCTTTGTAACCGCTCATCGCGGCTCGCCGGCGGACATCGGGTCCGCCCGAGCCGCGGGCACACTCCTCAGGAGTGCGGGACGCGCGCGCCCCCTAGTGGCTGATTGCAGATCGCCGTCTTTTTACGGCGATTCGCGCTCAGCATCCCGACTGCCGCCGTGAAAACACGGCACGCGGTCGGGAAGTAGTTAAGGAACTTCCTCTTGCTTTGCAGGAGACTCTACAAGTTCTACCTATGTAAATGTCCCCTTCATTGCCTTGACCAAAGGCGTCACAAGGGCAAAGTGACTCATATTTCTCTGCCTCACTGTCTGAGGTCTTCATAGATGGATGGCTTGGTTTATATGGTTTTAGTTCTTCCTGGCCATCCTAGTGGGAGAACATGCCGTAATGGCTGTTTGACTTTGCATGTGGCTTTTAACCCACTGTTTAAGGGCTTCTTGCACCACGGGCCTCACCAGAGATTCCATTTGCTGGAAATCACCATACCCTTTTTCAACCCCCTGGGCATAATGTGGCTCACACAGAGACTTGCCTTCTGGAACCGCATCCCCAGCAGGCTCCTTACTTGGATCAGCTGACATGGGGGTAGGTGCGGGGCCTAGTGGAAGATTCAGAGCTTCTTCTATAAAGGCTGGACCTTAACGGTGACCTACAATGACTAAATCTGGAATAAGAATGTTGATGGTGTGATCTAATGAGGTCTTTATCATCTCCTGACGTATATTGTCAATCTGACCTAGAAGGACTCACAAAAAACAAAATCACGCAGAAAGGAAGGGGTTAAAAACTCAAAAAAGAGTGCCCAGGCAAATGAAGAAAGGGTTAAACACACCCTCTCATACCTGCTACACAAGGGCTGTCCACAAGAGGGGCAGTGCTACATCCATAGTGTGGAACTGCACAGACAGCCAACCTTCACAGGTGATAGAACCATAGCAGTATCACACACACAGGCAACACACAAGGGTGTTAATGCAAAGCATATACCTGTGATGATTGCACACAGCATTTAGGGAAAACTGCTGCAAGCCCACAGAGAAATACCAATATCAGCAGTACTGACTGCTGATTGAATTTCTTCACTGTAATGATGCCACCGCCACACACAGGGTGCATGGGCTGAGTCCCTGGGCAGGAGTAACCTCGGGACACCAGGCCAGAAGAGAGAGCAGCAGCTTGGAAGTGGATGGCCCCCCTAGGCTAGACACTAGAGCCAAGGAAGAAAACAAACAAATACACAAAACTGCTGCCATGGAATATGTAATATAAAAGTATACATCACTGCACACGGCATCCTGCACGGTCTGGATCCAGAAGACGCTGCTGCACGGGTCCAGGGCATTCATGGCCACCTGCTAATATCTAGGCAATTAGGCCACACTGCCGCTTTTCCTGCCAAAGGCCAGGCTTAAGCTCTTCATGGCACCGCATCCATCACCCTTCTCCAACCCTATAATAGCTGGGAACTGCTTGAGACTCCACACGTCTTCCGGGGTACAGCTTGCCGAACAACCAGGCCTCGATCATGGACACTTTATCCAAGGTAAGACTTCAACCATTCTGTTCCTTAGGACAACAAAGGAATGCGGCCTCTGGCTCAGCGCAAATATTTATGGGAGTGGGGTCATATAGGATAGGACAGGAGGTGGGGTTAACCCATACGTATGCTGCCATGAAGTCTGTCAGGAAATATCTTTTTCATTACTTAAGCTAAGAAAGTAATACGTATATATATAGATCAGGGGTGTCAATATGATGAAATGCAGGTCCAAAGAGACAAGTTTCTGGGGGAGTTCCTCCTTCATTAGTCCCAAACTAATGGGGACTAGGGATGGGCAGAACACCCCCCGTCCAGTTCGCAGCAGAAGTGTGGAACAGGGGAATGTTCTAACCCGAACGGCGAACCCCATTGAAGTCTATGGGAGCCGAACAGGAAAAATCAAATGTGCCAATTTTGAAGGCTTATATGCAAGTAATTGGTAATAAAAGGGGCCCTTAGGGTCTGGTATAGATTTTAAGGGGAACCCCATGCCCAAATGAATATGACCTCAGAAGGGGCGGTGCCACTGGGTGATGTAGCCAGGTGGCCCGCCCCTTGTCTATATAAGAACTGTCAAAGCGCAGAGCGGGCAAACCGCTGGAGGCCTCCCAGGAAGTGGAGCATTTTTATTTCTATTTTTTGGGTCCAGCGAGCGTTGTGATTGACGATGGATTACATCGAGGGACACTATTTTTTATTTGTTAATAAAGGACTTGTCAAAAACAGTTTCTTGTGGTTTTTACTTTTTGACACTTGGATCGATGTACCCGATACCCATTCAGCTGGGATCTGAGGCACTCTTGTTAAAGGGGGCTTCCACATTCCGATAAGCCCCCGCCTGCAGACCCAACGACCACAGCCCAGGGTTGTTCAGAAGATGCCCTTGTCCCCATCAACATGGGGACAAGGATTAGAGCCCTCCCACCCCAAAGCACCCACCCCCCATGTTGAGGACATGTGGCCTGGTATGATTCAGGAGGGGGGCACTCACTTGGGTCTTCCCCTTTCCTGACCTGCTGGGATGCATGCTCGGATAAGGGTCTGGTATGGACTTTGGATGGAATTTGGGGGGGGGGCACGCGGCGTCAATGAGACTCGGCTTATCACAGATTGAAGTAAGGGGCTGATCCTGGCCCTTACTACATGGTCAGCTGTCAGCCAGTGACAGCCGATCACGTGATGTAAACAGAAGATCGGCATATTTTGACAACTGACAGCGAGAGGGGGAAAAAAGCGATCCCAGCTTCTGTCAGAGGGACATTGGTCCCAAACAGGGAGAAGAAATGCTGCTATACAGTGCCCACCAGTGCCACCTGCCAGTGCCCACCAGTGCCACCTTCCAGTGCATATTAGTGCTGCCTACGAGTGCCCACCAATGCCACCTACCAGTGCCACCTATCAATGCCCACCAGTGTCACCTATCAGTGCCCATCAGTGCCACCTATCAGCATAACCTACCAGTGCCCATCAATGTCACCCATCAATGCCACCTATCAGTGCCCTTCAATGCAGCCCATCTGTGCCACCCATCAGTGCCACCTCTCAGTGCCCACCAGTGCTGCCTCATAAGTGCCCACCAGTGCCACCTTTCAGTGCCCATCAGTGCAGCCTATGAGTATCCATCAGTGCTGCCTCATCAGCGTACATCAATGAAGGAAATAAATTACTTACAAAGCAGTTTTGTTTTTATTTCAAAATTTTCTGTCTTTTTTCATTTTTTTTTAGCAAAAGATAAATAACCCTGCAGTGATTAAATACCACCAAAAGAAAGCTCTATTTATGTGAAAAAAAATAATAAAAATGTCATTTTTGTATAGTGTTGCATGACCGTGCAATTGTCATTCAAAGTATGATAGTGCTGAAGCTGAAAATTGGCCTGGACAGGAAGTGTGCTTAAGTACCCAGTAAGCAAGTGGTTAATTTTGGCATGGGATTCCTCTTAAAATCCATACCAGACCTGAAGGGCCTGATATGGACTGTGGGGGGGGGGGGGGGGAAGGCATGCCTTTTATTTTTCTTTATTTTTTTTTACTGCCACTTTTTTTTCTTTTATTAAGCTGTCAGCGGGAAAACCCATTGACAGCTGAGGACTCATCGGTTGTTAAGGACGCTGCGACCAGCTTCCCGGCCTCGCTCCTTAACAACCAACCTACACTACGCCCTGATTGGGAAAAGCTTTGCCCAATCAGGGCACAGAATGCACTGTGCAGCACTGCCAATTTGGGTGTTCACCAAATAGCCGAACAGGCAAATGTTAGGCCCAAACTCATGCTCGGGCCGAACTGTTCACTCACCCCTAATGGAGACTGATGAAATGGGAACTCCCCCAGAAACGTGTCTCTCAGTAGCGGCATCTTGACACCCCTTATGCGTGACGTCACCCCAGAGGAGTCTCTGCACTGACATAGATCTGCGCAGCCTATTGCATTAGGGTGTGCACCCCAAAACTCAAACACCCACATATATATATATATATATACACATACACGCACACACTAAATAAATGTAAAAACTTTAAAATGTAGTAGTGTACGGTTTCAGTAGGGCAGAGGTTGATGTCAGTAGGGTAGTAGACAGTGTCAATAATTTTTTATTTTTATTATTTTATTTTTTTATTATCTTTTACAATTTTATTCATGTTTTTTTATTTTTTTTACAATTTTGGAGCTTTGGTGAAAGATCAGCAGGGGGAATCTGCACTGCACAAGGTGATTAGGATGTGCCCAGGCACACCCGGCACACCCCATGCGCACACCTATGGACAGCAACAGCTTTTGCTCCTTGAGCACTGAGCAAGTAGAGTTACAGTGCCTTGAGAAAGTATTCGGCCCCCTTGAACTTTGCGACCTTTTGCCACATTTCAGGCTTCAAACACAAAGATATAAAACTGTAATTTTTTTGTGAAGAATCAACAACAAGTGGGACACAATCATGAAGTGGAACGAAATTTATTGGATATTTCAAACTTTTTTAACAAATAAAAAACTGAAAAATTGGGCGTGCAAAATTATTCAGCCCCTTTACTTTCAGTGCAGCAAACTCTCTCCAGAAGTTCAGTGAGGATCTCTGAATGATCCAATGTTGACCTCAATGACTAATGATTAGAGTTGAGCGAAACCAGACTATAAAGTTCGGGTCCGTACCGAACTTTTGGGTGTCCGGGACCCGGACTTTTCAAAAAAAGTCCGGGTTCGGGTCCGGGGTTCTGGTAATTTTAATAAAAAATTCTTAAAAATGCTGTAAAAAAGCCCAGGAAGGTCCTAGAGGTCTGCAAAAGGAAGAAAAATTGGGGTAAGGGTGGGACAAGTGCCCTACAAAGAAATGGGGACAGGGAAATAACTTTAAATATTTTAAAAAAATGGAGATCATCTTCAAAATGGGTCTGAAAAGTATTAATTAACGGTAGAGGCCATAGAAATGTTCTAAAATCATCTTCAAACTGTGTCAAAAAAGTATAAATAAGAACGTCTGGAGATCCTGGAAGGACCCGAAAAAATGTCGTAAAAATTCTTAAAAAATAATTTTAATGGTCTTGGGGCCTGGGCTTGGGCCTGAAAAAAACTTTTCAGGCCCAGGGCCTGTGGGTTTTCAAGCCATGCCTGGGCTTGAAATATCAGACCAAAGCGAGTTGAGATTAGTAATCAGTAACTCCAGTTGTAACCTAGTAAGTCTCTAGGAGTGACTTGAAGACCTCTCTCAAACGACGTGACTTTCATTTCCCCGACTTATTAAAACGTGCGGGTTAAAAAGTCAAAAAATAAACAATTTTTTCAAACTTTATAGGTTATTT
>BLSH010516607.1:756132-767368 GCA_018402905.1 Glandirana rugosa | reverse complement strand
TTTTTTTTTTTTTTTTTTTGTGCGAATACGAGTTTTTTTCGAGTTTCTACACTTTTTTATCCTAAAAAACTGAATGGCATTTTAGGAAAAGAGACTCAAGTAACTACCTGCGTCGTCGGAGATAAGAACTGTACACCCAAATACATGGAAAGTGATCCTCACCTGATCCGTCTTGCATCAAGTCGAGTTTCGTCTGTGTCGGGGAGGGTCTCCCGTCAGGAGTGAACCGTATTGGGGAGGACGGGGTGAGTCGTTGAGTCAAGCATTGTTCGTCATGTTTGAGTTGTCTCCCCACCCACGACGCAGGCAGTTACTTGAGTCTCTTTTCCTAAAATGCCATTCATTTTTTTAGGATAAAAGAGTTAGCAAGTAACTGCCTGCGTCGGAGATAAGAACTGTACATCCCTACAGGGTTTCGTCACAGTGTTGCTCCTCACCCGTTGTTGTTCAAGAATAGAGGCTGCGTCCGTCAATGAACGATTGAGAAAATAGGATTTTTTTACTTACCGTAAAATCCTTTTCTCTGAGTTCATTGACGGACGCAGCACCCACCCCTCTGTTGAGTTTGTACTGCTTGTTACGAACTGAGTTGCTGAGTGGGGCAGGAGGGGTTATGCCAAGTGAGGACTGCCCTCTGGGAGGGGCTGTGTCTGCTTTGAGCTGAACTACGTTCTGCCTAGTCCACTCCTAGTGAAAGGTACATAAACCCACATGTCAAGAATAGAGGCTGCTGCGTCCATCAATGAACTCAGAGAAAAGGATTTTACGGTAAGTCAAAAAATCCTATTTTTTCACATCTTTGAGCTTTTTTTGAGCATAAGCGTGTTTTTTTTTTTTTTTTTTTTAATACAAACTCACCCCTTAAGTCATTTTTTCCTTTTTTTCTTTTTTTTTTTGTTTGTTTTCAAGCTTCTTTGCGCATTTTCATGCTTTCTCGTGCAAAGATAATGAAAATAGAACTGTTATACTGTAACAGATTTTAACTTTAAAAGTACAGTACCTGGCACCTGAGACAGCCGATAGACTTGAGAGATGGGTCATTCATGCATCTTTTATGTATTCTCAAAACTAGCAATTTTTGTTTTTCTAGGTTGTAACCAGTTTGAAGTAACTTTGGAGAAGTCAAACAAGAACTTTGCTAAGAAAATTCAGCAGGTGAGCAATAAAGCTGTGCTCTTCTACCTGTGTAAATTTCAGCTTTTGGTTGTCTGGTTAGCAACTTTAGATTTGTTTTAAAATGCTATTCCAGTCAAAACTTTTTTTTTTTTTTCCCCTTTTTGGATAGAGATTATTTGTTAAGTTTTTCTTGGTGTTTATGACCCCATTGGGGATATTGCCCTTGCTTCCTGTAATGGTGACAACCTTGTCATAGATGGGTATGTGGTAATGGAGTGCTGGATCCCAGAGTAGACAGAAATCAGATGTGAAAATCGAATTTATAGAGGCAGCTCTGTCAGCTGGGGTATCCTAAAAAGTCCCTGGAGTACTCTGTTAAGAATTTAGAAGAATAAGAGCGCCATAAAACTTATTCCAGTTATGTAAGAGTGCTGTAAATTTGGTGACCTGGATCTAATGCTATTCATATCATTTTGCAATTTATTGTCCAGTAAAAAATCAGATTTTACCGACAGCACATAAGCCCTGATGAAGGGGGGGGGGGTCTTGAACCCCCAATCACGTTGAAGTTTTTGATTACGTGTCCCAAAAAATACTTATTCTACCTGGTTCCAGTTGCTCGGGCTTCCACACGCACACATATGTATATAGTATTCTTTCCTGTATTTCACTGTAATTGTTCAACAAAGTGGTTTTATCTCTATATTTCAGATTCATGTTGTTCCTCAGTTTAAGATCCTGGTCAGCTTGCTCGGTGAGTTGTGAAAGACTGGTCATGTGCACTCCCTGGTACCGGGTTGTTGTGGTATTCTAATCAGATGTTTTCTCTTTGCACCATAGATAACAATGTCTGTGTTCATGACTTGCTCACCTTCCAGCTTATGACCACTATTTCAAAATCCAAGGGGGCTTCACTACTGTCATGTGACCTCCAGGTGAGGAAATTGCAGACCATTCCACTTTTTCTTTGCTAAAATCATTTTTAATATTTTGCATTTTATTTTAAAGGGGAACTAAAGTCCTTTTTAATTTTTGTACATGTAGATTAGGGCATGCATTTTTATTCAATCTGCAACAAAATGAGGACTTTGTAAATTGCAGTGTATCTATGCAGGAAAAGTAGAATAGTGAAGAGGTTAACATGTACCTAAATCCAAGAGCAAAAAATGAATGTATTGCAAATTGTTTTCTTAGGCTGAATTTATTTTTGTTTTCCATGCTTTATTTTTACCTTGTGCTCCTGCCAGGAACACACTTCCTGTGTGAGGGTGATAACTGTACTATATCTAAGAGGAGCTGTGTTTTCACCCTAGGAAGGGAATGTAAAAACTATACAACACATACCCCTCTATAAGATAATGGGAAGTGTTTTGTAGTGTACACAGACTGTATTATTGCCAAGGGTGCAGAGAGCGCTCACTGCTGCCGCATCACAACAATCATAGATATCAATATCTGTTCATTAGGACAAATCCCATATGCCTCTCCTCTGTCTTGAGGGATAGATATTGTATGTATATTGTATGTATCATATTTTTGTATTGTAAATGCATATATACAATATGTATATTTTATATACCGGTATGTATTTACATCACAAATGGACTTGTCATAGTCTGTCAATCAGAGGAGGCTGGGCTACATCAAATACTAGTGATATTATAAAATGTTTTCTCAACTTCCTTGAAGACCCCTTTATGAAAAAATATTTAAGTACTTCCTCATGTGCATTAACTTGTCTCTGGGACCCCTTTATTAAAATATGGAAGATAGGGATAAGTGGTGTTCAAGCAATACGTTATGCTTTTAAAAGACATACTTTCTTTCATCATTATTTTCTTGACTTATCTATCTTATTTTAATATTATTATTATTATTATTATTATCATCTAAATTGCTGTTTGAAAAGCTGGGATTTAAAAGAATGCAAAGTGACAGGTTAAGATCAGTGCAGCAAAATGCCAAAACCAATTGTCATTCTTGCAGGTCACTAAATCTGGAGAAGAGACTCTGAAGATGTGTGTGGCTGTCCGTAGAAAATTGCAGCTATATTACTGGAAGGACAGATCATTCAATGAGCTTCAGGTGACTGTGTTTGTAGTTCGCCTTGTAAAATAACACCCTTGACATTTTGCACATTTTTTAAATTCTGAGAACAGCAGAGCACAGGTTTGTGTGTATTTGTGAGTGATAAGTGAGGTAATCATCCTCCATAGTACCTTTTTTGTTCTTGCATTTGGAGGTTCAGCATAGCAAAGCAACATTTTGCTGCCTCTAATGTGGGGAATTCATTTTCTCTATTTTATATGTATTGTGTTTGAACTATCAGCCATTAACCACTTCAGCCCCGGAAGGATTTCCCAGTTCAGGACCAGAGCACTTTTTGTGATTTGGCGCTTTAACTGACAATTGCGCGGTCGTGCAACGTTGGACCAAAACAAAATTTGCGTCCCCCCCCCCCCCCACAAATAGAGCTTTCTTTTGGTGGTATTTGATCACCTCTGCTTCATTTGTGATCACCGCTATAAACGAAAAAAAAAAAAGCGTCAGTTTTGCAAAAAAAAAATAAAATTTCTTACTTTTTGCTAAAATACAAATCCAAAAAAAAAATATGAAAAAAAACATTTTTTTCATCGTTTTTGGCCGATTTTATATTTTTTCCTCATATTTTTGGTTAAAAAAATTGATATTGGCGCCTGGTTTGCACAAAAGTTGCCGCTTTTACAAATGATGAGAATTAATTTATGGGCTTTTTGTTTTTATTTTTTTATATTTTACTAGTAATGGCGGTAATCTGCGATTTTTAGCAGCACTGCGATATTGCAGCGGACATATCGGACCATTTTGACACTTTTTTTGGGACCATTGGCATTTATACAGCCATCAGTGCTATGAAAATGCACTGATTTACTGTGTAAATGCCATTTGCAGTAAAGGGGTTAACCTGGAGGGGGCGCTGTAAGGGTTAACTGTTCCCTCAGTGTGTTCTAACTGTATGGGGGCTGGGCTGGCAGGGGGAGGGGAGTGATCACGGCTTCCAAATACAGGAAGACTGTGATCACTGCCCTTCCCCCTCTGTCAGAACGGAGACCCGTGTTTACATACACGGACCTCCGTTCTCTCAGTGCGGGTGAGCCATCGCGGGTAGCCGGTGGAGATCGAGTCCGCCCTACCCGCTCCCTGGCCCCCCCCCGGAACACAGAGCACATGCTCACAATACTCGTTATCGTGGACGCTTTCAGGTGACAGTGGTTTGCGATAATGAACCACTTTTCCGCCGTCAAGCCACGGCGGGCGGTCGGCAAGTGGTTAATAATGGGCATAATGACATATTGCAGATAAGTGATTGGGAAATTAGATGAATTGGTTAAATCTACCCTTTTAAAGTCAGTTTCTGTCCTATAAATCATCACTGGAAGCACTGTTCAGACTGATGGGTGATCCAAGCACCACATCCCCATAATCAAACCACCACATCCCCAGAAATGACACTGGTAATAAATGATGAGACTTTCATGGTGCAGACTGAATTTGTCAAAGTATAGCAGCGAGGTGGGGGGGGGGGGGGATACGAGCCATGACTGCATTAAAGCGGAGTTCCACCCAAAAGTGGAACTCCCGCTTATCTGGTTCCTCCCCCCTCCGGTGCCACATTTGCCACTTTCGGGGGGGGGGGGGGGTGTGGGTGTGGGGTTCTGTTTTTGACTGGTAACCTGTCCCCACTTTCGGGAGACAGGGCCACAGCAAAGTACGTCACATATCCGGCCCCTTCCTCCCTCCCCTTCTGCCGGGCCAGTGAGCGAGCACGCAGCGCGTCTTACGCATGCGCAGTAGGGACCCTGACGTGAAGCCCTTACTGGCAATGGCAGCAGCAGCACCATGTAGACATCGCTGGACTTCAGGACAGGTAAGTGTCCTCATGTTAAAAGTCAGTAGCAACAGCAGTGTGGTGCAAATCTTATACAATGTCTGACATCACTACAGACCAAGACGTGGGTGTTAGATATCTTATCGCAACACCTATGACACTTGGGGCATCAGTTTTGATGGTTATTGCCTCTACTCTGCTGAAGGCATGCATAGAAAATCCTATATAAAACAAATATTTCCTGCGCTACCTTAATTACAATAAAGTGAAAAAAGATTGGGTGCTGCTGCTACAAACAACTAAAATACTTAGCTGTGCATATGTGTATAAAAAATATAACATGCTCCTCACTGTAAATATAAGTGATATAAATCTCAAACAAACAAAGTGTGCTTCTACACAAGTTAAACAGTGTATACAAATATTAGTCCATCGTTACTAATGCAATCATTAAATCAAAGATGGTAACAAAAGTTCAGTCCTCTTTCCTGATTGGATGGGATGATAAAAGGCATGTAAAATCCCACTTTTAAAATTCATCCAGTGACAGTACGAGCAAAAATTGTGATATAATCTTCCAACAATCCTGGGATAAGACCATATAAGCAGCTTAGCAGAAGTTTAGGATCTCAAATTATAGAGATCAAATGCGCTCAGACCACAGAATATCCAGCTTGGCAATCTTTCCTTATATCTTGCTTCTATGGGAAACTTCCACGGATTGCTACAGGCTGTGTCTTGTTTAGCAGAGGATCTTGTAGAGCACAGATCCACTAATCCAGAGGTATCCCAGACTCCTAAGGTAAAAAACAAAGCCTTCATGGTGCAGTATAGCCAAAATTGATTTATTAAAAACAAGGATCACTTACACCAAAGATCACGGAAAACAGCACATTCAGACAGCCGTGGCTCCTAGCCAGCTAGCTGATGCGTGGTGACGTCCAGAAGTACTGCTCCACCTCACACATTGAAAAACACATATGATCCACACAGACTTTTAAATATAAAGTGGGTGAGGTGTATATGCTAGAGGTGTTATGTTCAGCTCGGTAGGGGTGGCATAGGTGTAATTATGAAAAGTGTCCATATATGAATTTGTGTGTGTGTGTGTGTGTGTGTGTGTGTGTGTGTGTGTGTGTGTGTGTGTGTGTGTGTGTGTACATATGTATGTAGAAACCTAGAAAAGTGATGGCAGAAAAAGACTGAGTAGTCCATCGAGTCTGCCCCTTTTTTATTTTTCTTTTTTTTCTTTGTTTTTGTTTTTTTTTTATGTTAACCTTGTTGTCTGACTATAGATTTATGTTTATCCCAAGCATGTTTGAAGCCATTTACTGTTGACTGTCTCACAACCTCTGTTGGTAGTTTATTCCAATCATCAACCACCCTTTCAGTAAAATAATACTTTCTAAGATTAGTTTTTAACTTCCCTACAGTTAGTTTGAGGTCATGTCCCCCTGTTCTTGATTTTGGTTTCATATTGAAAAGACTGCCCTCCTGAACCTTATTCACCCTCTTGATGTATTTAAAGGTTTCAATCATGTCTCCCCTCTCCCTTCTTTCCTCCAGACTGTACATATTAAGTTCCTGAAGTCGCTCTTGATATGTTTTATCTCCCAGACCTTTCACCATTTTTGTTACCTGTCTCTGAACTCATTCTATCTTATCAATATCTTTTTGTAAGTGAGGTCTCCAGAACTGGACACAGTATTCTAAGTAAGGTCTCACTAAATATCTATATAGAGGAATCGGGACCTCCTTCCTCCTGCTGGTGATCCCTCTACTGATGCATCCCAGAATTCTATTTGCTTTTCTCACTGCCTGGTCACACTGTTTGCTCATTTTGCAATCATCTGAAATAAGCACCCCCAAATCTTTTTCTTCTGTAGTGCTGGCTAACACTGTACCCCCAATTCTGTACTCTAAGGGGATTCTTTTTCCCTAGATGCATTATTTTACATTTAGAAATCTTGAATTGCAGTAGTCTCCACTGCTTTGACCAATTTTCCAGCAATGCCAAATCATGTTCCATGTTAGACACCTCCAGGGATATCAACCCTATTACACATCTTTGTATCATCAGCAAAGAGACATACATTGCCCAACAAACCTTTAGTTATATCACTTACATATAGGTTAAATAGAACAGGACCCAGTACAGAGCCTTGTGGTACCCCACTAGTGACTGGTCTCTGCTCTGAGTGAACCCCATTTACAACCACACTCTGGGATCTATCCTTCAGCCAACTGCATATCCGCTGAACCACCCAAGGGTTAAGTCACAGCTTGTACAACTTTTGTATTAGATCATTATGTGGAACTGTATCAAATGCCTTGCTGAAATCAAGATACGCTATGTCCACAGCACCACCCTGGTCCAAAACATTGATAATATAGTCAAAAAATTAAATCAGATTTGTCTGACACGATCTGCCCTCAGTAAAGCCATGCTGCTTTGGGTCCAGCAAGCTGTGTTTTTTTTTAGGTGATCAATGATCCTTCTTTTCAGAAGTTATTCCATTACTTTGACTGCAATTGATGTTAAACTCACTGGCCTGTAGTTGCCAGCTTCTACCATGCTGCCCTTCTTATGGATCGGTACAATAGTAGCTATCCGCCAATCATGGGGAACTTCTCCTGTTAGAAGAGATTTATTTAAAAGATTTGTTAATGGTCCAACAACTATATCACAAAGTTCTCTTAGAACTCTGGGATGAATACCATCAGGGCCCATTGCTTTATTAAGCTTTAACCGAGCCAGTCCCTCAGCTACCTCTGTCTCCAGAAATCCTAGAAAATTAACCATCATTACTAGAACCAATATGATTCCCTAACTTGTTATCAGTGCAATCTGTTTCTGAGAAGACTGAACAGAAGTAATTGTTTAAATGGTTTGCTACATCCTGGTCTCCCTCAACATATGTGTTGTGCCCAGTTTTCATTTTAGTGATCCCATTGTATTTTTTTCTTCTATCACTAATGTACCTAAAAAAGGTTTTATCTCCTTCCTTAATAGACTTAGCAATTTCCTCCTCCTTTCTGTGCTTTTGCAGCACCGATAATGTATTTGGCCTCCTTTTGTCTATTTTTGTACTCCTCTGTCAGCTACACCTCCTGTTTCCTTAAATCTTCTATATGCCATTTTTCCCCTTTACTATCCTACTTACCTCTTTGGTGAACCATATTGTTTTTTTCTTCCGTTTTATTCTTACTAACTTGCCTGACATATAATCTAGTTGCCTCCACCATGGTAGACTTTAATAGTGCCCACTGACTCCTGTCATTTTACTCCAACCTTTCAGTTAATTTTTTAGAAATTTCCCCATTTCAGCAAAATTTGTCCTTTTTAAAATCTAAAACTTTTGTTTTTGTATATGATTTTTCAGTTCTTGTTTTAATATCAAACCAAAGACATTGGTGATCACTAGGACCCACATTCTCCCCCACCTCAACATCAGACCGTTGATCCCCATTTGTCAGTACTAGGTCCAGAATATGATCACCTCGGGTTGGGCTTTTTACTAACTGTTTTAGAGAAACCCCATTCAGTGCTCCATAATCAAAACCTCTCCCTTCATTGCCATTTGAGTTATCTCATCAATCAACAAGTTATCATAATATTCGCTCTGTCCTGGGGGTCTGTATACTATTCCAATTCTAAGGGAAGATCCCTCCCTGGTTGGAAGGCAGACCCAGAGGGTTTCAAGTATTTCATTTGTTTTTTGAATTAATGTTAGTTTTATGCCATTTTTTTACATATATGGCAACTCCACCCCCCTCTTCCCTACTGTCATTCCTGTATAGTGTGTACCCTATAGTTATTTCTCAGTGATTTGAATCCTTGAACCATGTCTCTGTAATTGCAACAAGGTCCAAGTTGTCCCTAGACTTAAGAGTTGTCAGCTCACAAAGCTTTTTGCCTAAACTACGGGCATTCGTGCACATGACATGACAAACACTACTTTCAACTGCTTTCTTTTTATTAACAAACTTCAACTGAAGTGACCACCTCATAAGCCCAGTCATTACCAACACAAACCCTCACATTTGTTTTAACCTGCTGGGGACAGAATCTCTCCTCAACAATTACATATCTGCCCCCATTTCTCAATTTAAATGCATGTCCAAAAAGTTCCTAAATTCCATACCAAGAAGCTCAGTGCCCTTATGTGAGGGATGACAGCCATCTCTGTTGTAAAGTTCAATGTCCGACCACCGGGTAGCATCATGACTAACATAACCAAAACCTTCAGCTTTGCACCAATTCTTTAACCAAATATTGAACTCAGCTATACGAAGTACTGGAGTGTTGTCCATTATGCACAGGTAAGACATCTGAAAATGTAACAGTACACCCTAACTGTTGAAGATCCTGGCCCAAATTCTGAAAATCCTTCTGCACAAAATGCACATCATTCTGGGACAAATCATTTGTGCCAAGGTGCACAACAACATCAACATGGCACTCTTTGCTAGCTTTTTTGACAATTCTTACAATGCACCTCTTATCTCTCCTAACAGTAGCACCAGGCAAACCCCTAACTTCCTTTGACACTTCCACATGATTTCCTATAGCAACACCTCTTACAATTGAATCACCAACAAGAAGATGACTTCTCCTTTTAGGAGCCTTATCCACAACTCTTGCCTGGTGAGCAACCTCAGATAAAACAATTACTTTTGGAAGTGCATTTTTTTTCTCAAGCTCCTCCATGTGCAGAAAGGGTTGCCAATCTCACAAGCAGCTATGTTTACAGCCTTTGTATCTGCTTCTAGCTCAGAAAGAACACTATAGGGGTTATGCAGTGTCAAACCAAAAGCTACATGGTTATGGTCCACAGGCCTTACTCTTCCAGACCCAACAGTTGTCCACACTGCCCTTGTCCTGCGCAGTCTTTGAGGAAGAGGTGGATCATTGCAGGGCAGCTCAACACAACAAACTGGCTTAGACAACCTCCTGATTTCATACTGCAGAGCACAAACCAAGGAATTTAGACAGGCAATGTCATCACGTAGACTAGAAACTTGCATACAAATGGGACAGCGTCCCAGCTTCCACAAAGCACCACGGAAAATAAATGCCAAACAAGTATTGCACCGAGCTAAACCAAACATCTTTAACACCTTCCCCACCGCCTGCCGTATATTCACGGCGGCAGTGTGGATGCATTGCGCGAATCGCCGTAAAAAGACGGCCATCCGCGAATGGTCGCTAGGGGGCGTGCACGCCGCACTCCTGAGGTGTATGCCCGCGGCCCGGGCGGACCCGATGTCCGCCAGCGAGCCGCGATGAGCGGGGAACCGCCAATGTAAGCACGGCAGTTCCCCCGCTCTGTTAGTGCGGGCATGGGTGATCTACTGATCCCTGTCACTGGGATCAGTTAGATTTCTCATGCCCATGGTAGCCCAACCCCCCCACCGTAAGAACACACCCAGGGAACACCGTTAACCGGTAGATCGCCCCCCTGCAGGTTAACCCCTTCACTGCCAATGACATTTACACAGTAATCAGTGTATATTTAAATTTCTGATCGCTGTATAAATGTCATTGGTCCCAAAAAAGTGTCAAAAATGTCTGACATGTCCGCTGCAATATCACAGTACCTCTAAAAATCGCAGATCACCGCCATTACTAGTAAAAAATAAAAAATAAATAAAAACCCCATAAATGTATTCTCACAATCCGTAAACGCGGCCACTTTTGCGCAAATCAATCAATAAATGCAGATTACGATTTTTTTTTTTTTTTTTTTTTTTTTTTTTTTAATCACAAATATGAGGAAGAATATAAATCGGCCAAAACCGGTGAAAAAAATGTGTTTTCTCCTACGTTCACTGACAGACGCAGCTCTTCTTGACTTTGTGGGGTTTTATGTTCGTCTTACCAGGAGTTAACTAGGCAGGGAAAGAATTCAGCTGGCCCCTCCCCTGGGGGCCGTCCTCCTTTCCTACATTAAAACCCCCCCTCACAGAGGAACTCTCCAGTTTCAATGCCTAGTTTGCAAGGAGTTGACCTGGCTTCCCTATGGGAACTGCGGTCCTATTGTGACCATTTTTTCTTTTTTCTTTTATTTTTTCTTTTTTCTGCAATCAAGTTGGTCCCTCCACCCGGAGGTGTTCAGTCAGATTTGCCGCAGGTGGGGAACACCAGACGCAGACAGTCACTTGCATCCTCTTTTGTGTAAAAAAAGTGGCCAAAACCGGCTAAATATAAGAAGGAGTATAAACACTAATTTTTTTTTTTTTTTTTTTTTT
>BLSH010516607.1:721410-736039 GCA_018402905.1 Glandirana rugosa | reverse complement strand
CTCAGGGTTACCTTATGCTCAAACCTCTCCCTTCTAGGTTTTCTGGAGGGAGGCTGTCTCAAAAGTTGCGTAGGGCGGGGAGAACCTACATAACTAGAAAAGATAATGGACCTACACGTACCAACTATACAGAAATAACACCGTGTTTAATTTTCCAAGTCGGTGTAACCATCTGTCAAAAAAGAGATGTGATATTTACACGACAACCTTGGCTAGAACCTCGGAAGACTAATAAGAGGGTTACATGACGTAAACCGTTTACCTCGTACACTACTCCATATGTTGTATTGAACTCAATGTTAATTTCTTCCTACACCTGTCTCTCTCCGCACCGAAGAAGCTAGGTACACGGGCAGTTTATCAAATCATCACTGGGCTCAGCGTATGGAGCACAGAGCTCCTGCTAGTCACGTCCGTCCATGACATCAGAAGCCACGCCTCTCTCTGTCCACATCCTTCTTTAATTGTAACTCAAGTTATGTTGTATACCTCATCACATGCTCCATTTGCCAAATGCAGTACATTGGGAGAATAATCAGAAGGCTCCAAGATCGGTTCCAACAGCACATTTATAGTGTAGAGAAAAAACTGTCTACCAATGTGGCTGAACCTTTTAATTTGTGCCACAATAAAGACATATCAACCATGCACATCCAGGTAATAGAAAAGATCAATACATCCAAGAGGGGCGGGATGCGTTGAAAACTCTGTCGGAGGGAGGTCTTTTGGATCTTCCCTCTCCAAACTCGTATTCCATTGGGACTCAATTTTGAGTGGGATGTAAGCCATTATTACGAATAGAGAGACCAGCCTCCATCTTTTCACAGAGTTCTATAGAGTTATTCTGGTTTTCATGCATAGTTTATATAATGCATGTGTGTATTTTACATATATGTGATGCATGCTCTCCCTGTCCTGATATCTCTCACCTGTCTAAATTCTTGATTTAACTCCTTGTGTGCCATCCTTGATGGGATAGAGCGTTCACCTAAATATGCAATTTGAACGGTGTATATGAGCCATCAAAGGACTTGATCCTAACTGTATCGTTCACATTGCTCTGTATCTTTGTGGAGGATCCCTATGGGAGAATCAATCGGGACTAGTATCACACACCCACTAATGTGTTTTATATATATATTTTATATGCTAAATTTGATAAAAGGATGTGTGATCTATCCATATAGCCGGCGGGGTCCTCCTCTGGTCCGTCCAGAAGTACACATTAGTCTTTTATGTTACTATTTTTATATCATCACTTCTTGATGGTTGTTAACAAATCTTTTTTTTTTTTTTTTTTTCGCTACATTTACTCCTTCCCTTCTTTTACCTTAAGTGTTTCCAGATTAGGTAGATCATAAAATCTTCTTGTATCCATTTGTATCTACTTCCATGCCTATCTATTATCTTTTGTTTCCTTTTCTAAATTTCTAATTTTTTGGTCATCTAGGGATATTTCCCTATATATATGAGGATTTTATTAAATTATAGATATCGTACGTGAGGATCTGATTGTAATCGGGGTTCATGTGCTTGTATCCTTGATAGCCCTGTTCTGACCAAAATCGTCCGATCCATTAGGATCGGCTAATGTATGGCAGAAAGCGAGTGCTTACTGTCTATTCAATACAAAGCCAACTCTCACAAGGAATGCACTCGAGGGTCAGCACATACTCCATTACAAATCAAAATGTACATCTGTGACTTGTTGCAGCAAACTCCCTCCCCCATTGTGGGCGTGTAGGTGGGTGGTAGCTATAGAAGTCCTTTTAGAAATTGTAATCATTGTAATGACTAAGCACACAAGGGATGTGTGAAACGCATCTACAAACGTGATTTCATGCTGTAGTGCCACTGTGGTGACTCGAATAAAGCTTTGGAAGCACTGGACGTGCTGCCTTTTTTCTGATTCCTGAACAGTGCAGAGACGAGCCATGGCAGGCACTCCAGGGCTAATCCAGTGTGTGAGCCTATACACCTGGAGTAGCTGGTTCTTTATCTTTGGACTGGGATGGTTATAGATCAGCTGTGCCCAATATGTGAGCACACTCTTTGAAAGATTTCAGGAAGTGTATTTGCATGGACTGTGCCCGTGTACAAAAGGTAAGGATCCAAGATCATGTCTGCTAAAATCCTCTACACCACATGTGCTAATTTTTAGACCTTCGCCTGTAAACACTTATTTTTTTAAAAAAAAGATTAAGTAAAACAAGCATTTATTAAAATGAAATGAAAATCTCCCAAAAAATAAAAATGGTGACCGGCAAGATTTTTAAGGCAGGTGGCCCTATTCCTTTCTTCTGTCATAACTGCTTCCTTCTGCTTGTCAGCATTATTGTAGACTGAGTCACGCATGCTCAGTTCAGTGTGCGTTTATGGCACTGCTCTGTGCTGTGATGTGACTTCCATGAACATAAACGAGAGTGATGTTATCGCGGTCCGGCGCCCTAAGAGTCGGATCTCCAAAGGAACACAGGGAGAAGGTGGTAGCGCTTGTAATAGCCATAATTGCTGACACCACAGGGGGGAAGGGGATTGCTTGGCAGATAAGCCTGCCATAGTGTGCTGCTGTGCATTTATGGGTTTTAACACTTTTTTTTCTCTTTTTCGTTCATTGACAGACGCAGCCTCTAATCTTGACATGTGGAGTATGCACCTTTTACCAGGAGTAGACTAGGCAGAACACAGTTCAGACAAAAAGCAAGCTAGCCCCTCCCAGGGGGCATGTCCTCACTCTGCATAACCCCCTCCGCCCTGCTAGCACACCAGTTTTATCTGCCTAGTACAAGGAGTATCACCTAGGCTCCCTGCTGGGATCTGCTTTTTTTTTTTCTCAAGATATGATGAAGAATGCAATCAAGTAGCCGGCTGGGTGACATGCTGGAGATCTTTGGGTCCAGGTAGTCTCCTCAGCGCGGCCAACGGATGCTAGCCGTCCCTTAGCTGCCTGCGGGATCGGCCGCACCGGGCCCCGTTCCGTGCGGGGCAGCCGGCGGGTTAAACGTCCCGTCTGCGCGCTGAGTGGCAGAGCTGCGGCTCGCGTCGAGGCATCGCTTGGCGGACAGCTCCCTCCCCACCTGTAAGGATGGCAGGCCTGTCTCGGGTGGCTACCTGCTGTGCCTGTCTGGAAGGGTAAGTACGCTTCCCCCCCCCCGTCCGGGGGGCTGGTGGGTGCCCTATCCCTTCCCGCTCACCCCCCCTCTGTTTTGGCGAGGTTGGTTCCGGTCATTCTTCCCCCTCCCACCCTCCACACCGCGCCCCCTCCCACCCTCCACACCGCGTCCCGCCGCTTCCGCCTCAGTGCTGCTGTTTTTGGGCCCACCGACCATGCAGCGATCGCCGCCATCTTGGTGGTGGTTTTGTCCCCACATGTCAAGATTAGAGGCTGCGCCTGTCAATGACCGAAAGAGAAAATAGGATTTGTTGACTTACCGTAAAATCCTTTTCTCTGAGTTCATTGACAGACGCAGCACCCACCCCTCTGTGTTCTGAGTTTGTACTGCTTGTTACGAACTGGTGTGCTAACAGGGCGGAGGGGGTTATGCAGAGTGAGGACTGCCCCCTGGGAGGGGCTAGCTTGCTTTTTGTCTGAACTGTGTTCTGTCTAGTCTACTCCTGGTAAAAGGTGCATACCCCACATGTCAAGATTAGAGGCTGCATCTGTCAATGAACTCAGAGAAAAGGATTGTACAGCAAGTCAAAAATTCCTGTTTTTACAAAGTTTAATTCTGCTTTAAGCATATTAAGAGATTTTATAAAACTTGAGCAGCCTTTGGTCTCCAGTTAGAGAGCCTTTTGAAAGTGTTAGTAATAGATTTGTATTTGAGACTTCTGTAAGCTTTCCTTAGTTGCTATCCAACCTAAAGTAACTGGCAAATGTTCCCAATTTTGCTAGTTACTATAGTTCATAGATGTAACCTATTCTTGCCTTAGTTCACTAAAGTGCAATATTGACCAATGTTTTTCTTCATAACAGAGTATCAGCCTCCATATATTATTGCTGTCTTGCCAAGGTACGTGGAAGTTCGGACATTTGAACCGCGTCTGCTGGTGCAGAGTATTGAACTTCAGCGACCCCGCTTCATTTCATCTGCAGGGTGAGTGCCTATGTGATTCTACAGATATTTACTTCACGATGCAGATCTTGGCAGCCTTATTCAATATTGTTTACAAGAGCAGAGCAATAATCTTATAAAGTTTATCAACCCATAGCAGCCAATCAGTTTCTTATGTCTAAGTCAATGGTGTAAGATGAATTTTGGTTGGTATGGCTGCTATACTTTGCTTCTTGCATTATTTCTTTGTTGTAGTAGAGTATTGTATACTGCTACTACTACTACAACTTAAAGCGGGGTTCCACACATTTTTTTAGTTTATTAAAAGTCAGCAGCTACAAAAAGTGTAGCTGCTGACTTTTAATAAAAAGAAACTTACCTGTCTCGCGGTCCAGTGATGGCTGCGCTCGAAGCCTTGCACGTCTCCCCCTCCTCCCGGAGGCGTCGTCATTGCAAGTGTGGGCACCGGCTGTGACAGCTCGTGACTGGGCACGCACTGTGCATGCACGCGTTCCTAGTGGCCAGGCAATATTCTGGGACCTGTGATGTGTCCCAAAAGATTGCCAGGAGGGAGGGGCCGTCTAGGGGGAGAGTAGGAGTCGCTTAGGCGGCCAGGCGATGGAAGAAGGAAGTGGGGTAGGAAGTCCCTCTGAAAAACGAGTACACAATCTCTCCCCCCCCCCCCCCCCCCCAAAAAAAATGACATGCCAAATGTGGCATGTAAGGGGGGCGAGGAGTGCTTAGAGCGGAAGTTCCACTTTTTGGGTGGAACTCCGCTTTAACTTCACTTATTAAAGATGAAAGATTTTTGCAATCCTTGGATCCCTCTGTCACGCTTTAAAGCCTGAAGAAGAGATTTAATGAACTTAAAAGCTTGTACCTCTGTTAACTTTTAAAAGTGGTATTAGTACCTAGGCTTGCCCCTCCACAATTGGTGTTGGATAGACAGTTGCAAGTGTAAAGGGTTCTTTTAGTGCCTATTTATAAGAATAACCAGTTCATGTCTGTGGGTTATATGGCTAAGATAAGGTCTTATTACCGATCCCAGTGGCTGTTTGTATTTGTGTTTCGCTATATGTTAAGCTTCTGTTAACAGATTGTGGTAGTATCTCAGCAAATGTCCTTGGAGAATGTCCCTAATACTTACCTGAACCCCATCAGGATCCAGCTATGTTGCACAAGAGCCTCGTCTGTCCAGGACTCTCTCTCCTGATTTGGCTGAGACACAGCAGTGGCCGCCATTGGCTCCCACAGCTATCGGTCAGTGAGCCAATGAGGAGAGAGAGGGGGTGGGGCCAAGCCGCAGCTGATAAACGACAGTTTTTGGTCGTTTGGGTGTTTTAACAGGCCAAAAACGCCACTTATCCTATGTGTCCATGCACACATTATTATTATTATTATTATTATTATTATTATTATTTTTATTATTTTATTATTATTAAGGATTTATATAGCGATGGCAACAATTTACGCAGCGCTTTACAACTTGAGGGTAGACAGTACAAATACAATACACTTAAATACAGTAGGAATCAGAGGGCCCTGCTCGTTTAGAGCTTACAATCTAAAAGGGAAGGTCAAGAGATGCAAGAGGTAATAACTGTGGGGGATGTGCTAATAGAGAAGATAAATTTACAGCAGTTAGGTGGGAGCCAGATAGGCTTCTCTGAAGAGATAGGTTTTCAGGGATCGTCTGAAGGTGGACAAACTAGGAGAAAGTCAGACAGATTGGGGTAGAGCATTCCAGAGGATGGGAGAGGCTCTGGAGAAGTCCCGGAGGCGAGCATGGGATGAGGTGACAAGGGAGCTAGAGAGCAGGAGGTCTTGGGAGGAGCGAAGAGATCGATTTGATTGGTATTTTGAGACCAGGTTAGCGATGTAGCTGGGGGGGCCAGGTTGTGAAATCATGGATGTTAATTGTCTAACATCAGTGACGTTTTTTGGGCTGTTATCTGAACGCCCTGAATTGGCGTTCAGAAGTCATTCTTCTGACCACAAAAAACACTGGACGCCGGTAAACGGCTGTTTATCGTCGTCCGGCGTTTTTTGTCGTCAGTGAAAGCTAATGAAGTAAAAAAAAAAAAAAACGCCCAAAAACGCCAACGCCGATAAAAGCTGTTTACAAAACACTGCAAAACGTTTTCTTAGCAGCGTCTCCTGCCCGACGCCCAGAGAGCGTCCCGTGTGCATGGAGCCTTATATCAGTAATATTCTTTTCTATATAGATAACACAGCACACTCTGACTCTCCAGCTGACGTCAGCAGCAGTGCTCAGCCCCTCCCTCAGGACTTCTGAGCTGAGAGAGAAAAGCACAAAAATGACAGCTGATCATAGTAAGAAGGTGTGAGATCTATACAGAAACGTGTGTGTGTGTGTGTGTGTGTGTGTGTGTATATATATATATATATATGTGTGTGTGTGTGTGTGTGTGTGTGTGTATATGTATATATATATATATATATATATATATATATATATATATATATATATATATATATATATATATATATATATATATATATATATATATATATATGTTTTATAACACACATACAGGGCAACTTCTTGTTATAATACCGAACAGATGGGAATTTTTTATAAAGTGGCTTAAACACTAACAGGGTTGCTTGCAATGATCAGCTTTTATTCATATAAACCCTTTGTCCCAAAAGGAAAACAAAAATGCTTGCTGTAAGTTATTTTAAAGGGTAAGTGTATTTAAATCTGCCAGTACATTTAACACTACTGTCCCCCCTCCAGACTGCCAATGCCGCTGTCTGCTGTGCCCCTGTGCTTATTCATCTAGAATGGGGGCACTCTAATACAGAGTGTTACTGGTCAGATTACCAACTGAAAACAGAGGGGGAAAAAAGCCTAAAAAGGAATGCAGCCACATCTAAAGAAGAATTAATCCCAAAACCAAAAATGTATTTAATCTTTAAAGTGGTTGTAAAGGCTGAAGGTTTTTTACCTACTTGCATTCTATGCATGAAGGTAAAAAAAAACCTTAATACTTGCCTAATCCCGATTGAGCGATGGTTCAGTTCTCTCCCTCCTGATTGGCTAAGATGCAGGAGCCATTGCCTCCCGCTGCTGTCAATTGCTGCCAGTGAGACGGGAGCAGGGGACAGGGCTGAGCCACGCTGAGTCTTATGAAAAAAAGATTACAGTGCACACATACAAAAATGTCATTTAAAATCATACAAGGCTATTTAAAGCACCAGAACAAAATAAGCAAATATTTTACAATACATGGCCCCATCCATTGTCCCCTCAATGCAGCAAATTCGGTCTGTACCTTTAGCAGAGAAACAGCCCCAAAGCATCATGTTTCCATCTCAGTGCTTGACTGTAGGGTTGGTATTCTTGGGGTCATAGTCAGCATTTTTCTTCCTTCAAACACAGTGAGTCCCCTCTCCTCAAGAAGGCACATGTACAGTCATGCCAATGAACATCTAAATGATTCAAAAAAAGGAGACGTGTCCAAGATGGCGCTGTGAGTGGACGTGTTTTTGCACAGCTCCGCCATCTGAATCATTTATCCGCCTAAATTTAGGTGCAGGACACACTGAGCTGACTACAAGGGGTCCCTCCTCGGTTGGTAACTGGTGATTCATGCCCGGCTACAAAAAGAAAGGTCTGTCTCAAAAGAAGGGCAAAAAGGGGGATTGGCTGGAAATACAGGCCGCGGTGCTGGCCTCTAGTGACACTAATGCGCAGGCGATCGTTGCATGCTGCACCTCTCTGGGGGAGAATTTGGAATTTGTCAACTGAGATTAGCCTGATAAGGAGGGATCTGGACGGCTTCCGTGGTCACCTCAGATGCGGAACAGCACATCTCCTCGGCTGAGAATGTTCAGAGGGAACACATGGCGAGCCTCCATACCCTTAAAGCCAAGGGTAAACATTTGGAGACGAGGGCCGAGGAAGCAGAGAACCGGAATAGACGTAACAATCTCCGCATCCTAGGATTACCGAATGGGGCTGAAGGTAATGATCCTACGTTATTCATGGAAAATTTGCTCCAGACCCTGCTCCCCCAAGCAAAGTTCTCAGCCCACTTTGTGGTGGAAAGAGCACATCGTATTCCCCCAGTCAGGGGGCCCCAGGACGCTCCACCGCTCACTTTTATTTTCAAATTACTGAACTTTCAAGATAGGGATGTGATTTTGAAGGAGCCTCACATTGCTGGGGAGCTGAAATATGACAATATTTAACTCCTTATATTCCCGCATTATTCCATTGAGACCCATCGTCTCAGGAAATCTTTTGATCATGTCCGGGCCCATCTCTGAATTAAAGGTCTTAAATATAGTGTCCTTTTCCTGGCAAAACTAAGCGTCCAAGATGGAGAACATGTACGCTTTTTCACATCTCCAGAGGAGGCGTCTTCCTGGTTGGATACTATGGGATAGGGCTGATGCAGACCGTGATACTCGCTCCATTTCCAGCTACGTGGACGCTTGAATGCCCCCACACACACACATTTTTGAGGGAGATTATATCAATCCTGTATCTGTTGCTGTCCATGGGGGGACATAGAAACCATGACCTTTATGGATGCCTGACTCCCATGCTTCCTGTCCTCGGTGACATGGGTACTCACCTGTCCTCGTGGAATGGAATGTGAAAATGGGGTCCGGTATGTCCACGGAGACAATACCCCATACTGATACCGGTTAGCCTTTTCCCCCCTTGTTGGAGGAGGCCTGTTTGAAACATAACTGTTGGTTGTTTAAAAGTTCTGCCCCCAGCTTGCTGGGAGACCTGCACCACATTTATCCTTCGGACGATATGAGACACTGGATGTCGTAATGCACTGATGCCTCTTGCACACGTTGCCTCTGTTGCGTGGAGTCATGACATGACATGGTCAGAGGCCTTGAAAAAGCTTATTGATGGTCTGCATGATGTGCTACGCTATTCAAATACTGTTGCTTTCTGGTGGGTGGTCCCTGTATACTCTATGATGATGGTTGCCTCACCTGATAGCGTCCTTTTTAGTCCTTTGTGTCCTGGAATGTCAGGGGCCTTAACTCTTCTGTTAAATGCTCCCTGGTCTTCCAGTTTCTGAAGGCACACAGGCCCCACATCTGTATACTTCAAGAAACCCACCTAGTGGGGGAAAAAAGCACTTAGCCTTAAAAAGCCATTGGTGTGCCACCAGTATCATTCGTGCTACTCTAATTTTGCCAGAGGTGTGTGTCCTTATTCATAAATCTCTACAGTTCAGACTCCTGGACCTAGAATTGGATCCGGATGGCAGATATGTAATCATGCATGCTATGATGGTGTTTGGAATTTGTGTTGGTGGGTCTATACCTTACTCCCCCAGCCTCCATTAAGCTACTTCACACAATTACTGCTATGGTTGCTAAATACTCTACTACCTAGCAAGGTCCCCGTCGGACCAGTTGTGGCGTCTGTCCAGATACTGGATCTCTAGTCCGGAGGTGGATGAGGGGGTACGGAAACAGATGTACACATATTGGGAGCTTAACCCTGATTCGGCCTCGGAAGACATGGTATGGGACGGGTTTAAGGCTTACTGTAGTGGCCACTATCAATCCCTTATAGGTGGTGTTCGCAGAAGGGTGAGGTCCGAGCTGGAGAAGGTGGAGGAGGCTGCCGCTACCTTTAGAACAACAATACATCCAGACTAGGGACCCACTAATACACGCTAGGCTTCAAGAAAGCACTAAGGAGGTAATTTTGCTCCGTACCTCCTTGACCAAAAATAAGTTAATTCAGCAGACACAAAGAATCTTTGAGGAGGGGGAACGGAGCGGTAGACTGTTGGCCTGGCTAGCCAAGGAACAATCCTCTATTATGTCAGTATCTAGTGTGGTGGATGACGATGGGACCAGATGCAGATTCTAGGGGGATTGCTGACACCTTTGCTACCTTTTACGCAACACTTTATACCTCCAAATTAGACTACTCTACTGAAGAGCTAGAGACTTATCTATCCGCAGTTGACTTCCCGGTTCTGACTGAGACCTATAAAAACCGACTGGACGCTCCTATCGCAGTTGAGGAGGTGCAGAGGGCATTGGCTTATTTAAAAGCGGGTAAGACACCGGGTCCAGATGTATTCCTGGTTGAATTCTGCAAGGCATATCTGGATGAACTGGCCCCGTGGTTTCAATCTTTATTCACCAAATCAGTGGAACTAGGAGCACTGCCCCCCTCTGTGTCGCAGGCAGTGATAGTAGTGATTCCCAAACCGGGCAAAGACCCGGAGCTTTGTAAGTCTTACCATCCAATATGCCTGATCAATGCGGATGCGAAGGTGCTTGCAAAGATCTTGGCCAACCGCCTGAATGGGGTCTTTGCGGCGCTGGTGCATTCTAGGTTCATGCCAGGAAGGGTGACTGATATTAATATCAGAAGACTGCTCACGCATATAGACAAGGCAGAGGATGAGAATGCTGGAGTGGTGGCTGCGTTGGATGCCGAAAAAGGCATTCAACTTCATGGAGTGGGGGGTTCTGTGGATGGGCTTAGAGTCCTTTTGTTTTGGCCCACGATTTATCTCCTGGGTGAAACTCTTCTATGCGACCCCCGACGGCTAGAGTCAGGGTGAACGGCCTATTGTCCGCCACATTTAATCTGAGTTGGGGGAACGAGACAGCGTTGCCCTCTGTCTCTGGGGGCTCTTCGCCTTGGCTATTGAGCCCTAAGGCTGGATTCACACCAGTCCGGTGCGAATTCCAGCCCAGATGTCTGTGAGGACGACAGAAGGTGCTGTTCAGTGTCTCCTGTCCGATCTCAGCCCATCGGTTTACAGAAAAGGGAGGGGGGAGGTGCAGTGAGTAGGAAGAAGAGCCCTGTTCAATGCGGAGCACATCTCCGTGTTAGATGCACTCCCATTGAACACAATGGGCTGGGAATTTGCACTGCATTGCACAGAAAACATACACGTTTTCTGTGCAATGCGGACTGTGAATGCACTGCACATATGTGAACTGGACACCATGAAAACAATGTGTTTTTCAAGTGTCCCGCGAATTGGATGCGGTTTAAGCCGCATCCAATTCGCATAGGTGTGAACCCAGCCTTAGCATTTCTTCTGTGGGGAGATCCTGGAGTGAGAGGAATTCAGGCTGCTGTTATCCATGAAAAAGTGTCTCTTTATGCAGATGACAAGCTGTTATATTTGGCGGATGCTGGCGACTCCCTGAGGTTGGCCCTTGAGATTATCAATCCTATTTTGGGCGATTCTCGGGGATCTGCATTAATTGGGATAAGTCCCTATTGTTTTCCCTTCATCCCCAGGGTCCACGGGCCGAGACCTATACACCCCTCCAGCGGGTTAAAGAATTTAAGTATCTGGGGGTGCGGGTCCTTAACTCCTTGGCAGCATATTTAGATGGCTATTTGTCTCCCTTGATCTCCCAGTTTGAGGGGAAACACCGGTGGGTCGAGGGAACCGACTTAGCTCCCTTTCTCCCAAGGGGGACTGGTGTTGCCTAATTTTCAGCTTTATTACTGGGCGGCAGTGATAACGTTCCGTTGGTGGTTTGACCAGTCCAGGCAAAACCCGGCGGTGCAGGTGAAGGCTTCTATAAGGGGGTCATACGCAGCCTTGACCAATCTGGTTTATAGGGGGCCTAAGGTACACCCTGCGATAACAACCCCTATGAGAACGACAAAGTGTGGCACCAGGCCAGGGTGATATTTATGTCTACTGACCCCTTGTCTCCTCACACTCCCCGGTGGGGCAATCCTCAACTTCCACACTTCTATGCAGTACCTGATCCCAAACTGGGCGGACAAAGGGATTATAACCCTCAAACATATCTATCTTGGTGGCAGTCTCCCCTCTTTTTAGGTGTGTAGGGAAAAATATAATCCCCCCCCCCTCCCCCCCGATGGCTTTCAGATATAATCAACTCAAACATGCGCGAAGGCACAATTTCCTAATCAGGTAACTCTGCAGACCGACTCGGTGGAGCGTCTGCTGACATCAAAAATACTGGAGAGGCCTTTGTCCTCATTGTGCCTCTACCTCTCTGTGGCCTACACCAAGACTCAGACGATCTCAGCAAGGGATCATTTTGTCCAGTTGAAATTCCTGCACAGGTCCTACTACACCCCAGCCAGACTGGCGAATATATACCCTAATGTTGGCTCCCCGTGTATGAGATGTCAATCTTCCACCGGGAGTTTTTTGCATATGGTGTGGACGTGCCCCCTTATTAGATCATTCTGGGAAGAAGTGATATGTAGGCTGAATGACTCTGGAGATTGGGCCCTTAGACAAAATCCAGCTATTGCATTACTAGGAATTTTGGAAGATGAGGTGGCCACCAGATAAGGGAAGCTGTTCCTTTTCTTTGCCTTATACTACGCTAGACGTGAAATCCTCAGGTGGAGACAGCCCCCCCCCGACAGTCGACACATGGATAAGTGCTATAAATGCGGCCTTGCCTTTGTACATGCTAACTTACAAGAGTAGGAACTGTCCTAAGAAATTTGATAAGGTATGGTCTCAGTGGATAGATGCTTATGGCTTAGCAGCTTAAAGAGCATTATGGTTGCTCTTGGTGAGAATACAAGATGATGTCCTTCCGCCCCCCCCCCCCCCTCATATGATCTTGTATAGATTGTCACTAACCTTGATACCAATCCTAAGCTGTGATCATTCACGTCTTGGATGAATCCTGCATTGTAAAGCTTTGGATGTTTTGAAACTGCAATATCCCTGTTAATGATTTCTACTGACTATGTCCGTTTGTATTGATCAAACTTTATAATCAATAAAACTCTTTCTGTTAAAAAAAAAAAAGATTCAGAGAAGGATTGGGAGAAATTGCTGTGGTCAGATGAGATCAAAATTGAGCTCTTTTTGGCATTAACTCGACTCGCCGTGTTTGGAGGAAGAAAAATGCTGACTATGACCCTAAACACCATCCCTACAGTCAAGCACAGTGGTGGAAACGTGACGCTTCTGGGCCATTACTGTGCTAAAGGTACAGGCTGACTTTGCCGCATTGAGGGGCCAATGGATGGGGCCATGTATTGTAAAATCTTGGATGAGAACCTTCTTCCGTCAGCTAAAATACTGAGGAAGGGTCTTCCAGTATAACAATGACCCAAAACATACCGCCAAGGCAACAAAGGAGTGGCTCAAAAAGAAGCACATTAACCACTTCCCGCCCGGCCTATAGACAAATGACAGCCAGGCGGTGGTTCCATTATCCTGACTGGAGATCATATGGCGGCCGGATAAGCCGCTAGCTCGCAGGGGCGTGCGGCTATTGGGAACACATCCCATCCTCTCTCTTTACCACATGACTGGCTGTGTCCAATCACATGACAACAAACAGCCAAGGAAAAATCCAAGTGAAAAACCAAGCTCTACTTACCAACCAGCTTGAAGCTGGTTAGGAAGTAAAGCTTGTTTTTTTCCTTGGATGTTTGTCATTTTATGCCCTCCAATGCTCCTTACTATATAGGCCAGTTCTAGATGGAGGTAGTGGCTTACTTTTTGAATACTTGATTTTGGTCAGGTAAGTGCACTGACGCCATTGTGCTGGTGTCCAGTGTGTCCCTGCACCTTTAAGGAGGGCTGGGCTACCTCCAGGCCACCTGCCTTCATCTATCTCATCAGAATGCATGTGCTCCCACTGTGGAGTCTCTTAGTCAGAGATAGGGACTAGAGGACACAGGGAGCCTTGCCGGGGCCCTCTAGCTTACGCATGCATTTGCAAATGCATGTAACCAATCCCCTGCTTTTAACGCATACTATTAGACAGGTCAATTTGGATGGTTTCAAGCTGGTTGGTAAGTTGAGCTTGGATTTTTCCTTGGATGATGTCATTTGATGCCCTCTGGCTCCTTGCTATATAGACCAGTTATAGATGGAGGCAGTGGCTTGCTTTTTGAATGTGTCCAATCACAGCCGGTCACATTTTGTTTTCCTCGTGATTGGCACTCGTGTGCGCCCCCGGGGACGCACAGTGCAGTGATCGGGGATGAGGCATGTCCCTCGCAGACACAGCTCATCCCAGATCATGGTAAAGAGTCAATGAAATTGTTTTTTTACACGTGTGTCCAATCACAGCCCCTCACAAATGTCAACAGACGGCTGTAGTGCTGTTTCTGGGTTCTCCTCTGTGTGTGAGGAGGAGACCTGGTAAAAAAGACAGTGCGGTGCCTTATTCACCCCCCCCCCCCAAAAAAAAAGGACCCGTCACCAGCCCATCAGAGTACCGAGTACCTATCTGCGGCCCATGCCTCATGGAATATACGTTGGGGTGTTTTCTTTCCAAAATGCGGTCCTTTTTCTGGGTAATGCCACTGTCCTGGTGCTCCAGGACCTTCATAAGTATGATGGGTAGGCATGACATTAGGTAATTTATGCTCCTAGAATGCCTGAAGGTTCTACTTCAATGTTGGACCTCTCTATATGGGCAGACTGTGAAAGTCGCATACATGTGGTATCGCCATACTCGGGAGCAGTTGCAGAATGTATTTTGGGGTGTAATTGGAAGTATACATATGCTGTGTGTGAGAAATAACTTATGACAATTTTGTGTAAAAAAAAAAAAAAAAAAAAAAAAAAAAA
>BLSH010516607.1:708111-721400 GCA_018402905.1 Glandirana rugosa | reverse complement strand
ATATGGGCAGACTGTGAAAGTCGCATACATGTGGTATCGCCATACTCGGGAGCAGTTGCAGAATGTATTTTGGGGTGTAATTGGAAGTATACATATGCTGTGTGTGAGAAATAACTTATGACAATTTTGTGTAAAAAAAAAAAAAAAGTTATAATAATAATAATTTCTTCATTTTCCCAAGAATTGTGGGAAAAAAAATTACAACTTCAAATAACTCGCCATGCCTTTTATGAAATACCTTGGACTGTCTACCCTCCCTCAAAATCCAGGAAACACCCACTTCCACATTTTAAAAGTCGTGTACTGAGAGGCCAGGGCTCCCCCATTCACTTTACCTTGTTTTTTTCTGTAGAAAGTCCGCCCTCCCACACCACTGCACAGGCAGGCTGAAGTGGGCTCCTTCTCCCCTTCTTTGCACTCAGGGGGACTGAGTGCTGTTTTGTGGACTCAGCTCTAGGTAGGCGGCAGGACGGCCACATTTTTTTTTCTTTCAATTTTCGCGCCATCGGGAGCTGCCGCCATCTTGTGGATGGCTGATGGGGATTCAGCCCCACCAGAAGTGAGGTAACCGGCAAGGGGGCGGTGCCGCAGAGGACTCCATGAGAACGCAAGGAGGAGTGGAGCTGGTGCTTAGTTCTGGTCCGGCACAGCAGCGCTTGGGAGTCCAGAACCGGTCTTTCTCAACTCCCCCTCCAGGACGGCAACACCTGAGAGATGATAGGATAGGACAGGAAACACAATCCGTGCACAGCTGTTTAAAAGGTCCCTCAGTATTGATTGTGTTTCTCCCACAGCGAAACCTTTTGTTTTTGTTTTTCTCTGACCAAAAGAGGAGAGTGTCGGATGGTCCCCCTGTGACCCAGGTTTAGGAACGTCTGTGAGGGCCGCACTGACCTGCCGCCTTAGAGCTTCTCACAGGTCGCCACCACGGCATTGTGCAGGCGGTCTGGGCAGAACTGATGGTCCCCTGCTGTTGCATGCCGCTCAAGCAGCTGGGGTCTCCTCCAGTCTTCCTCCATGTGCAGCGGGCGCCAGTTTACCGGAGTCCAGATGGAGTAAGACACCATGGGGAGGACTTGGCACGCTCTAAGCCTCGCTCTGAAGCCGGAGCCTCTTGTCAAGAGCAGTAAGGGACCAGAGCGCGCTCAGTGCGACCCAGGAAGTGGTCTTAAAGCGCGGATGAGACGCCAGACCTGCGTAGTTAAAAGCGAAGGCTGAAGGATTCCTGTTTGCACCAGGACTTGGCGAGCTGCAAGGAGCTAAAAGTCTGCCAGGACCCACCTCATGGGGAAAGAGGATGGAATGGCAACACAGACCACAGCGGGCAAAAAGGGCCAGGTAAGCGCCTGTTCTGAGGCAAGTTCAGAAAAAGGCAGAATGCCATAAAGACAGGAGAAAGGCTGTCTGTTAGCCACCCCTGGCTAGAATGGTCCTGGCCTCCCCTCCCCCCTTCCTTTGAAATAAAATAAATAAAAAAAAGTTTTGATCCCAGGTGGCGTGAGAGTATGCTATTGGTGCAGTGCACACAGCCTAACTTGGTGGCTCCCTAATTGGGACAGCAATTTGGAAGGGGTGATTTTTTTTTTTTGGCTGCTATCCCCTTCTCATGCGATCTTGAGGAGAGAGAAAGGCAAGCCCGGTGGCTGTGGTAAAGGGAAAGACAACAGTGGTGAGTGATTCCCTTTTTACCTTGGGAGATTAGCAGCAGAATCCCTAATGGCAACTAGAATGGGCATTGAGATAGGACTCCCTCCCTCAATACAGGGTGCTACTATCCTTGCCCTTGGGTCTGGGAACAAATAGCCCAGATGCGGTAGCTATTGCAGCCTCAAGTTGCCAGTTTCTCCCTATAAATTCTGCAATAAGGATAAATATAGTGAAGAGTTGAGACCTATTAGACACAGTCTCACACGGGGATTGGAAGGGATGTGAAGTGGTCTGCAGGAACCTGGTGATTCCAGAAGCAATAGCACAGATTTCCTCTGGTCAGCACCTATGAATCTGGCATGTATCTCCAAGATTAGAGCAGTGATTCTCCGCTCCGGTCCTCAGGACCCACCAGCAGGCCAGATTTTAAGTATGACCTTGGGGAGATGCAGACTAGAATACTGCAATCACTGAGCAGCAAATTATATCACCTGTGATGTATTTCAGTTATCCTGAAAACCTGGCTTGTTAGTGGGTCCCGAGGACAGGAGTTGAGAACCACTGATTTAGAGGGTGTTGGCTGTTAAAAGCCTGCCACATACATTTTTTCCCCATGTGGGGGAAGGCACAGTAAGAGGTACCCTTGTGAACATATTTATCTTGTGGGGCTTGCTTGGTATGTGTAACACCTTAACAAGCTACAACCTATTAATTCCTCCTTGCACTACAGTTATATCTGTTGGTATGTAGGAGTTAATCAGAACCTTTTTCAGTTTGGGCTACAGCCTACCCTTTGGATCAGTTAGAAACCTGTTATCCTGTAACCCTTAATTGACGGGTTCTTGGTGCAAACCTCTATGCAAGAGCTACATATACTAACGTGTATCTAAGGATTGCTTGTTAAACCCCACAGGTGTCTGTCTCCAGGCTAAAATTGTGACCACCCCTTCTTGAGGCTGACCTAATTGATCTCTAGGTCTATGCTCGTTAAGACCTAGATGCTTAGTAGGGTAACAGCTACTACTGCTGTGGGGTATTTACCCACCTTAGACTTCCATTATTTGGAATTTCCTGGTTCTCCTCTGGTGGATGAAGGGTTAGTATATAGATTCCAGGCTATGCCTAAGATAAATTTGCCCTTTGGTGGGCAGTTGCATATACCAATTCTCTGACTTTATGCTTGGTCTGACTGCACATTAGAAACACACAATGCGGAAGTTATTTGTGTCTTTGTTTCTTGCTGCTCAGCAGAAATACACAATAAGTGATGCTGTACCTTGTTGCTAATTAGAAATGCATAACAGTTAAAGCTTGTTAGCAAAACTTCTTTTGATCATAGAACTGTGCCCTGTTACAATTCAGAAATGCACAGCATTAAAGTTGCTAGTGATTTTTCTGTTGAATAACTGTACGCTGTTGCAATTCAAAAATGCACAGCATTTAAAGTTGGCAACATTTCTGTTGATCATAAATCTGTACCCTGTTGGTATGTAGAAATGCACAGCATGGAAGTCGCTAGTGAGATTTCTGTGGGTTGTATGACTGTACACTGTTGCTAATCAAAAGATGCACAGCATTTAAAGTTGTTAGCGACTTTTCTGTTGATCATAGGATTGCATCCTGTTGCTAATCAGAAATACACAACATTAAAGTTTGCTAGTGATATTTCTGTGGGTCATACGACTATATGCTGTTGCTAATTAAATGCACAGCATTTAAAGTTGTTAGCGACATTACTGTCTGTCATAAGACTGTACCCTGTTGCTAATCACAGCATTTTAAGTTGCTAGTGACTTTTCTGTTAAATCACTGCACGCTGTTGCTAATCAAAGATCCACAGCATTTAAAGTTGTTAGCGACATGTCGGTCGATCATAAGGCTGTACGCTGTTCCTAATCAGTTGCCAGTGACATTTCTGTTCTATATCTGGACGACTGTCGCTAATCAAAGATGCACAGCATTTAAAGTTGTTAGCGACATTTCTGTTGCTGCATAGGTCTGTACCCTGTTGCCAATCAGAAACACACAGCATCAAAGTTTGTCAGTGTCTTTCTGTTTTGACTGTACCTTTTTACTAAGCAGAGATGCACAAGGTTGGACTTGTACATTTTCTGTTTTCATATGGGTTATATGACGTTACCTTGTCAAACATCAGCAGTGCACAACACTGGAGTTTTGTGTCCTTCTTTTTTTTTTTTTTTACATTTGGCTGTACATCAGAATACGCAACAATGAAGACTGTTGACGTCCTTCATATATATATATATATATATATATATATATTTGTGATAGACATAGCTTGTTACTTTTATAATACACGACTTTGAAGTTCATGATGGTCTATCTAGCAAGGTCCCTAGGTTGGATGCGGCTTTTTCGCAAGTATCCAGGTCCACAGACCTGGCATTTGAGGATATTTGGATTCTCAAAGAACCCATGGATAAAAGAATAGACCAGCAGCTCAAGAGGGCCTGGCAGTGTAATATGAACAGTCTGAAGCCAGCGATGGCTACTACATGCATATCCATAAATCTGGAGTATTGGATAAATCAGCTAAAGTCGCACATTTTAGCAGATTTTCCTAAACAAGCGATCCTTGATTCCTTTACAACTCTTGCGGCAGCAGTGGCATATATTTCAGACGCCTCAGCTGAGTCAATTAGGATGACTGCCAAGTCGGCAGCTTTGGTTAACGAACTCAGCCAGAAGTGCCCTATGGTTAAAGACCTGGCAGGGGGATGCAGCATTTAAGAGCAAGCTTTGCAGCCTACCGTTCACAGGAGATCTTTTGTTTGGCCCTGATCTAGACTCAGTGTTTAATAGGACAGCCGACAAAAAAATCTTTTCCAGTAAAAAAGAAAAAAAACGGTACAGAAGTTTTTTCCGTCCTCAAAGAGCTCAAGAACAAGGCAAAGCTCAAGAGAAGAAATGGTCAACACAGAGGGGAAAGGGGAGAACGAACGTCTTGTTTAATCCTCCAGCAAGACGCAGTGACTCGTCACTGCAGGTGGGGAGAGACTGCAGAACTCTCTCCCGTACTGGGCAAACGTGTCCGGAAATAAGTATATTCTGGAAATGTTAGCCCAAGGGTGCAAAAAAAAGAATGTGGAAAAGGCACAAGAAAGATAGTTTGTAACAAACCTTCAGGGGGGAAGCCACAAGACCACTAGCAATGAAGAACCCTTTGAAGGATCTGATGCATCAAAAAGTTGCTATTCCGGTGCCCTCAGGGGAACAACATCTGGGATTTTACTCCCACATCTTTCTGGTGAAGAAGCCGTCTGGCAGTTTCCGACTTATTCTCAATTTGAAACTTCTAAAGTCTGTACAGTACAAGAGGTTCCGCATGGACTCAATCTTCACAGTAAAGGGTCTGTTAACAAAGGGATGATTTATGGCATCAATTGATCTTCAGGATGCATATCTGCATGTGCCAGTAGCACCACAGTTGCAGAAGTTCCTGAGATTAGCAGTAAATTGGGGAAGAGAAGCCCTACATCTTCAATTCAGGGTGTGATGACCGCGGGTATCCGATCACTGTCGTCCTCACTGATTGGTGACCAAGGACCCCCTTGATCTCACACCACGCTTGTCGCTAACGTAACAATACCACTCTCAGCTGCTTCCAGCACAAAGATTCTCCAGCTTGCGGGATCACCATCTAGGTGCCCGCTGCCTGAGAGCAATTGTTACCGGGCTAATTCAAGCAATTAACCCTTTCAGTGCCACCACTTCTGGATGCCTGCCAGAAGACTCGGATTTTAGCAATACCACTTGTGGTTTTAGAATAACCACCTGTAACACACGCTGTCACCACAGACAGGGATATTCAGATGAGTTATCCTAAATGGTAGCGCTCTTCAAAGGAACAGGTTCGTTATAGCTTGCATTAAGAGCTTTAGAAACCAGATTAACACTTTTCAGAATAAGGTTTAATAATGAAAAGGTCAAAATTGATGCAGATAAAATATTTACAGAAAATGGTGTTACACAGCAATTAGAGACATAATCTATAGCAGCAAAGAGATAAGACGGAATGGAAGGGGGAGAAAGTTACTTGCGGTTAAATGTCCGTGATTGATCAGAGATTCGTTGATGAGTCCACAGGTTCTCGGATGTTCATTCTTGGATGGTAAGTTGAGTACTGAGCACTGTCCGGTCTATTCCCTTTTTCTTTGGAGGCCAAGGGATGCGGCCATATGCCCCTGACCACTCACATGGGTAGGGAGGGCCCGTGGGCTGTCCGGGACGGACCATGGAATAACAATCCTCCCTGATATGCAATTTGCAGTATAAAAATCATATCTCGGGGTGGAATCACAGTGCAGACCCAACATTAATGAATTCGAGCTCAGCATGCACAGTGTACTAAAATACGTCTAAACACAACAGACTTGTCACTTTCCGTTACCCTGGAAAGAGGAGAAACTATCAGTGGTTTCCCGTATGATTGAATTCATCGTTTGGATTCATTTTGTTCAGAATGAATTTCTGCATTCAAATTTATACTTTTTTATGAAGATGTCACGTTCCTACCTGGAGTTATGAAATGTGGGTACATTCTACTTTTAAAATTGATTAAGGGTCTCTGGAAGGTCACAGCTGCCTGAGGGGGATTTATGGCCTATCCATTTCTCAGGCATCCTGTGCTGTCTCTTAATGGATCTGATTTATTGGTTTATGATCAGGCTTGCCAAAACACCTCCAGACCTTTTGGAGCCTATTACAGGGACCCAGGAATTCCTAAGTTGAGGGGAGATGAGGCGTGAGGTGTTTGTCCTAAGTTAGAACCGTCATGGCTGACCCTTCACAAAATGGTTGCAAGTTTTGTGTGGCCCACGCGTGATATCATTAAACAGGGCTCTGCCTTTCGGCCTCAACAGCGCCGCAAATCATTACGAAGATTATGGCAGAAGCTGTGGCGCCTCTACGTCTTCAGGGGATAGCAGTAATCCCATACCTGGACGATTTTGCTTCTTTTTGCCTCTACCAGGGAATAATTGCTGGAAGATCTCGCAAAAGCTTGCAGTCATTTAGAGGCATTAGGATGGATTATCAATTTACAAAAGTCAAATTTCAATCCAGCTCAACAGGTCACGTTCCTAAGATACCAGATAGATTCAGTAGAGCAGAAATTTCAGACCTCTGCAGGATTTTTTTCTAATGGTTTGGAATCACAATCCAGATACCCTAGATGGTAGAGGTAAAAATCCCTTCAAGGGTCAAATTGACCCTTTGGTGGTGGAGGGACTAGAAAAATCTTGCAAAGGGTTTACTGTGGACATGGCCGACCGGCGAAACCGTGACAACAGACGCCAGCAGCTGGGGCTGGGGAAGCTCACTGGAGACAGGAATTAGCACAAGGTGTGGAGGTAAGAGGTGGAAAAATCCTCAAACTGGGGAGAATTAAGGGCAGTCGCTTTAGCATTCGCTGCCTTCTCCCCAGGCCTCCAGGAGTCTCGGGTAAAGATACCGTCAGACAATGCCAGGACCGTGGCCTACTTGAACAGACGGGGGGCACGAAAAGCAGGTCTCTTTAGATCTTGTCAACAGATCTTGAGGGATGCGGAACACCATCTGCTCTCCCTATCAGCAGTCCATATCAAAGGCACTCTAAACGAGGTGGCATATTTTCTGAGCAGGCAAAACATTCAGGAGGCAGAATAGAGCCTGGATCCAGAAGTTTTCTCTGCAATCACCAAGCGATGGGGTGTTCCACAAGTGGACTTGTTTGTGACAAAAGAAAATGCATAGCTCCCGCAGTTCTTCTCTCTCCACAGAGACAGCGATTCCCTAGGCATAGATACCCTCGTGCATCCTTGGGACTTTCAGCTAGCCTATGCATTTCCTCCTTATCAGCTGATACCTGTGGTATTAAGGAAAATACTGAGAGAGAGCGCATCTGTTCTAGTTGCTCCATTCTGGCCCAAAAGGGCTTGGTTTTCCACGATCCTACAACTGGCGGTTAAGCCATATTGGAGGCTTCAACTCAAACAGGATTTACTTCATCAAGGACCAGTTTGCCATCCAGACATAGCCAGACTAAATCTTACCAACTGGTATCTGAAGAGCAATTGTTGAGAGCAAAAGGATGTTCAGAACCTTTTGATAAATACCCTACTTTCCAGTAGGAAGAAGGTTACTAGAAACATCTACACCAAGGTCTGGAAAGTCTATGCTTGGTGTTGTTCAGAGGGTAGAACCCTAGAAGACTTGGTATCAGTACTGGAGTTTCTACAAGCAGGAGCAGACAAGGGTCTAGTGGTTAGTACCCTGAAGATACAAGCGGCCACCCTAAATGTTTTCTTGGAGAAACCAATCGCGCCTGAACCCTTAGTCGCAAGATTCTTTAAGGCACTCACCAGAGCCAGGCCCGTGCCTAGTAAGTCGTTTCCCAAGTGGGTTTTGTCTGTAGTGCTACAAGCCCTAATAAAGGAACAGTTTGAACCACTACAAGCTTCTTTAACCACTTCAGCCCCGGAAGGATTTCCCAGGTTAGGACCAGAGCACTTTTTGCGATTCGGCACTTTGTCGCTTTAACTGACGATTGCGCGGTCGTGCAACGTTGTACCCAAACGAAATTTGCGTCCTTTTTTTCCACAAATAGAGCTTTCTTTTGGTGGTATTTGATCTGCTCTGCATCATTTCTGATCACCGCTATAAACAAAAGAAGAGTGACAATTTTGCAAAAAAACCCAAATTTCTTACTTTTTGCTAAAAAACAAAACCATTAAAAAAAACCTTTTATTCAGCGATCAGAAATGTAAATGTCCACTGATTAATGTATAAATGTCAATGACAGTGAAGGGGTTAACCTGCAGAGGGAGATCTAGGGGTTAAGTGTGTTCTCTGGGCGTGTTCTAACTATGGGGGGACTGGGCTACCATGGGCATAAGAGATCTAACTGATTCCTGTGACAGGGATCAGTAGATCTCCTATGCCCGCACTGACAGAGCGGGGAACCGCCGTGTTTACATCGGCGGTTCCCCGTTCTTAGGCTATTGCGGCTCGCCGGCGGACATCGGGTCCGCCCGAGCCGCGGGCACGCGCGCCCCCTAGCGGTCACACACAGATCACCACATTTTTACGGAGATTCACGCTAAGCGGCCACACTGCCGCCGTGAACATACGGTAGGTGGTGTGGAACCAGTTAAGGAACCTGATGTTCACACTGTATTCTTGATTGCAATTACTTCAGCAAGAAGAATCAGTGAAATACACGCTCTATCAGTAAAGGAGCCTTTTTTGACTATTTATCCTGATCTGATTATTTTGAAGACAGACTGTTTGTTTTTGCCAAAAGTAGCTACGGTCCAGAACCAATCGCAAGAAATTATTTTGCCAACATTTTGTGCGAATCCTTCTAATGAGAAGGAAAACAAATCTCAGTTTTTAGATGTGAGAAGAACCAAAATGGGACTGCCTCCCTCACTGGGGGTTCGAGCACACTCTACCAGAGATCTGGCCACGACATGGGCTGAAAAAGCTGCTGCCATCCCAGATCACATCTGTAAGACAGCTACCTGGTCTAGTTACTAGACGTTTGTCCGGCATTATAGGCTGGACCTTTATATCAGCAGCAGATCAGGCATTTGGCAGGAGAGTCCTACAGGCTGTAGTCCCTTCCTAGGGGGTAGGTCTTGCGTATCCTTTTAGGTGCTGTCCTGAAAGGCGCTTAGGGAAAATCAAGTTTATCTTACCGGTAACTTGTTTTCCAATAAGTTTTTCCAGAGAGCAGCAACCCGCCCTTGTTGTTTTTGTGAATATATTCAGGATGTTATTAACTATGTTCTGATTAGGTGTTCCAGCTTGGGCTGGAGGTACTCTACTACAACTGATGGGGATGTGGAGATGCCTCCTTTTAAAAGGTGGAAGTGGGTGTTTCCTGGATGTCGAGGAAGGAGCCATCTCTTAAGGTGCTGTCCTGAAAGACTTCTTGGAAAACAAGTTACCGGTAACAGTAACTTGAATTTTTTCGCTTATATCGCAAAGGTTGAAAAACCCAGTGGTGATTAAATGCCACCAAAAGAAAGCTCTATTTGTTTGGATACAGTGTAGCATGACTGAGTAATTGTCACTCAGTGTGAGAGCACTAAAAGCTGAAAATTGGTCTGGGCGGGAAGTGGTATAAATGCCTGGTATTGAAATGGTTTAGGTCATGGAGTGGCCTGGTCAGTTGCCAGACCTTAATCCTATAGACAATTTATGGAGGCAGCTGAAACTTCGAGTTGCCAAGCAACCATAAGGATTTAGAGAAGATCTGTAAAAAAAGTGAACCAAATCCCTCCAGAGAGGTGTGCAAACCTGGTAACCAACTACAAGAAACCTCTTACCTCTGTACTTGCCAACAAGGATTCCTCCACCAAGTTCATTAATGATCAAAAATATTCTGTGCACATCCAAATAGCATAGCATATACTAAGCGGCTGGACACAACAAGGAAAACACAAAACAACCTTGACACTAAATGCAAATTCAAAATGTGCAGCGCTAATTAATTTAAAACCATTAACATGTAAAACATAATAGTCTGCAATATAGTCCCTTGGGGTAAACAAAACTCTGTGCCCCTTTAAATAGCCTCAGGGAAGTTAACAGCAGATACGGAACTTCGTTTTGTTGTATTAAACATTTCCCAGATGTGCGAACACTCCTATTAACTAAAAGCTAATTTGCTTTATTATGTATTCAGGTATTTTGTACTGATAGCAATACTGTTTATTCTTTGCATTAGGTAATATTTCCCCGCACCATGGCTCATATGTAAGTCATCTCTTCATTGCGTCTGCGCAGTTGAGCGGGCTGCTACGGAGTGTTTGGCCGGTTGCTAGGCGTTTGTTATTTAAGAGCGGGACGTCTACGTGCCTCCCACCCCACTGAAGTCCATGCCCACTGCAGGACGTACCGCGTACAGGGGAGGAACTGCATATGACGTCACCTGAGGCCATCCTAGCTCTGATCGTATACTGACACACTTTTTTACCTGCACTTGGTTTAAGTGCAGCTTTTCTAAGTGTTTATCTCATCTCAAAGACTGTTTGTTTTATACAGAGAGCACTAGATCTCTGCCTTTTTCCACAGCTACAGGAGTTTACAACATGAGGACAAATGCTGTGTGACCCTCACGGGTCGAATGCTTGAGGTGAGAGGCTAGCATTGCCTGTGGTGGAAGGGCTACAGTCACCCTTTGCACACTCCGTCTGATGTCTGTCTATTTTACAACACTCTTCATGCACTGAGTTTCTTTGTTTACCTCAAGGGACTAGATTACAGACTTTTATGTTTTATATGTTTTTTTTATGGTTTTAATTCATTAGCGCTGCACATTTTGAATTTGCTTTCTCCACCAAGTACGAAGTCGTGTTTTGCTCTGGGATCAAATACTACTTCTACTCACTGAACTGCAACTTCATTTGTAGCATTTGCTTTGTGTTTTTTTCTGGATTTTTGGTTGATATTCTGTCTCTCATTTAACATACACCTATGATAAAATATAGACCCTTCATTTCTTAGTAAGTGGGCAAACTTGAAAAATCTACAGGGGATCAAATACTTATTTCCCCAACTGTAAATTAGTTATATATTGTTTTAAGAAATGTTTATTTTGAAGACTATTCAAATTGCAGCATTTTTCCAATTAAATATTTTCTCTCCTTTAGACCAAACATGGTATATGTGGCTAGTAACCATTTTGTCTGGAGACTGGTTCCTGTTTCAATTGCTACACAGATACAGCAGCTACTCCAGGATAAACAGTTTGAGCTTGCACTGCAGCTAGCAGTAAGTAGCCAAGAGGGTGCTATCATGAGTTTTTATTAAGCCCTTAAGGATGAAGGTCCAAATAAATCTTAATGTCTGAAACCAGTTTTGCAGTGTTGGCATATGTTCATAAAACTGTACATCTTTGCAGTGACTTGGAGTATTGAGGTGAATTATACCTTGTGTGTTTGTTTTATTTTTTGTTTTGTTTCCCTTTCCCAGCCTTAATGGGACCTTCATTTGATGGGTAATGTTAATAGATATTTCCCATTTTTATTTATACAGCATAAAATAGTGGGGTAACCCCCCCCCAACCTAATCCTAGGGCACCAGGGCTATAAGATGACAAATAATTAATTTTTGCGTTCAGGTTCACATAAATTCAACTTTACAAAAATAAATGCACATTTTTTTTGCAGGTAAAAACAAAAACATGCATTCATTATTTTTCGTTAGGAGCCTGTAAAGCATTGCACCTGTGATGAGCAAATCATAGGTTTAATGCCATGGTCCTACAGAGATTGTCTTTTAGCTGGCTGTTCGTACCTCTGATGCGGGCAGGCAATTACTAAATAACAGGAAGCTCATTGAACTATCTATCATTCAACAGCGCTCTGGTAGTTAAGTACTACAAGCCATCAGCTGCGAAGGCTGTCAGTACTTCTAGTTCATTGATGCACAGGGATTTGTGAATCAGTGATGTGGTTGTGTGGGCCGAGCCCCACATGGATGCGCCTTCATTTTAATTGACAGCGAGTGTGGGAAGAAGATCCCCAACTCGCTGGTCACACTTTAAAATTGCATATGCAATGTAGGTTACCCAAGCCAGTTAGAATGGGCTCTCTGTTCTTCTGTGTACCCCTAGGAACATTTTGTAAATACCTTTTTAGTCCTGCCAGGAAAACCAGTGAATAGGCACTGCCTTTGAGAAAGGTGAAATTAACTCTTCTTCGCTAAAATCAATGCAGCTTTGTCAACCTTTCTGGCAATGTAGCTGCTTGGATGTTGGCACCTCTTCTAGCCCTGCCAATGAATAGCAACGCCTAGCTCAGCAGCCAAAAATTTTTTGGTGACAGTACATTGCTTTACCTGCTGGTGTGTGGACACCCTAGGTAGAGGACATGCAACACCTGTTTAGTAACTCCCAAATTTTACAACTGTCTAGCAGCACACAATATTCAGCTGCTGATATGTTTCTACCTAAATGGTATAGCTAGAACAAGGGCTGTTAAGGCAGAAATGCATTAGCCGTTTTCTTGTTTGTAGGAGGTGTTTTCAGCAAAGAAGTATTGAAGGGAATGCTGCATTCTGGCAATTATTTCTTATGATATCCAGTCTCCAAAGGAGGGGGTGATACAGTGCACCACAATGGGAATTAATTGGAGGTTGAGCAGTCTATACTTGTTTTTCAAACAAATTAGCCTTTTCAGCTGCATTTACCTTCTTTAGAGAGGAACAAAAAAAAACATTTGTTAAATTTACATTTATTTTAAAGTGGTTGTAAACCTCAGACATATTATCTGAACAAAGCACATATTTCTATCGTGTTTACTTGCCTCTCACCAGGCACCAAGTGTCATGCTGCCGTTGTCTAGTTCCTCTGCTTACTGCATGAGTAGCTTCTGACAAGTTTTTCCTGATGCCAAAAGGTGAATGGAGGAACCTCCAGCACACAGCCTGTGATTGACAGCCACAGCTCTGTTCCTGGGTGATGGGAGTTATGTCTCTTCCCTCCAATCAGCTCTCAGAGCTCTTGTTCAGTGTGTAAGTGCAGCTCTCTGTCCCCTGCTTTGTGAATCTGTGAAAAATCTATTTTTATCATTTTTTTTAAAAAGTGTCTAAGTGTTTCGTCCCCTGTCTCTCGACGTGAATGTGTGACTTGT
>BLSH010516607.1:692175-705677 GCA_018402905.1 Glandirana rugosa | reverse complement strand
AAGACATGTCCCTGACTTTCTCCGACTTTGGTCCAGTATAAGTTCAAAATATTTAAACTACTACATAACTTATGTCTCGACGTAAGTAAACACATACAGACGGATCTCAAGTTGAATTTGAATTCAAGATTTTGGAATTGAGCGACGAAACAAACGTTGATAATTTTTTAAGACGTGTACCTTCATACGAAAAAAAAGCCAAATAATGTTCGTAAAGGTAAATCACACCTATACCCATATACTTCTACATCTTCGACCGAGTATCCGTTGACGTAAATGTAATCTTCTGTAAATCTCCGATGTATCGTTCCTTTTGCAGGTGTTTGCTATGTAGCCTCTAAATGTCTTCTAATGTAAATGCAGTTGCCTATGAGCCAGCTTCTACATCTTCATATACCCATATCCACACTAAATGGAAATGCTTGTAATAAACCGAAAAAAAAGCATACTTCCATGTGCAGAATTTTTTAATAGTTGCAAACAAAGCAGCGAGTTAAGGTTTTAGAACTTAAGTTTAAGTTGAACTCTAGGCAGACATACACAAATGAATGCAGCTCTGTATTCAATACATCATCAAATTTATAAAACTTGAATATGACCTGGTTTCAGCCTCTTTCAGTCCCTGTACAGAAGGGATAGAGTCCAAAAGGTAGAAGCAAAACAAGGAGTCAATCAAATCAGTTCATGTGCTGATATGAAGCATGCTGATAGGAGGAGATAGCAGCATGTCAAATTAATTCATCACTGTGCTTATTCTTTTCAGGCTGGGGCAGGTTGAGGATGGCCTGAGCTTAAGAAAAGTGGGTTGAAAGATGCTGGCCATCAGACTTAGGTCATACAGTATCAGAAAAATGCTGCAGGAGAGATCTCTGGATTACAGTTTGATACTGTAAAAAAAAAAAAAAAAAAAAAAAAGCTGATTTTGTTATTTTATCCTTTTAATATGGTATTCATTTTTATCTTATTTTTACCTGCTTTGATCCTCACAACGAAGGACTGCACGGGGGTTTACAGAGATGTGTGAAGTGTTTTACTACACTTCTACACTTCGAAAGTGGCAATACCTTTGGATGGGCTTCTTGTTTGGTGTAATTTAGCTCTTTTGGATCTCTGCGCCTGCAGTCTGGCCCAGTCCAATTCCCTCCTAGTTCCTGCTTGATTGAGCACTTCCACTATTTATATTTCATCACAGACTACATTTCTATATGTGATCCACTGCTATATCTCTGGGTGTTGTCAATTGGCTGTTCCTGAGGACGAGCTTAAGTCTTGAAACGCGTTGGACTTTTGGACTACATTGGTTGGATAGAGATATATTTTACCCTATTGTTTTTCTGGAGGCTGTAGAATATGCATGTATAGATAGATAGATGGATATGATAGATATTTTTATCATAGGTGCATCTTAAATGATAGACATAATATCAACCAAAAATCCAGAAAAAACGCATGATACAAATGTTATAAATTGAGTTGCAGTTCAGTGAATAAAATAAGTATTTGATCCCCCTACCAACCAACAATAGTTCTGGAACCCACAGACTGGTTACAGTATGTGCTCATGTGGTACAGATTAGTCCTGTCAATTTTAAGAAGGTGCTCCTAATGACAATTCCTTATGTTTATAAAAGACACCTGACCACAGAATCTTCCATTCAAACCTCAACATCATGGGCAAGACCAAAGAGCTGTTAAAGGATGTCAGGGACAACATTTTAGACCTGCACAAGGCTGGAATTGGCTACAAAACCATCAGGAAGAAGATTGGTGAGAAAGAGACAACCGTTAAAGTGATTTATTCGCAATTGGAAGAAATACAAAATAACCATCAATCGCCCTCGGTCTAGAGCTCCATGCAAGATTTGGCTTTATGGGGTAAGGATGGTCATGAGAAAAGTGAGGCACCAGCCCAGAACTACATGGGAGGAGCTTGTGAATGATCTCAAGGCAGTTCAGATCACAGTCGCCAAACCATTGGTAATGCAATACACTGCCATGCATTGAAATCCTGCAGTGCCCGCAAGGTCCCACTCCTCAAGAAGGCACATGTACAGGTCTGCCTGAAGTTTGCCAATGAACATCCAAATGATTCAGAGAAGGACTGGAAGAAAGTGCTGTGGTCGGATGAGACCAAAATTGAGCTGTTTGTCATTAACTCAACTCGCTGTGTTTGGAGGAAGAAAAATGCTGACTATGACCCTAAGAACACCATCCCTTCAGTCAAGCATGGAGGTAGAAACATTATGCTTTGGGGCTGTTTCTCTGCTACTGTACAGGCCAACTTTGCCGCATTGAGGGGCCACGTATTGTAAAATCTTGAAGGAGAACCTTCTCACCTCAGGCAGAACACTGAAGATGGGTCTTTCAGTATGACAATGACTCCAAACATACCACCAAGGCAACAAAGGAGTGCCTAAAGATGAAGCAAATCAAGGTCATGGAGTGGCCTAGCCACTCTCCAAACCTTAATCCTATAGTAAATTTATGGAGGGAGCTAAAACTTCGAGTTGCCAAGCGACATCCAAAAAACCTTAAGGATTTAGAGAGGATCTGTAAAGAGTGGACCAAAATCCCCTCCTGAGATGTGTGCAAACCTGGTAACCAGCTACAAGAAATGTCTTACCTCTGTTTGCCAACAAGGGTTTCTCCACCAAGTACTAGGTCATGTTTTGCTTGGGTATCAAATACTTGTTTTACTCACAGTGCAGCAACTCCATTTATATATTTGTATCATTTACAAAAGGATTTTAGTTTATATTTTGTCTGTCATTTTAAAATACACCTATGTTAAAAATGATAGATCGTTCATTTCTCTGTAAGTGGGCAAATATAAATATGTGTGTGTGTGTGCGTGCCCATCTAATAGTTTTTTGAAAGTATCGATGCTCCCAGGTTAAACCACGGTTTGTGGAAGAGAATTCCACATCCTCACTGCTCTTACCATAAAGTACCCCTTACGCATTTTAAGGTTAAACCGCCTTCTAATTTTAATGAATGGCCGCGTGTCCTTGTGTGCTCCCTTGCGCGGAATAGTTTTGTCCCTACTGAGGGGCAGCCTCCCCAGATACTTGTAGAGTGGGAGAATTGATTTGTCTCTGGAGTTACCCTTCTTGATGCATGCCAATATTTTGTTAGCTTTGCTTGCAGCAGCTTGGCACTGCATGCCATTGATGAGCCTGTCATCTACTAGGACCCTTGGTCCTTTTCCATCCTAGATTCCCCCAGAGGCTCTCCCCCTAGTGGGCAGTTTGCGTTCGTATTCTTTGTACCCAAATGCATTATTTTACATGTTTCTATGTTAAACCTCATTTGCCACTTATCTGCCCACCTCATTATTTTGTTCAGATGTTCTTGCAAGGTTTCCACATCCTTTGGAGAAATTATTGCCCTGCTTAGCTTGGTATCATCCGCAAATATTGAAATTGAGCTGTTAACCCCATCCTCCAGATCGTTTATGCATAAATTGAATAGGATTGGTCCCAGGACAGATCCATGGGGAACCCCACTTTCCACCTCAGACCATTCTGAGTATTCCCCCATTTATCCCCACCCTCTGGACTCACCCCTGTAACCAGTTTTCAATCCATGTGCTCACCCTTTGATCCATGCCGACAGACATTAGTTTGTACAGTAGATGTTTATGGGGAACTGTATCAAATGCTTTTGCAAAATCTAGATACACCACGTCTACAGGCCTTCCTTTATCTAGATGGCAGCTCGCCTCCTCATAGAAGGTTAATGGATTGGTTTGGCAAGAACGATTCGTCATAAAACCGTGTTGATTACCGCTAATGATACCGTTTTCATTACAATAATTTTGTATATAATCCCTTAGTATTCCCTCCAATAGCTTGCATATTATTGGTGTTAAGCTAACTGGCCTCTATTTCCCAGGGATATATCTTGGTCCTTTTTTTATATATGGTGCTACATTGGCTTTTTTCCAATCAGCTGGTATCATACCAGTCAGTAAACTGTTCTTAATAATCAGGTTCTATGGTCTGGTAATTTCTTGACCGAGTTCCTTAAGGACCCTCGGGTGCAAGCCATCTGACTTATTAACATTTAGTTTTTCAAGCTATTCCTAATTTTATCCTCAGCCATGAGGGTGCTCCCTGTGACGTGTCATGAGGACCAACATTGTAGTTTTGGATACTTGAGCCCCCCCGTTTCCTTTGTGAATACTGAGGAGAAAAATAAGTTTAACACCATTGCCATCCTTTGTAATCAGATTCCCGTCATCCTTTATAGGGCCAGTATGATCTGACCTCCCTCTCTTACTATTTATATACTTAAATAATTTCTTGGGATTCTTTTTACTCTCCTCTGTGTCTTTTGTGTTCTATCTTAGCCGCCCTGATTGCACCCTTACATTCCTCATTGCATACCTTATAAAGATGGAATGCTGACAGAGACCCCTCCGCCTTGTACTTTTTGAAGACCTTCTCCTTTGCTTTTATATGTGCTTTTACGTCCGAGTTAAGTCACCCTGATCTTTTATTAGCTCTTTTAAATTTATTTCCCATTGGGATACACTGTCTAATACCTATGTTTAGTATGTTCTTGAAGCACTCCCATTTTTCCACTGCCTTCATTGTTCCTATAATTTTATCCCAACTAGCAAGGAGCATAGTTTATGGAAGTTGGCTCTCTTAAAATTCAGTGTCTTTGTATTCCCCTTATGTTTCTTATTTGCGTAATTTATACTGAAACAAATTGACCTGTGATTGCTATTTCCTAGATTGCCCCTTCCACATATGTGATCAGGTCTGTTTTAGTAATCAGAAGGTCTAATAATGCTTTTTTTCTTGTTGGTGCATTTACCATCTGACCCATGAAATTGTCCAGCAGGGAAATGGTGAGCCTTAGCTGAGTGTGCAGTGCCTTCTGCCCAGTCTATATCTGGATAATTAAAATCCCCCATTATAATGACACTTCCCATCTTTGCCGCTATTCCAAATTGTAATAGGAGGTCCGCCTCCCCCTGTTTCCTCTGGTTAGGGGGCCTAAAGCATATTCCCAGTGTTACTTTCCCCTTTGTATCTTTTCTTTGTAGCTCTACCCATAATGATTCAACCTCCTCCCTTGACCCACTAGTAATATCATCCCTCACATTTACTTTTTTTTTTGCCCTCCCTATCCCTGCAATATAGTGAATACCCCTGAATGGTAGCCAGCCAATCATGAGAGCTGTTGAACCAAGTCTCTGAGATTCCCACAAAATCGAATTCCTCTTTCTACAGTAGCAGCTCTAGTTCTCCCATCTTGTCTGCCAGACTCCTGGCATTAGTGAACAAGCCACGTAGTTTTTTCCGGACGCCTACGGTTTCCTTGTTGGGTTACACTACTTACCTCGGATTTAGGTTCTTTATTTGGCCTACCACTGCTGCCCCCAATACTGCCCTCCAAACTATGTTCCACTCTGGCTATTTCTAAGGTAGGTTTTAATGGTAGGTTTATTTTAACAGTGAGAAACAGAATAACAAAAAAATCCAGATTTATTGCATTTTAATGAGTGAAATAAGTATAGCGTACATAATATACCTATTGGACATAACCGTTGTAGTATTCAAAATCGGCTAGAGTCCGAGTTCAAAGTAAATCAGGTTCGGGTGATACAGTAATCTCTAAACATAACCTCATTAAACAACTGATCTCAATATCGGGCACCAGTATCGGACTTGGGTGCATCTTGGTTGGTTTTATACCTGAGGAACAAGGGTGAAAGGTATAGATGAAAAGGAATACAAACCTTAAGGGCTTTTATGGATAACAAACTAATATAACCAAAACAAATCTAAGAAGATTGTGAGACGCAATGAGATTTTATTCTTGTCACCAGAGTCAATAGTATCCAGTCAGCTCAGTCTCCCAATGAGCTACCATAGGATGACCTATATGCCCATTTGTTATTGAAAATATGCATGGTGTCAAATATAGTATGGTGGATACGCTCCATCAGTTTAATGGTTTCCATTCTTTGTAGTACCTGAGCCCAGAGTACTGTGGGTGATCACCAATTCAGGGCAATGGCCAGGCAAAAAAAAAGCATATTGGCTAACTTTTGGTTAGGGATTGGAATGTCTGGGATAGGAGTGAAAGGTAGACACATTGGTTAAGTCAAGATAATCGGTGACCCATTTATTTGAGCAACTTTCGAGGCTGCCTGTCTCCAGATAGGTTTAAGGCGGGGTCAACTCCAAAATGTATGGGGAAATGTTCCTGTGGCAGGACAGCCCCTGGAGCAAGCTTCAGGGACTTCTGGGTATAATCTATGTATTTTATCTGGAGTGAGGTACCACCTGGTATGAAGTTTCACCACGGTTTCCTTAAGGGACATAGAGCATGTGCATGTATGCATATTTTGATAACATGTCTGACCATTCCTCACTCGAGAATACCTGCCCTATCTCTGTCCCCCAACGGATCATAGCAGATGATCTCTCAGGTAAGTATAGCTCGTTAAGGTATCTGTAGATCATCGTGATGATGCCCTTCTCCCTGGAAGAGTTACAGCAGATTGACTCAAATGGAGAAAATCTGGGCCTGGCATTCAGTGAGCACAATGATTCAAAAAAGTGCCTTATTTGAAGATATTTATAGAATTCCGCTCTCTGTATATCGAATTGGTCCTGGAGTTGGAAAAAAGAGCATAATGATGTTCTATGGGTTAGAGCGTTAAGTGTAGTTAAGGCGTTTATTTCCCACCAGAGAAAGTTGCTAGAAGATGTATAGGCCGGAGGAAATCTAGCATCTCCTATGAATTAGGATAAGGGGGTCTGGGAGACCTGAACCTATATTTCTGGTGATACAGTGCTTAAGTGCATTGTTTGACTCACTATGCTGTTCAAGGAGCTGACTTCTCTAGGCCGTAACATGGGGATCCAAAGTTGGCTCGGTAAGTATAGTGGGCAGATTGAAGCATGTTCAAATTGTAGCCAAGGGATGTGTGAGTGGGGAGCATACCATTGGGCCATTTGAGTCAACTGGCTGATAAATAGTATAGCTATATATTCGGAAATCCCAATCCCCCCTGAGCCAGGGGTCTATTGGTTAGTAATTTACCATATCTGGGTTTCTTGTTCCTCCATATAAATCGATTAATGGCGCGTTGGATCAACTCAATGGTTTGATGGGAAATCTAAATGGGGAGGGCCCTAAAGAAATGGTTTTTAGGCAGAATTGACTTTTTAATGGCTGTGACTTTTCCCATTAGGGAGATTGGAAAAGAGGACCATAGTTGTAGCCATTGTTTAACCCTGGAGAAGGCCTGCGGGTAACTGGCATTATACATAGCATGTAATGAGGGAGCCAGCTCAACCCCCAGATATTGGAGGGCGTTATCTGTTATGGACAAGCCAAATAAACCTTTAAGATTAGTTATCATGGATTGGGGGATGTTAATCTGGAGGGCTGAACAGTTTTCCAGCCCCGAGAGGGTGTGGAATTTTTGCAAAGTTTTGCACCCGCAATCAATAGGGTGCCATGTCAGGCTCCTGCACACTCTGCGTGGAAAGCAGGCGCACTCTTTCATCAGGCATCCATTGCCTGATGAAAGAGTGCGCCTGCTTTCCACGTCGCAGGCATTGCATACTCTGAAACGCGTCGCATATCAGTGACGCGGGACGCTGTGCGCGCTGGCTCCGGGACATTTCCAGCCATTTCAACTGCCACAAAGGGGTTTCTACTGATTCTACAGAACGACTGCAGGCGGTCGCCCCGATCGATGGGCCTTCTCCCTCGGACCACAGCACACACAGAGACCCGCAGGACTTCATACTACACTGCTATTTCACCATGTCTATCCGCAGACGAGTGTGCGGACATGCTTTTTAACCACTTCAAATCTGTGAGTGTAACCACCCTGTACTTTACCCTGATTGTAATAAAATTTCTGCATTTAGAGGCGCCTTCTCTCTTTCTTGTATTCCATACTCCCAAAGGCCAGAGAGAGACTGCTAAATAGAGTCTGAGGTAGTTGTATAAAGCAGAAAAATCTTACCAAAACTGTTTCAGAGCTGATAAATTCATTCTCAGCCATGGACATATTAATGTATAACAGAAAATGTTAGAATTATTAAAGGCTATGTTCACCTTTGGAAAATGTTGCATATTACACCTGTATTTAAGGTGTGACATGTTCAGCACCCCCCCTTTTCTGTGACAGTGTCACATTTTAAAAACCAGCATGGCTGTATGACACAGTAATTTGTGAATGAATAAACTACAAGTCCCATCTGCCATCGCACATCTAATCAACGTGCTCTTAGTCCATTCACACTCCCACTAGCTTTTAAACTGAAAGCTTGGTATGGGCAAAAAGCTGGAGGGAGAGTGTGCAGGAGCCTGACATGGCACCCTATTGATTGCGGGTGCAAAACTTTGCACGCACCCTTAGAAAATACACATTTTTTTACCTTCAAAAATATGGGAATTTATTATTGTTTTGGTAAAGTTGAACTTGGCTTTTAATTGCTTGGCTCCATTCAGGAAATTGTAGCACAAGTTTATATATTGCTCTATGACCGTGTTTCCCAACCTCTAGTTGTACCAAGCTATTGACAGTGATTTAAAGCACCTTTGCAAGGTGAAAAGAAATTCTGAAAACATGACCTGTTGGGTGGTACTTGAGGACTGAGGTTGGGAATCACTGCTGCATTACATTAATAGATAAAAGTTCAGATTGTATATTTTTCAGGGTGTTTTTTTTTTTTTTTTTTGTTTCATATTATCTATCAGAGGCCAGTACAGGCAGTCCCTTGAATTACGAATATTCGAGTAAATGCTCCAAAAAAAAAAAGTTGGTTCACTTGCTACAAAGATAAGTCGGGTGGTAGTGGTGATTCACTTATGTATTCAAGCTTTAGATGTGTGTACACATGGGATATAAATTCTGGTATGTAGTAACTTTTCTGCCCATGTAACATCGCTGAACATTTTTGAAGTTTTGCTTGACCTTGAATGTCTGGATTTAACATTTTTTGCCATATTTGTGTGTGTAGCAGTGTTAGTGTCACCTTCCAATTTGTATATGATATACAAATCTTGCCTAGATTGTCTAGAAAAGTAATCTGTTGGCTTTAAGAAATGTTCAAACGTGAAAAATGTATTTGCATTACTTGTTTGTGATCCTGTTTTTTCAGATCCTACTCATGTTATTGGGATGTATCCAGATCTGCTACCTTCTGACTACAAAAAACAACTCCAGTACCCCAATCCTGTACCCCTACTGTCAGGAGCAGAACTAGAGAAAGCCAATCTGGCTCTCATAGATTACTTGACCCAGGTGAGAAGGTCAATAGGAGAAACAGTATTTCGGGATTCTAGAAATGTTAGTTCTATTAATATGTACTTCCTCGGTTCAGGGGTCGGCAACCTGCGGGCCGCACCTGGGCCACATGTCTGGCCCATCAGTGCACATGATGAATTCACGTGCACCCGGCCCGTGGACATTTTAACCTCTTCAGAGCCGGTGGTTGGCTTTCTTGGGATAACAACCGATGCAGCTGTTATGCCAAGCAGCGGGAGGGACGTCTCCGCCCGCCCCCCCCCCCCGGATCTAGTAACCCGGAAGCGATGTCAGGACATCACTTCCGGTTTACAGAAGATTTTAAGTCGCCAAATGAAAATGACCGTATTCAAAACAGCCAAACTTGGCATTTTTTTGAATTTTTTTTTTTGTATAATCTGTTTTATTAAGAATAAACAAAGTAACATGTCTCGATATACAAATGCTTTGACAGAAGAATCAGAAGTGCGATACAACATATACGTCATGAAGGAAATGTAAGCATTACTTGTGTTCACATTGTCCATTGAGGAATATATATATTCAATAGAAGTGATCTTTAGCAAAAAAAGGGCAATTAACTTGTTTGAGGGCCAGTAAAATCTACACGTTGATGGTAAGAACTGCAGAGTGGCTCAGCTGAAGGACCCCTCAGGCGGGGGGCAAAAATACTTCCATCTAGCCACCCCTGACACGTCTCCCACGCTTGTGCCAACCAAGGGTGCATCCTAGATGTGAAAGGGGGAGAAAGCACTGTCAACCCCAAGGGGGGGTGACCATCCCCACAATGGCAGCCCCCATAATCAGCTGCCCAGATCAGCTTATGGGTTGATAATGTATAAACAAAACCACATATGTGAACTTTCCTCAATACTGTTCAGGAAATTGAGTAGGGAAAGGGAGTAGGAAGAGATGAGGAAAGAGAAGGGGAAAAAAAGTAGAAAAGCGTACCTCTAGTCTCGCTGCTGCCTCTGCCCGCACCAAGCCCGTAGTCCCGCCCCCGGTAAAGCCATACAGGTGCAAAAAGAATTATTTGATCCCCACCTAGGTTGGGTTTCTCCTTACTGTTGCTGAATACGTTGTCTAAGAGAGGGCTCCCACTGTTCTAGAAACGCCAGGTCTAAACTAGAGGACACCCTTTCAGGATCATAAATGTGGTCTGTCCAAGATGACCAAATACTGGTATAACGTTCTCGGGTCCCTTTACAGGTTGCCACCCAGTCCTCGGCCTCCCTGATTTCGTCCACTCTGCGGATCCATTCCTCCACTCCGGGAACTTGTGTTCTCTTCCAGTAAGTCGGAAGCAAGAGTCTTGCTGCATTTAACAAATGGGGCAGAGCACTTTTATTGGCTTATCGGCATGGGCGGATGTGCAGGCGAAAGCGGGACATCTATGCCTAATACATCCTTAATCTGGGGCTTGATGTCTGCCCAGAAGGGCTTTATCACTGGGCAATCCCACCATAGATGTAAGCGAGTACCGCGTTGGCCACAACCCCTCCAGCATTGGTCTCTAGTTAAGGGGTAAATTTGTGCTAAATCAGCAGGCACCCGGTACCAACGAGACAAAATTTTATAGGTTCGTGTCTGGGGTAGCACTAAACAGCTTATAAAGTTTGGAGATCAAATGTGGCGATGGTTCCGCCTCTATAAATGGTGTGAGGGCAGATATGTCTCTAATAGAGCGACTATGAAGAAAGAAATGGTGGTGTTGCCGGTATCTCCAGAATTTCATCTGAGAACTCCCCTGTCTAGCCTGCAGGGTCTGAAAGAGTAGTAGCTTACCATTCCTCATTAGCTTACCGCAACTGGCACTGCCATCATCCATCCAAGATCCAATGAAGGCCATACATTCCCCAGGAGGAAACCACAGGAACCCTCCCACCTGGGCCAACGGGAACATGGGGGTGCCAGACCCAGCAGCGGATTGATCCGTTCCCACACTGCAAGAGCATGAGTCGTGAACGGGGAGGTAGTGTCCGACAACCCCCTGTGCCCCTGCGGCAGCCATGGAGCATAGGATAGATTCCTACCAGCCATGTGTTTTTCTAGGGGGACCCAAAGTTTAGAGTGGGTATGGAAACGCCATTCCAGTATCCTCTGAAGGGCAATAGCTCTATATTATCTCTGTCAGAGACCCCTAATCCGCCCATAATCTTCTGGAGTCTCAGCACTCTCAGGGCAATACGCACTTTGCTAATGTTCCAGATAAATCTCGTGAGCATGCTGGACAGATGCGTGAAAAAGCCCTTGGGCAGGGTACAGGACCCATCTGCAGGTAAGAGTATCCAGGGAAGGACGTTCATTTTTATCATATTTACTCGGCCTAACCAGTTGAAAGCAGTCTTGGTCCAGTGCAACAGGTCCTGTTTTACTGCAGAGAGCAACGAGAGGTAGTTGGAATCTTATAGGGTATCGAAACGATCTGTCATCTGAATGCCCAGGTATCTTAACGAAGACCTAACCCATGTAAATGGGAAGGCAGCCTGTAGGCTACGGGCCATAAAGGCGGGCAGTCTAATGTAGAGGATTTCTGATTTTGTGTAATTTATTTCAAGTTAGACACCGTGCCAAAAAGCTTGAGTTCTCCCATCAGGTTAGGCAACAAGATCAGGGGGTCCAAAAGAGGAAACAATACATCATCAGCATACGCCAACAGTTTGTGCTCACTAGTGCCAACCGCCAGGCCTTTGATATCAGGATTTGCTCGCACAGTGCGTAATAGCTCCAACACTAGAGCTAAAAGAGGGCACCACTGTCGCGTGCCATTCCCGATCGAGAACCTAGGAGAGAGAAAGCCCTTGACCTTAACCTGCGTGCTTGGGGAGGAATATAAGGCCATTATCCAGGTTGGCATATTTGGTCCCATACCTATAGCCTCCAGAACCGCTCACAGGTATGTCCAGTCGACGCGTTCAAATGCTTTTTCCGCGTCGGTCGATAACACCAGGTAGGGCCGAGAGTTCTGACTGTTACGGACCCAGTGGATAAGTTTGATCGCCCTAAGTGAGTTGCCTGGCTTCCAGCTGGTGATAAACCCTGTTTCTCCTACGTACACTGACAGACGCAGCTCTTCTTTACGTGTGGGGTTTATGCTTGTCTCACTAGAAGTTAACTAGGCAGGGAAAAGAAACAGCTGGCCCCTCCCATGGAGCCATCCTCTCTTCCCACATAAACCCCCTCTATAGCATAGCTCATCAGTTCTAATGCCTAGTTTGCAAGGAGTCGACCTGGCTTCCCTTTAGGGGAACTGCGGTCCTATTTGTGACCATTTTTTATTTATTCTTTCTTTACTTTTATTTTATTTGACTTCTATCAAGTATTGATCTGCTATCAAGAAGCCGGCCGGGACATAGAGTCCATGGGCTCTGTACTTTCCCCGGCCTGGCCGACTGATGCGAGCCAGTCCCGCCATATGGGGACCTGCCGCATAGTGCCCGTTCCGTGCAGGTGGCCTGGGGTGATCCCCGCTTGCGCCCAGCCCTGGATACGATTCGGGTAGGGCGACTCTCTGGCCTGCAGCATACCGTCCAGGCAGGGGCGGAAAGTCTGCGACTGGGTGGCTACCCATCGCGGACGTCCGGAGAGGTGAGTGAGAGTTCCTTCCTTAGCCCCCTTTTCTGGGGGTGGAAGGGGGGGCCAACGACCCTTGACAGAAAAAATTTTTTCCCTGGGTAGCCTCCTGTAAGGGTGCGTGGAGCCCCTTTTCACCCGTGGAGCCCCTTTTCACATCGCAGACTTCTGCGTGTGTGTGGGGTCCTCCAGGCCCCATAGGGCCCCCAAGGCCTTACCCCTATAATCAATATTTTTTTTTTTTAATCACTTTAGTTATCATGAATGGCAGCATCCGCAGCATTCTTTTTTTGCGGCAGCACAGTGGTGTAGTGGGTAGCACTTGCGCCTGACAGCAAAATGCTTGCTGGCTCAGATTCTAACCATGACCTCCCTGCCTGAAGCTTGCAGGTTCATTCTGTACATGCGTGGGTTTCCTCCCGGTGCTCCGGTTTCCTCCCACACTTCGAGAGCATAGGTCAAAAAACGGTTCGCTGCTGGCTATGCCTTTGAGGAAAGCTTCGGGTGGGGGGACGTTTCTGAGTTCAACACTCTGCCCCCAGTCAGGTTCTTTGCTTCGACCTTAGGGCTCCCGCAGGCAAAAGCCCTCTTGAACCAAGGGGTGATCGTGCCAGTACCTCCAGTGAGAGTTTTTCGAGGT
>BLSH010516607.1:669023-685652 GCA_018402905.1 Glandirana rugosa | reverse complement strand
AAAAAAAGTAAAGCGCCCTGTCCCTCTGTGCTTACACAGCTGGGGGGGGGGGGGTGTAATGTAAAGGAGTCCATAGGGGAGGGGGATGTGTAATGTAAAGGGATCCAGAAGTGTGGGGGCCATGTAATGTGTTGAGTCCCAAACATGACCCTACCTGCCTGGATGTTCTCCCTATGCCTGCGTGGGTTTCCTCTGGGTGCTCCGGTTTCCTCCCACACTCCAAAGACATGCTGGTAGGTTAATTGGATCCTGTCTAAATGGGCCTTAGCATGTATATGTATGAATGTGAGTTAGGGACCTTATATTGTAAGCTCCTTGAGGGTAGGGACTGATGTGAATGTACAATGTATATGAAAAGCGCTGTGTAAATTGACGGCTCTATATAAGTACCTGAAATAAAATAAATAATGTAAGGTAGCTAGAGGTGCGGGGGCTGTGTAATGTTATCTTCATTTAATAGCAGGTGAATGCGGCACTCCATGCATTCACATACATTGAATCTGGCCCTTAAGTGGAAAAAGGTTGCTGACCCCTGCTCTTTGTCACACTGCATGCAGAAAACCATGAGCAATAATGTTCAGCTTACAGTTTTCTGTATGCAGTGTGACATAGTAGAGGTTTTGACACAAGGAGAAGGGTTCCCTATCAACTGCTGTGGTGAGTACAGCATGCCCAACAATTGTTTATAATTTTAGAATACCTTTTGTATTTATCTGGCAGAATGCATACTTTGACCTATTTGAGATCAGAATATTAGGGCTGTAAAAGAGAATGTTTTTAATTATTTGTGTTCAGGTTTTTCTGAAATATTGCATATTATACAGTCTTCTATCCAGTCAGTAGCTGTAGTGTGGTGCTTTTTTCCTGTTCAGGTCTGCTAAAATAAATGAATGTGCAAGTCTCAATCAAATCACAGCAGTGACTTGTACCTTCAGACATTTCAGTAGGAGGTTTAAATTGGAGACATTTTTTTGAAGCTGAACATTTTGCCTGACATGCATCTGTGAACCCGTTCCAGTACAGTAAAAACCTTGTGTGTCATTGTTGGTCTTAAGCATTGTATTCCTAAACTGACAGAAAAGAAGTCATCTGGTAAAGAAGCTGAATGATACGGATTACCACTCTACCACCTCTCCACTTATGGAAGGGACTCCAACCATCAAGTCAAAGAAGAAACTTCTCCAGATTATAGACACCACTTTGCTCAAATGTTACCTGCATGTAAGTACTGCAAATTAGCACAGTACCTGCAAAACACTTGTGGATTTACACCTTCACTTTCTATTGTGTTGCATTAATGCATATTATCAACCCAGTGCATTACAACACACGGTAGTGCCTTACTGTGTGTTGCAATGCATGTGCATTTGCTTGGTGTGTTGGAGTGGCAGTGAAAATGAATAGCACAGCTATGAACTAACACATGTACCAGATCATATAAGTGTGAATAGGCCCTTAGGGTCCTAGTAAAAAAAAGAAAAAGCAGCTGTATTGCCTTACTATGGCCATACCACTGCATTAAGGAAGGGGGAAAAAGGAAGCTGTGTGCTTAGCGCTCCGCTTGGACAAGAGCTTGGTCTCATGACCTGTCAGTCATGTAGCGGGCCTCTAAAATGTGTCCTTTGTCTTGTATGAATGAGAAATTGTTCTGCTAGAGAAAATCGCAATGAAATGTTAGATGTAGACATGAGGAGAATTGTGTTTGGATGTCTATTATGTGCCCTGTAATCTGGTGATGCATCTCTGCCAAGGTGTATCATTATTTCAGCTGAATAAATTGTCTAATCCTATAGCCTAATTAAAATAATTATGACTCCACTACAGCCCTTTGACCTAAAATATTTTTGAAAGACCACTTTAATTTCATTGTGAATGAATCCCATTCTTATCTTGTAAGGTAGACATGAAAATTGATTGTAGGGAAAATGGTTCATGGTTTTCTGATTTTCTGAATGCATACTTATTAGGTATGTCCTTTTATCTTTTATCATGGTCAGTATTCTAAAAAAAAAAAATCTTTAGAAATAAAAATACTTTAGTTCTGCATATAATTCGTATGCAGCCTTCTATAAATGCACACAAGAATCAGTCAGAACAGTGTATTCAGCAGAGAATTATGACTTTTCATTTAGGATGTTTTCTGTATACCTCCATTTGAAGCAGTCCAGTTTATTTACCATGACTGAGCATGATTTATAGAAAAAGCCTTATTCCTCTTTTACTAGACAAATGTGGCTTTGGTGGCTCCTCTTCTCCGATTAGAACATAATCATTGCCATGTGGAAGAGAGTGAACATGTCCTGAAAAAGGCACACAAGTACAGTGAGCTGATCATCCTTTATGAGAAGAAAGGGCTACATGAAAAAGGTGAGTTTTGTGGTTTCGTAGCCATAATCAGTAATTTGTTGTTGCAGTCAGCTATGAGTGAGACTGAGATTACTCTCTCCTTGCTTCTTGTGCAGCTCTTGCAGTTCTTGTTGACCAGTCAAAGAAAGCTAACTCTCCATTGAAGGGCCATGAAAGGACAGTCCAGTACCTGCAACGGTTGGGTGAGTTAACGAGTGGAACTTCCAGCTGAGGTGGTGAAGCAGGGAAATGGTCAAAAGGAAAGTGCACAGGAGCTGCCATTACTGGTTTGTTTTTGTAGGTTCCTGTGGGCTCCAGGGCCTGTTTAAAAGGTGGAGTTAAAGTGGTTCTAAAGCCCTAAAGGATAAGTTCACCTTTTGTAACATGTTACACCCATATTCAGGGTGTAACATGTTACAAATCCACCGGCCCCCGCACCTCCCCTGCTCCCCCGATGTCACAGGTGGCGGGGGATCTACTCCCCCTGCCAGAATCTGCAGAGAACGCGGCCCGCGACGCTGTTGAGCGCTGTGGTAGTTAATATATTCTTCCTGTTAATGTGTAACTGCTTGGCTGTACTATGTACAGCCAAACGGCTTATACACACAGCCTTCAAGAGCCATGCATCTGCTGATCGTGGGTGCAATGCTTTCCAGGCTCCCAATTAAAAAAAAAAAAAAAAATGCACGTTTTTTTTTTTTTTGTTTTGTTTTTTTTTTAACTGCTAAAAGATTTGTATTTTTTTTAAAAAGGTGAACTTATTCTTTTAAGGTTTCTTTTACCTTCATGCGTTCTATGAATTAAGGGAAAAAGCTTCTGTTGCAGTTACTTGTATATAATGTGACATATAGTTAGTTCAAAGTCTTTGTTTGCATTTTCCTCTTTATTTTGCTACACTTTTATTGTCTTAAAGAGTCAGAGGTCACCTTAATTCTTACAGTTCTGTCGTCAACTGTTTGAGTGCCCTCACTGTCTCCCAGCTCCTGAGTGTGCATAACATCATCAAATGGCTTTTGTTTTGCCTTCATTTTTATTGCAACATTCTGTTTGACCCTTTTTGTTAACTGTAAGCCTTTGGTTATGTTATCTTTGCTAAAGGTGGAGGGACAGGATAGGTCAGCTGGTCCTCCTCTGAAATAACAATGCTGTAACCAAATTCATAGGCTTTTACAAAAGACCAGCACTGGAGGAGGCTTGGAGCAGCATTTTCTCTAGGCTAAGTAAATATTTCAGCCTATACACTAATCTTTATCAATCTCTGCAAGAATTAAGAAATGTGTTATTTCTACAGGATCAGAAAAACTTTCTTTGATATTTGAATACTGTGTATGGGTGCTGAGGGATTATCCTGAAGATGGTTTAAAGGTAAGATGTTTTGTTTTGTATGTAAAAAATACAAAATCCTTTATTTGAAAAAAAAAAAAAATCTTGTTTTGAGACAAATACACTACACTAGGGATCAATAAAAAAATCTTCAGTTGAACCAAAGACTAATCTAATTCAAAGACTACTGTAGGTTTACATGTACATAACAAAAGTACACTGCTGAATACAAGTATGGTGACCCTAAAAGATCACCTATTTAATATACATGTTACAGATCTTCACAGAAGACCTCCCAGAAGTTGAAAGTCTTCCCCGTAATCATGTGTTGGAATTTCTTTTGGAAAACTTCAGACATCTAGCAATTCCATACTTGGTAAGCATCAAAACTGTTTATTAACTTAAATTATAAATATATAAATGAGTAAGGAGTGTTTGTTTTCCACCTGTGTCCTATTGAGGAGATTTCCCTTTTACTGCTGTAAAGACAACAGGAAGTGAAAGGATATCTTACAAATGTGAAGGAAATCCCCTCTTAGATGTCACAGGAACGCGTGTTTCCATGGGAAGATTTCTCCTTTTCCTGTTCTGATGGCAACTCAAAATTTCGTATTTCTTCTATCGTTCACTGACAGACGCAGCTTCTCCATTACGTGTGGGGTTTATGCTGGTTCCACTAGGAGTTAACTAGGCAGGGAAAAGAAACAGCTGACCCCTCCCATGGGGCCGTCCTCTCTTCCCACATAAACCCCCCTCCATAGCATAGCTCTTCAGTCTAAATGCCTAGTTTGCAAGGAGGGATCTCATGGCGTCCCGGTTCAATCACAAGGTGGAGACCTTTGTGTCCAGAACGAAGGATCCGCTGGCGGTGGCCACGGACGCTCTGGTGGCCCCCTGGGGTTGTTATCAACTTCTGTATGCCTTCCCTCCGATAAAACTACTGCCGCGACTGATCCGCAGGATAGTGGCGGAGGGAATGCCAATAATCCTGGTGGCTCCGGATTGGCCTCGGCGCACGTGGTACGCCTACATGGTGCAAATGGTAGCAGACGCTCCTTGGCGGCTTCCGCTGAGAGACGATCTTCTGTCTCAGGCGCCCATCTTGCACCCTGCTTTACCCTTGCTGGCTTGACGGCTTGGCTATTGAGTCCCAGGTGCTAAGAGACAGGGGAGTCGCTGAATCAGTGATTCCTACTTTGTTGAAGGCTCGCAAGTGTACCTCTCGCAAGATTTACCACCACACCTGGAAGGCTTATATAGCTTGGTGCGAGGCGGAGGGTCATAACCCTCGCTCTTATGTAGTATCAAGGGTCCTGACTTTTTTGCAACAGGGCCTGAACAAAAATCTGGCTTTGAGTACTCTTAAGGGCCAGATATCGGCTCTGGCAGTTCTTTTTCAGACACCTTTGGCATCACATTCCTTTATTCGTACCTTTGTTCAAGGTGTACGACATGTGGCGCCTCGGGTGAAGGTTCCGTTGGCGCCTTGGGATCTAAATTTGGTGCTTTCTGTACTTCAGAAACCGCCTTATGAAAAAATCAGGGAGATTTCCTTACAACTGCTCTCGCAGAAGGTGGCCTTTTTAGTGGCCATCTCCTCTGCCAGACGGGTGTCTGAATTTGCAGCACTCTCGTGCAAGTCTCCCTACCTAGTCCTGCATAGGGATAAGGCGGTCTTGCGACCCTCGCCTTCTTTTCTTCCAAAAGTGGTTTCTTCTTTTCACATTAATGAAGATATTCTTCCTTCATTGTATCCTCGTCCATCGCATCCAAAAGAAATTGATTTACATGCCTTGGATGTAGTGAGGGCCTTAAAAGTGTATTTGTCTGCTACAGCTTCTTTTCGAAAAGCTGATGCTCTGTTTGTGTTGCCTGAGGGTCCGCGCAAAGGTTTGGCGGCCTCCTCGGCTACGATTTCTCGTTGGATCAGACAGACCGTGACCCATGCATATTCTGTCAGAGGCAAGGTCCCCCCCTTTTCCGGTCACGGCTCATTCTACCCGGGCTGTTAGCACTTCCTGGGCTTTTAGACACCAGGCCTCGGTGTCACAGGTGTGCAAGGCCTCGGTTCACACTTTCACTAAGTTTTACAAAGTTGATGTGTTTGCATCTTCGGATGCTGCTTTTGGCCGCAAAGTTTTGCAGGCGGCAGTGTAGGCGCGTCTGGCGCCTCCTTAGAGGTTCTGTTGGGTACTGTTGTTAGCGTTTGCCCACCCCTCTTTTTTACACAGCTTGGGGACATCACCACACGTAATGGAGAAGCTGCGCCTGTCAGTGAACGATAGGAGAAAAAGGGATTTTATTAAAACTTACCGTAAAATCCTTTTCTCCGAGTTCACTGACAGACGCAGCACCCACCCCTCTGTGCTCTGTGTTTGTACGGCTTGTGTACGAACTGAAGAGCTATGCTATGGAGGGGGTTTATGTGGGAAGAGGACGGCCCCATGGGAGGGGTCAGCTGTTTCTTTTCCCTGCCTAGTTAACTCCTAGTGGAACCAGCATAAACCCCACACGTAATGGAGAAGCTGCGTCTGTCAGTGAACTCGGAGAAAAGGATTTTACGGTAAGTTTTAATAAAATCCCTTTTTTTGCTCACTTTCATTCCAGATGATGGTGGTCCGCAGAAAAAAAATAGAGTGAATATAACTGATGAGGACGCAGACGGCAATAAAAACCTGCCGGGGGGACTCCCTTATTATTCCCTCACCACTCTATCCAAAAATAAAATCTTTTTTCCGTCTGTTGTGGTGTGTTGACAGACCATTGAAATAGACTGCAATACAAGTTAACAAAAGGAATTGCGCGTGTTAATGGAAGCACCAAGATAACTGGAGTGAATGGGCTCTTGAGGTTCTTGGATGAAGACTATCACTTTAGGGCCAGTTTATACCATAGAAACGCAGTCCGAATGCGTTCCAGATGCTTTTCTGCTTGCACATTTTTGATGCAGTCCAGAGGATTTTTTCCCCCTCCTTTTTTTCTTAACCTTCAATAAGGACGTGTGTTCGTCATTTTTTGGTGCGTTCCAGTGCGTTTCTGATGTGTTTTACAGCGTTCCAGTACAGTTCAGTACAGGAAAAATGCTGTCTGGAATTGCAAGCAATGGTGTGAACAATGCCATTGAATACCATATAACCTATTTTCTATGCGTTTTTGATACAAAAAAAAACCCGCATGGACTGCATGTGGTGTGAACTGCCCCTTAGTCTCTTCAGTTATAATCCTTTCTGTTCATGATACTGCATGTAACAGAACATATTAACTGTCAACAAACATATTATCCCTACCAGTTCAACAAACTAGACTTGCAATTTTTTTTATCTTTTATTTATTGTTCAGTTAATATTTGGGTGTGTAGCACTTTATCTGTGTTCATTCCCAGCCTTGTTCCATGTATATCTTTGGTAGAATTTTTATGTAACACCTTTAAAAATGTAATCTGGAACTACGCTGATTCATTTCCCATCTGTAGGTTACTTTTTCCTTCCTTTTGTGGCAATTAGAGCTTCAAAATAGCTTTGCTGAAACTGCAAATGGTAAGTCAAGATACAGAATGCTTAACAGAATGGCTGTGTGACCATATTCTATGCACTTTATAGGAACATATCATCCTGGTATGGGAAGATAAAGGCCCTGAATTTCACAACTGTGTGATCAAGCTTTATTGTGAGAGAGTGCAGACCTTGATGCAAGCAATAGGTATGTGACCAGGGTGGGATTAAAATCATAATTTCCATGTAAAATGTCAGCAAGATATTGTCTCATTATTAAAGTGGAACTATGGATTTTGGGGGGGGACCCTACTCGGTTTTTTTGGGGTGGGGGTTCCCCTTAAAATCCATACCAGACCAAAAGGTCTGGTACCTCTTGGGGGGGAGCCCCACACAATTTTTTTTTTTTTGCGGGATTCCCCTTCAAGATCCTCAGCACAAAAGTCGGATCATCATGATCCGACTTCTGGTGCAACTTCTATTCAAATCAATGGGCTCCCATAGGGAACCATTCATTTTAAATAGAGGCAGAGAAACGCCTGATGAGGCTTAACAATGTGTATACAACATTAAGCCCCGTTTTTGAGCGGTTTCTCAGCTCAGCGTCAAAACAGCTCTAGCGCTGCAGCTTCCGAACGTGCTGGTCCTGCGTTTGTTTTGCAGATTAAGAACGCCACTTACAGCTCAAAAACGTCAGTGTGTGTATGAGGCCATTGAATAACATGGAGAGGCGTTCATAAGCTGTAAAAACAGCTAAAAAACGTGGCGTTAAAAACACCCGTGTGTATGAGGCCTAATAGATTTAGATGGATTTGATTAACAATTTAAAGTTCGACTCCAGCTAACACTTTATAAGTATTTACAGCAAACAGTTTTTCTCCTTTTTGGGATAACGATTTTACATAAGAGTAAACGCATATCATTTAAATAATTTGTCTCAATCCTTTAAATGCTACTTGGTCTGGACAGCTTGGTTTGTTAACATACATTGGAAAATAACAGACCTACTACTTGGATCACAAGGTGAAAATAAAGGCAAAAAAGCCTAAATAAGGAAAACACTCAAAGCCACCACATCTAAGACTTGGTAAGCTGCATTTTGAACCATTTGCTTTTTGGTTTAATACTGCTTTAAATGTAGAGCTTTTTGGCCGGTTGTATTAACGCGTTACTAAACCCAGTAGTATGAAAATAGTTCATCTACGCCCCCCCTCCCTACACACACACAGTGCCTACAGCTTATAAATCATCTTTTCTCTTTCATTCATTGACAGACGCAGCCTCTAATCTTGACATGTGAGGTATGCACCTTTTACCAGGAGTAGACTAGGCAGAACACAGTTCAGACAAAAAGCAAGCTAGCCCCTCCCAGGGGGCAGTCCTCACTCTGCATAACCCCCTCCGCCTTGCTATCACACCAGTTTTATCTGCCTAGTGCAAAGAGTAGCACCTAGGCTCCCTGCTGGGATCTGCGGTTCCCCAATTTTTTTTTTTCTCAAGATATGATGAAGAATGCAATCAAGTAGCTGGCTGGGTGACATGCTGGAGATCTTTAGGTCCAGGTAGTCTCCCCAGCGCGGCCGATGGATGCGAGCCATCCCTTAGCTGCCTGCGGGGTCGGCCGCATCGGGCCCTGTTTCGTGCGGGGCAGCCAGCGGGTTAAACGTCCCGCCTGCGCGCTGAGTGACCGGGCTGTGGCTCATGTCGAGGTGTCACTTGGCCGACAGCTCCCTCCCCACCTGTAGGGGCGGAAGGCCTGTCTCAGGTGGCTACCCGCTGTGCCCGTCTGGAAGGGCGAGTCGATTAGTACTTCCTGGGCTTTCCGACACCAAACGTCGGTGTCTCAGGTGTGCAAGGCTGCCACTTGGACCTCCGTGCACACCTTTGCTAAGTTTTACAAAGTTGATGTGTCAGCATCTGCGGATGATTCTTTTGGCCGCAAAGTTTTGCAGGCAGCCGTGTAGGCGCGTCTGGCACCTCCCGGAGAGTTTTCCGTTGGGCACAGTTGTTCATGTGTTGCCCACCCCTCTTTGGTTTGACACTGCTTTTGGGACGTCCCCACATGTCAAGATTATAGGCTGCGTCTGTCAATGAACGAAAGAGAAAATAGGATTTTTTGACTTACCGTAAAATCCTTTTCTCTGAGTTCATTGACAGACGCAGCACCCACCCCTCTGTGTTCTGAGTTTTTACTGTTTGTTACGAACTGGTGTGCTAGCAGGGCGGAGGGGGTTATGCAAAGTGAGAACAAGGGGAGGGATACACGCTGCACATCCACTAGTGAGCAGCAGACACCACAACTTCAACATAAATTGTGTAAATATCAAATGTACATAAAGTGTCGCGCTAAAAGAGCAACAAAATAAAATTAAACATGTACTAAATTATAGTCCATATAGATTGTGATGAATAGATGGTATTCTGTGTATAAAAACACAGATTCAACCACAGATAAGTGCATCCACCACCAAACAAGTTTAAATAATCTTACCAACGGTAAGTAGATAAATCGCATGAGACATCAATCCAGGCCCATCCAAGATGAGATTCGGTTGACCCTCCAAGATTATTTCTCCAAACGCCCCTTGATGCATATAAACAGTAGATCCACTCTATTCATCCGGGCATATGGTCAACAAGACAGAACTTTTCATCCGCCCGTCACCTCACAGATGCAGGATCCACCCATAAAACATAGTCGCACATAGTGTGATACCAGATATAAAAAGAATTTATTTAAAAAACGGATACACGCACATGTTCAATCCTGTAAACATTGCATGGAATTCCAAAAATGTATGTCAGCGCAGTAGAAGAGCATGGGGCTCACAGTACCCGATGCGTTTCGTCTTATGAGACTTCAACTGGGGCATAAGCGTCCATGCAGCCACTGCGCTTTATAAAATATGTGGGTATTGTTACACACCTGTATTCAGTCGACTCAATCAGGGTCATCAGTAGCTTGTTTGGGGATGTGTTTCCGGCCGCTGTCTTGGATAAGGGACTAAAATACATTCTCCCCAGACCCATTAATAAGTTTGAAACATTTATAGACATACAGAAATATGTTTGAAAAATTAATTTGCAAAGATATCTGATTTCAAACCCTATTCGGACCAAACCCCAAGAGGGGGCTAGTGATCTAGTGCATTCTGGTTTACAAAACCCCTCAGTATTTAACCCCCCTGGTCCAGTGGCTCCGGCCATCAAAGTTTTTAAGGATTCAGTTTTACGCGATTTGGAAAATTTACATGTTAAGCCTCCATACATTAATAAAGATTTACGGGATGGGTTGAAATTCCTCTGTGAGAAGAGGTACTTAATTATCCGACCAGCTGATAAGGGAGGGGGTAGTGGTGTTGGATGGGTCATCCTATCATGCTGAGATGTGTAAAATTCTGAGTGATAGGGAGACCTATCAGCCCCTCCCCTGCGACCCTACTAGTAAATATAAGGAGGAGTTGACCATCTTATTAGAACGGGGAGCTAAATTGGGTATATTGGATAGAAGGGAGCGATCCCATTTGATCCCAGTGGCCCCCCGCATCCCTGTTCTATATTACCTGCCAAAGGTTTACAAGGATAGTGTCAACCTTCCACGCCTCCAGATCGTGAGCGGCATCGATTCAGTGACCTCACGAATAGGGCGGTATATTGACTTCTAAAAGTTGGTGTAATACGCGCCACAGACCTGTGTTATAAATGTTGCAGCTGCTGCTGTAGCCTATGTGCACTATAATGTACCATAGGGAAATTGTGACAAAAGGTTTGCTTTAAGCAGCGCTTGCTGTTTACCACTAATATGCTTCTACAACATGAATAACTTTTGTATAATAATGCAGTGCTTAATACCAAAAGGTGCTTTTGTGCCACTACTGTGCATTTAGTGCAAATTATTGTGCAAACATCACGAACTTTATACATAAAGTGCTAGTGCAATTCGTGCAATAAATCTTCTGTTCGTCTCGGTTTCTGTTTTCTTATTTATGCATCCTTCTTAGAAAGTCCCAAATTCAAATAAAAGTGCTCGTGCTTAGACAGTCCAATATTCAATAATAGTGCTCATGCCGTGCATATATAAGAAGATTCTTTAGGGAATTACACCCTGCTTACCAGATCCCGTTGACTTTCCACCCGTATGGTGTGGAAAAGTCAACATGCGCTTGTGGTCTATAATCCGACCCTGGATATGCTGTTCCTTATCCTGTTGTTTTTGTCTCCGTTCAACCGTTGTTTTATGAAAGAAAGGAAAGACTCCTCATCGTATACCTCTTTAAAATCCACGTTTATTTTCCCACAAGTAACAACAGCAATATGTGATAGCAGATGGAAGCAATACAACACTGGGGCTGCGTTTGTTCCGTGACCGCCTCGTGTCAGACTGCCGGCAGTCGCATATTGACTTCTACCTGCAACCTTTTGGTTGGTTAGACTCCATTTTTTCTTAAAGACACTAAGGACATGCTGAGATTGCTTGAGTCAACACAATCTAAAGAGGATACCATCATGGCTACGGCTGATGTAGCTGCTTTATATTCCAACATTCCACATGCATACGGAATAGCAGCAATTAAGTACTTTTTGGCTAAGGATGGAACTCTTCCTAAAGTCCAACAAGAGTTTATTCTTGCGCTTTGCAATGGAGCACAATTATATGTGGTATGGTGGGGAGTTCTATTTGCAAATTAAGGGAGTGGCCATGGGGGCTAAATTTGCCCCCAGCCTGGCCAATCTCTTTATGGCCAAGTGGGAGGAGGACGTCGTCTATGCTGTAAGACCACCTGGCCTCTCGTTGTGGGTCAGGTACATAGACGACGTCGTCCTCCTATGGTAAGCCCCTCTCACACAGCTCCATGAGTTTGTAGCAATGCTTAATGATAACGAGAGGGGCATCTCCTTGTCATTGGAGGCAAGTACCACCAATATCAATTTCTTAGCTCTAGATATTACTAACGATAGGGAGAGTTTTTCAACTAGGACCTACTTTAAGTCCACCGATCGGAATGGTTACATTCCGGTGGATAGTGGCCATCATAAAGCTTGGCTGCAGTCTGTCCCAAAAAGTCAGATGATGAGACTCAGACGTAATTGTTCTGATGAGGCCTCTTATTTGACACAGGTGGCCCTTTTGAGAGACCGACTTCTTGATAAAGGATACTCCCCGTCTCTAGTTGACCATGAGATAGAGAGGGTTCGGAGACGGGATAGAAAATGTCTATTGGATAAACGTACGGGTTCAGGGATAGCAAATGAAAATACATTTAAGTGGTCATTTTTCACTACATACTCCTCCCAACACAGACAAATTAAAAGTCTAATCTCTAAGCATTGGAATATTTTGAGGACCGATCCAATTTTAGGTCCCCTTATTCCTGATAGAGCTAGAGTTGTCTATCGAGGGGCGGCTTCATTTAGAAACGCTATAGGTCGAAACATACGGAATCCTCCAATTAAACCATCCTTTTTCCAGGATTTGAAGGGATATTATCCATGTAAAAAATGTAGGGTGTGCCAGTTTAATTCATTCACTGGGCGGAAGATTGACACCTTTTACTTCCAGTGTCACTGGGGTCACATATACATTAAAGGGTTTGCTATTTGCAGCACTAGGAATATTGTCTATTTAATTACATGCCCATGTAAGAAGCAATATATTGGCCGTACCATACACCCCTTTTCAGTCAGACTTAGTAAGCATATCACTGGTATACTTAAGGGATCAACTGAGCATACAGTGCCTAAGCACTACCTTAAGTGTCACAACAGGGACCTGAAGGGGACCACGTTCTCCATTTATAGATAGATATGTAGCACCATGGAGGGGAGGTGTGTCTACCAGGGGGGGGGGGGTCTCTAAACCTGGATATATAAAATGAAGACCTATTGGCCACATGGCATCAACGTGGAGTGGGACATTAACTGCTTTATTAGCAGGTCCTAGGGCTCCACGTTGATGCCATGTTATGTATTTGTTCAAGGTTGTATGTTTTCTTGATGGATATGGCATACTTGCCTCTAATTATTGGCTTGACATGTGATTTTCCATTTTTGTTTTATTATTTTAATGTTTATGATCATGTTCATGGTTTATGGTCATTTTTATGGTTATTATCTGAATATGGTTATGGTTTTATTTAACTAAACTCTGGATTTGAGTATACAATATGTAGTGGCATACCAACTAGTTAACGTTGTACCTGTTATGGGTATTGTTGCCCCCCTGTTGTTCACTCATGCTCCACTAGATGAAGACTGCTGGACCCGGACTAATGTCGGTTCCTTGCTACTATTGTGGGGCATGTCAGATTTAGTTCCGGGTTAGCAAAGTCTACTTCCTGAGGTCTATCAATATTGATAGGCTGTGATGGGGGTGTGCGCACCCTGGTAAGATGACGCCTTATGATGTGTTACGCTCCGGGGCTTTTTATTGGCTGAATTTGGCCCATGTGTTGTCTTTAGTCACGTGTGTCTAACGTACAAACGTGCGTTGAGACAACGAGCGGTCCTGATTGGCCACCGTTCGGATCACATGACTTTCGGATTTGGCGGCTGGAAACGCATCCTTAAAGTTACGTGTGTTTCTAGTCACGTGTGTCTAGCGTACGAACGTGCGTTGAGGCAACGAGCGGTCCTGATTGGCGATCGTTCGGATCACATGATATCCGGATTTGACGGCCGGAAACACATCCCCAAACAAGCTACTGATGACCCTGATTGAGTCGATTGAATACAGGTGTGTAACAATACCCACATATTTTATAAAGCGCAGTGGCTGCATGGGCGCTTATGCCCCAGTTGAAGTCTCATAAGACGAAACGCGTCGGGTACTGTGAGCCCCATGCTCTTCTACTGCGCTGACATACATTTTTGAAATTCCATGCAATGTTTACAGGATTGAACATGTGAGTGTATCCGTTTTTTAAATAAATTCTTTTTATATCTGGTATCACACTATGTGCGACTTTGTTTTATGGGTGGATCCTGCATCTGTGAGGTGACGGGCGGATGCAAAGTGAGGACTGCCCCCTGGGAGGGGCTAGCTTGCTTTTTGTCTGACCTGTGTTCTGCCTACTCCTGGTAAAAGGTGCATACCCCACATGTCAAGATTAGAGGCTGCGTCTGTCAATGAACTCAGAGAAAAGGATTTTACGGTAAGTCAAAAAATCCTATTTTCTCCTTAGTTCATTGATGGGCACAGCGCCTCCTTAATCTTGACCAGTGGGTTATATCGCCTCTGCAGGAGTAGGACTAGGCAGAACATAAAACTTGGCTACGCCGTCCTCAGTTCCTATATAACCCCCTCCCTGCTGCAGGTAGTCGGTTTTTTCTGTCTATTCAGGAGTAAGGACCTAGCTCCTTGCTGGGTTCTTTTTGGGTCCTAGCAATTTTTTATTTTTTTTTCTTTCTTCCATGCATCTCCTGGGAGAGCTACAATCAACTGCCGGGCTGGATAATCTAGATCCAGTGGTCTTCCCAGTCCAGCCAGCGAGCGCGTGCAGACCGCAGCTACGCGCTAGGTTGGCCGTGACATAGCCTCAACGAATGGAGGCTGGCCCGTGCATTAAACGCCTCGCAGGGTCGCATACGACCAGGCTTCGGTCCTAGTCGCAGCGTTCCCCTGGCCAACAGCCCCCCACTTCGATGGCAAGGGTCCTTTCTGGAGCAACACCCACAGCCGTGGAAGGGGTAAGTACAGTCCCCCCGCTCCTCCTTTTGTGTGGTTTGGGATGGATGCGGGTACTCTCTAGGGATGGGGGGGGTCTCCCTCCTCATTCCCCCCCTCTGTCAGGGGCTTGAGTGTGTGTCCTGCCCTAGTGGTATAGCGGGGGTTCCAGTGCAGAAGGGGGAGGGGAGACCCCTAGGTGCATGCCCTACTGTGTAGTGCAGCGTAAGGTATAGTGCAGTTTAGGGGCCCCAGTGCAGAGTGCACAGTAAAGTCCTCTAGGTGTTCATCCTGCCTAGTGGGGTACAGTACCTTTTGTGGGTCCCTTTGCAGAGAGCAGCAGAGAGGATCCTGGCAGCATGCTTTAGCATGTCAAACGACCGTTGGCCATCTTGGAGAAGTCCAATGACATCACGGCAGCCATTTTCTAATGGTTTCACTGGTCTCCGGCTGGTGGCCATGTTTGTGTAGCCTGATGTCACGGCGGCTAATTTTCATTGGTCTACTGAGACGCTGGAGGACTGAAGCCTCGTGGAGATGCCGGGGCTCCTCCTCTTCCTCCTCTCCCTGCTTGTGATATATGAAGTGAGATGGCATCCATGGTGTTGCTTGGGCTGAATGGCGGCGCTCCTCCTGTGGTAGGGTGAGTCCTTGGAGATCCCTGTGATCTCTCTCCCCGCTGACAGGTACCCTGAGCATTGGGGATCCCTTAGTAGTGCCAAAAGATCTTTTGTACTGCAGGGTCTTCCCTTTTCCTGATGGAGCCTCAGGGTCACATCTCCCCCACTGTCCCCCTCATGGAGGGGGCAGGTCCCTCAGAACCCCAGTTTCCCATGGCTGCACTGACGGCGGTCCTAGAGTCATTTGTATCCCGGGTGGAAGTGGCATGTGTGCAAAGGCCCAGGAGGAAGCGTCCCCTGCTCAGTCTGTCTAATCTGATTCAGAGCCTGATGCCGCTGGAGACATGGGCCATCCACGGGGGCCTAATATGTTTCCTGATCCATCCGATAGTGAGGATGAATCCTCCACGGTCACAGCAGCGAGTGAAAAAGCGCTGGTGGAAGCATTTATTACTGCGGTGCGTGAGATTTTAAAAATGGAGGGTGCGGCTGGTGTGGCCATGGACGTGGCTATGGCTTTTGGTATGCATAAGTCACCTTGTGCACCAAAGGTATTTCCTTGTCTGCCTTATTTTGATAAGTTTACCAATAAAGAATGGGAACAACCAAAGTCACAGTTTGTGGTCCCCAAACGTTTTGCAGTCAGTTACCCCTTTGAGGAATCACTTCTAAAAAAAGTGCACCAGTCCACCTGTGGTGGACCCTCCTGTTTCCAGGTTGAATAAAGTAACCATGATTCCAGTAGAGGATTTCCCATCCCTTAACCACTTGACAACTGGGCACTTAAACCCCCTTCCTAACCAGACCAATTTTCAGCTTTCAGTGCTCTCACATTTTGAATGACAATTACTCAGTCATACTACACTGTACCCAAATGAAATTTTCGTCCTTTTTTTCACACAAATAGAGCTTTCTTTTGGTGGTATTTAATCACCACTGGGGTGTTTATTTTTTGAGCAATAAATGGAAAAATACCGAAAATTTTGTAAAAAAATGCATTTTTCTTTATTTCTGTTATAACATTTTGCAAATTAGTAATTTTTCTTCGTAAATTTTGGCCAAAATTTATACTGCTATATGTCTTTGGTAAAAATAACCCAAATTAGTGTATATTATTTGGTCTTTGTGAAAGTTATAGAGTCTACAATCTATGGTGCCAATCACTGAAAATTTATCACACCTGATG
>BLSH010516607.1:654820-666677 GCA_018402905.1 Glandirana rugosa | reverse complement strand
GTGTTCGGAGGGGTGGGTGGAGATATGACTCTGTAACTCCTCCCTCCCTCCCCCCACACATTTTGAAAGAGACGACACACTTCCTCTATTCGTTTAACGATCAGTGAGTGTCTCGTTCCCCGCCTAGCTGAAACATTAAAGGGACAATCAGTCTGAAAGAGAAGGACTTTTTTCTATTCGAGTAATGAGTGTCAACCTAATTGAGAAACACCGTTCTGACCCGTGTCTACTATACTGTACGATATGAGATGGTCCGTCTTAATAATAATAAAAAAAAAGCCCAAATGTAGGTAAAACTACAGTCGGGACTTTCCCGCTGCTGTCAAAATTTTCTGTTTCAGCGGTAGTGATTAGACGCGTGCTGTGGCTTAAGAACTTTTCGGCAGACCAAGCCTCTTAAGGAAGCGCTCATTGATCTGCCCTTTCAGGGCTGACATCAAAATGGATGTAAACCCGAAAAAAAAATAATAATAATTCTGCCTGGTAGAGTATAGCATGTCATATCATCTGTGCCCAGTCTTGCCACAAAGAGTTAATCCAACTGTGAGTAATGAGCTTATCTTTTTTCAGGAAGAGAAAGTCTGACTAACAGGGAAATTACAAAGTCGATCCGCCCCTTGCTCTGTGAGTGACTAGCAATTTGCTTATCTCCTTCACACAGCAGAGAAAGTTTTACACACCCCCCTCCCTCCCTCCTCAATGTCTCAGTATAGAGGTGGGTGGGGAGGCTTGTGACATCACAACTCCACCCATCAAACTCCAGCAAACAGACACCCACTGATTTCAGAGTTTTACAGAGCTGCTAGTGCTTACAGGAAGGGCATTTGAAAGGTAGGGATAGATGCAGGAGGCGTGCATGTAAATATACATTAATACTGTGTCATTAGTTTATACTGGGTGGGTGGTGGGTTTACATCCACTTAAAGGGTGTCACGGGGGGGAAGAGTACCTTCCTGCCACAGTCTAAGAAGGAACGGGACCCCGTAAACGTGGGCCTTCCTTCTCCGCCCATAAGAAATTCTTTCGGGCCCCCTAGGACTGCAGGCAAGGGAAAAAGGTCTTTCAAGTCTTCTGCTGGGGGTTCCGAAGCAATCTTCGTCTGTTAAGCCTAGAGCGGGCTTCCCCAGTGCCGCAGACAAGACCCCTTCAACATGAAGGTCTGCCCTCACCCACTACTGGGGTGGGGGGTCATCTTTGCTGGCTTCCGGCCTTGTGGACCTCCTTCGTGAGCGTCAAGGGGATCCACAAGATGATTCTTTTGGGGTTCCCAGAAAGTGGGGCAAGGTTTGTCTATTTCAGGTTGTTTAGTCCCTGAATCTCCTTCCCTGCAAAGGTTCAGGTGACGTCTGGACTACCTAAGGTTCCCCCTATCCCTGCCCAGGGAATTGGATTACCTAGATCTGATTTACATTCTGACCAGGGGGGTCCTTTCTCTGGGCAAACTTCAGGAACCACAGGCTGTGGTTCACCGGTTGTTGTCACACAGACAGCATTCTCTCCCGATTGCATATAGGTTTTGGGTCAGGTGCTATCCACCTTCAAGATAGTTCTGCTTGTGCAGACCTGCATGCAGCTCCTTCAACAGGTTTGGCTCCACAGTAGGATACTGAGGTTTGTGGCAATGTCATGGGTGCCTCTGGTAGACGTTGCAGTCATCCTAGTGCCACTGCGGAGTCAACCCCTTCCTCTTCTTCTGCTGTGCCTGCGAAGGATCGAGGGCAAAAGTCTTCTGGTCATTCTGGTGGCTGTAAACGTCCCTTTGGGGCTGCGCCTCAGAGAGGACCAGTTGTCCCAAGGGCCGGGCTTCCATCCTTCTTTATAGTCGCTGGTTTTAATGGCTTAGCTATTGAAAGCCAGGTACTTAAGGATAGAGGTTTTGTCTGCATCAGTGATCCCTACTATATTGAAGTCGACTTCTAGCAAGATATACCATCGTACATGGAAAGCGCACATTTATGGTGTGGTATGATTGGCAATCATCCTCGCTCCTTTTCTATAGTTTGGATCTTGGCATTTCTTCAATGGGGCGTTGAGCAAAAGTTGGCCTTGAGTACCATCAAGGGCCAGGTGTCTGCCTTGGCAGTCTTCTTTCACTGACCCCTAGCCACTCACTCTTTAGTTCATACCTTCATTCAAGGAGTCTGGCATGTGGTTCCGCCTGTATGGTCTCTTTTGCCACCATTGGATTTGAACTTGGTACTCTCAGTTCTCCAGAAACCTCCATTCGAAAATATTTGGGAGATTCCCTTATCTACGTTGTCCGAGAAGGTGGCATTCTTGGTGGCTATTACATCTGCCCCTACGGTGTCAGAGTTTGCGGCATTATTTTGTCGCACTCCCTATTTAGTGGTCCACAGAGACAACGTGGTTCTTCGTCCCTGTCCATCGTTCCTACCTAAAGTGGTCTCGGACTTCCATTTGAATGAGGACATTGTGCTGCTGTCCTTGTGTCCCAAGCAGGCTCATCCCAAGGAATTTGCCCTGCATACCTTGGATGTGGTTCATGCAATTTGGGTGTATCTGGCATCCACGGAGTCCTTTCGTAGGTCAGACTCACTTTTTGTGGTTACACAAGGACCAAGGAATGGGCTGGCCACATCTTCAGCTACCATCTCTAGATGGATCAGACAGATGGTGATTCAGGCCTATTTTATTAAAAGTCAGGTTCCTCCATTCCCTGTCACGGCGCATTCTACTCGGGCACTTAGTTCTTCTTGGGCCTTCCGTCATCAAGTGTCAATATCACAGGTGTGCAGATGGGGTTTCTGTGACCCGGTTAAGGCTCCTGTATCCTGGTTAGGGCTCTTGTGGTTAGCCTTGGGTTATTTTCCCCACCCCTCATTTTGTTTTGACACTGCTTTGGGACGTCCCACTGGTCAAGATTAAGGAGGCGGTGTGTCCGTCTATGAACTAAGGAGAAAATGGGATTTTTGTACTGACCGTAAAATCCATTTCTCCGAGTTTGACAGACGCAGTACCCACCCCTCTATGGAGTTTTAATACTTCTAATACGGCTTGCTATTAACTGACTACCTGGAGCAGGGAAGGGGTTATATAGGAACTGAGGACGACCCATGGGGTGTAGCCAAGTGTTATGTTCTGCCTAGTCCTACTCCTGCAGAGGCGATATAACCCACTGGTCAAGATTAAGGAAGCGCTGTGTCTGTCGATGCACTCAGAGAAATGGATTTTACAGTGAGTACAAAAATCACATTTTCTAGCATAAGACACAACTGAGCATGTGCAGGTTGGCAACCCTGCCTATGTTAGCTGGCCTTCCCCAGATAGACAGCGCAGGAGGGAAGGATCTATGCATACAACATAAAAACAGCTTTTCTTTCACAGTGCAGATGATTAACCCCTTAAGTTCTACAGTGAGTATAACAAGCATGATGTGTTGCATATACAGACTGATTTTACTGTTGTGGGTTTAGTAACACTTTAATGTTCCCTTCACTACCTAGTTAGACACTAACATGAAAGTATACAGACTGCTTGTTCCCGGTCAATGACTCCCTGCGTAGTGAAACCAGGATAAGGAGTTTGCACCTTTTAAAGTAGTCATTGATGGCAGCTCCCATATTTCTGTCCTCAACTTTTCTTAGAATTGCAGAAGTTTCACATTTAGCAAAATCTCCATTTGAATGTGCACTGTAGCACTTCTACACACGGGTGTTGGTCTATACTGATGGTAAAAATGCCCTATTACAAAGGATATTGTGTGACTGAGATACTGTACACTACAATCTACACTGTATTTTCTGCATTTGCTCAATGAATCCTCATTGTGTTATTTCAGGCCCTGACTTTAATGAAGAAGTCATGCGCACAATTCCTGCAGGCTCAGAGGATGGGGACCTGGGAGAATACCGTGGAAAACTGCTAAATTTTCTGGAAATCTCAAACTGTTACCAGCCTGAAAGGCTGATCAGTGACTTCCCATTTGATGGTGAGTTGACCTTTAAGTCTTTACAGCTCTACAGCTGTTGGGTACTCTGACTTTTGTTTTTTAGGTTTTCATTCTGTATTCACCAAAAATATTCCAAGATCTCGGTGTGACATGAGTTCTAATCTAGGTTAATCGGACCAGAGCTGTAGGTTAGGACTACACCTGCATTTAAATTACTCTTTTCTGTGAAGAGATTTTAATGACTTGTTGCCTATAGTCTCAGTAGCAGCATGTTGACGTAAAGTGGTTCTAATGGCAGAAATTATTATTTTTTTTTTTTTTTAGCTTAATGGGGGAGCCAAGCCACACTCTGTGTGTGAATGCATTATGTCCATTCACAGATGTGCGACTCGTGAGCAAGCCTGCTTGAGTGCCCCCATAACAGGAGACTTGCTGTGGGTGGCACTCAGCAGGGGGCAGGTGTCAGGAACGCCGGCGCAGAAGAAAAGATATACCTATGCTCAGATCCCAATAGCTTATATATGTAATGAACTACCAGGTGCTAAAGGGGTGTGTCCACATGTTAACACTGCAAATACCAAATGGACCCTCTGCACACTGCTTTACCCTTCCCAGCAAACTATGCAATGTAAAACGGGGATATTTAGTTCATATATTGCAATACATGTTTAAGCTGACCAACTCCGTCAAAGTAATCCCCTCTTCTGGCCAGTCCTACACTGCCTTCGCACTGGAAATGCTACGGTGGACACCATGCCAACCTGGGGCATAAAGACACTAGGTGGGGGAAAGCGACTAGGTTCAGATTTGGTCACTGACCTATATATAACAGCAGAAAAGATATACCTGTGCTCAGATCTCAATAGCTTGTACAGGTAATGAACTACCAGGTGCTAAAGGGGTGTGACCACATGTCGCAGGCGCGGGACCCAACGAGATGAGGATCAGGGCTGCTTTGTGCAAAACCATTGCACAGTGGCAGTCAGGATGGCATGTTTATTATTTTAAAAAAAAATGACAGCCTTTGGAATCACTTTAAATGCATTGCAAATAAGGATGCTGCCATCAAGAGGTTAAATCTCTCTTTAGGAAAGATACTTAAAGTGGTTAAGCCATAAGGTTTTTCATCTTAATGCATTCTATGCATTAAGATAAAAAGCCTTCTGTGTGCAGCAGCCCCCCTAATACTTACCTGAGGCCCCTCCTAGCTCCAGCGATGTTGTAGGAATGTCTCAGCCGTCTGGGACTCCCCTTCTTATTGGCTGAGACAGCAACGTGGCGCCATTGCCTCCCGCTGCTGTCAGTCAGCCAATGAGAATAGACAGGGTCGGGGTCGGGCTACAGCTCCGTGTCTGACACAGGGAGCTGTGACTCGGTTTGGATGCCCCCATAGCAAGCTGCTTGCTGTGGGGGCACCCAATAAGAGGGAGGGGCCAGGAGAGCCGAAGAGGGACCCAAGAAGAGGAGGATCTGGGCTGCTCTGTGCAAATCCACTGCAACAGAGAAGGTGAGTATAACATGTTATTTTTTTTTTAAAAGGAGACTTTACAATCACAGCCCTTAATGCAATTGTGGACCAGAAAAAATGCTGTTGATAGTGCAGAACAGGGGTCTCCAAACTGTGGCCCGAGGGCCAGATGCGGCCCATTCCTAGCCTTTCTTCCCCCTGACCCCAACAATGGGGCACTATTTCTTCCCCCTGACCCCAACAATGGGGCACTATTTCTTCCACTGATATCGATGATGTTGTGCTATTGCTCCCACTAATACAAATGATTGGGCACTACTGTTCCTCCTACTAACCACAAACCCCAAGGCACAATGTTTATTCTCACTGATGTTGGGCCTGGGACTTTTTTTTTACCCTCACGGGCCAGAATCTGGCCCCCCTTCAGTCTGAAGTGCAATAAACTGGCCCTTTGTTTGAAAGTCTGGAGACCCCTGGTGTAGAGCAACAGCAAACCTATCCATGCTCTTGGATCAGTGGGGTCAACTTGCTTCTGGTATTCTAGTGCCAAAGACATGGGGTATTGCATCTACTTTAGCATTTTCGATCTGCACTGGGTAAAATGTAACTTTACAGCAGAAATTTTGGTTATCCTTGAAGAGGATCTCACCAAAAGGGAAAATAAATGCTAATAGCTTCTTTTTTTTTCACAAGAGGCATGCAACACTGTGCAGTGTACATCTTAGCTTATTCTGAGAATGACAGGAATAGAGCCAAGGCCCTGGACAATATAACTCCCAGCACCGGGCTTCATGTGAAAGAGGTACTTGTACTTTATGTAGTTACATCATTGTTGGCTGTCCAGTTGCCAAAGGGCAATGCCACATGACCTTTAGGAGGCAGCAGGAGATATGATCACATGGGGCTGAGATTGAATCAGAACCCTGACCTGTCACCCGGAGGAGTGGAACCCTGGCAGGTAAGTGTGTTAGCCGTGACATAGTGATCACATTAAGTTTAGACCTTAATTCATAAAATTTGGCTTGTGTACAGAGGGCTACTGTAGTCTGTAGATGGCAGTGTGGCTCTGTTCATGAATAAAGGAGCAGGCACCCTTGTGCTTCAAAAGCTGTGGTGTCTTAGCAGTTTTTATTTGCACTTTTAGGCTTACTGCCTTCATGGAATGCCAGCTGTCAGTGTCCAAAACATTTGTAACCCCATAATATGTCGATTTATTACTTATTGGAGAATCTGCTGCTCCATTTGGCCGCTATTTTATATTAAGAAACTTCACCATGTGAACTCAGACTCTTTGTAACACTGTGGGCCATACACCAAAACCAGAGGTCTATACTGTTTATTTTATAATTTTTTTGTGTCTTGTTGGAAGCTTTTATAAAAACGACCTTTTTGAAATCAAGTAAGAGCAGGCAGCAAGTGCTCTGAACTGGCGAGTTCAAGTTTGTTTGGCAAAGGAGAGGGGTGCAAGGAGGAGGGTTTGCAAGGAACTGTGAAGCATGGTGGCAGTTTCTTGTGGGTTTGGAGCTGCATTTCTGCAAATGGAGTTGTGTGTTTTTTTTTTCAGACTTTAATGATCTTAGCATCTGGTGCTCAATCTGCGGTCTGGGGGTAACATGCAGACCCTTAACACTTTTTTTGTGAGGCCCTGCAGACCCTAATCTATGTTTTAATGAAGATCGAAAAGAACCAATGGGCAACCAATTGTAACCAACAATTTTTATTTTTTTTTATAAATAAGACTGATGGATAAAAAAAACAAAAAAAACATGCACTATTGTGTGTTTAAAAATAATCAAATGTAAAATGGTGTGCTGCCTAACTGGTAAAACAATAGCAAATCTTCAAAAGGTTAAAGCTGCCAATCCCTGCAGTGTCCCCACATACATAAAATGTAAACTTGCAATATATGGAAAGGCGCTAAACCAATAATAGTTTATAATCAATGCTCACATATAATATAAATACACAGGCAGAATAATGAACTGGAAGCGAATATCACAAGTGTAAAATATTTCACACAAATATCACCATAAAAATATGTAAAACCAATTCCAGTGAAAAGTTTACCACCCTGTAAAGTGTCAAAAATATATGAGGTGACTTTAAATAAGCTAAATGCAAAATAAGTGAAAGTTTAGTGCAAAAACTGTGTTTAAGAAAGGCACAGTTAAAAATGACAGTGCTGCAAAAATTCAATGTCCAATGATGCTGTATTGCTCATGCAAGGTCCGTTGTGTTAGTCCTGATGGCAGTCTCTCAATAAACCTGTTGGACAGATGTTGGTGTGCAGCTAATTGTTCTCACTTGGTCTACATGTTCACGGTTGCGAGTCGGAGCTAGCACCCAGCCCTTCCTTTTTTGTGGATTATTACACTCACCTGGAGCAGCGATCTGTCTCATTTCTCCCAAGTGCAATGGCCGCTCACCTTAATAAGGAGATTATCAGGCAATGAGTAAATAACTGATCTCCATGCAATCTCCGTCATTCTATCAGGTGACCGATCCGCTCGCACACATAAAAGGCTATAAAACTCCTCATGGTGTAGTATCAAAGGTTAATTTATTTAAAAAAATAATATAGCGACTTACAGTTTAAAACTTGGACATCGGGGGGCGTGGTCTAGGCATGACCACATGAAGACAGGTTTCTTCAGAGCTCCCGACCCGCGGCTCACCCTACAGCCTTATCCAGCACAGTTACCCCACATTACAAAGCTCACCCGGTGGTATCCTCATATCAGGAGAGTGAGCAGTGTCCCCCCTGGTTTCTCCCACGTTAATGGAGCGATTTTTTTTTTTAAGGCCATTACAGCCCGCAATCTCCACACCAGACCACAACAAAATGGTGCCGACCCGTCCTGCGAGTCTCGCCATGGACACAGAGACAGATATTATGGCGGGGGCTGCAATGCGAGGAGACTGCCATCAAATGCCTCCATTCACACCGCTGAGTGATCTCTCCCCCCTGCTTGTCCAGATCCCTGACGCTCACACCTGACAGGGAGATCTACGCATGTAGCCCAGATCTATGTGTTTGTCTGACTGCCCCTGCTTCTCCTGAAGATCTGCAGCACAGCCATACTTCTATGTCTGCCAGAGGTGATTCTGCGCTGCCTTCCTGTGCCATAATGAGTACCTTGTTGTCTGCCGTTTCTGGTTCAGGGCCCATGACGGCCCAACCTATAGAATAGACATGGACGTTTCTCCAGCAACTTCCCACAAGAGCAGATTTTGAGATGCTGGCAAACAGAGTGGAGACCGCCTTGGGAAGAGAGGTACAGGGACATAAAACAGGAGCGATCAGCGCATGACACCCGGCTATCTGTTGTAGAACAAGACAGCCACGCTACGACACAATCGATCCAGTCTTTACAGTCGTCCCTGACAGATATATCAGAGCAAATTGTTCATATTGCTCCTAGATGATCTGGAGAATCGCAGTCGCTGGCAAAATACCCGGCTCAGAGGGATCCCAAAGTCGATTTTGCAAGGTGAACTCTGTAATACAGTGATGTCCATTTTCAACAGATACCTGGATCGCCCCCACAGACACGGAAATCCTCATCGACCGAGTGCACCGGACCCTTGGTCCTCAGCCTCCTCTGCTGGATAGGGTAAGAGATGTGTTATGTCGATTGCATTATTACTCACTCAAAGAAAATCTGCAGCAGGCCTGGCGAGTTATCGTCTTGGAGTTTGACGGCGCTGTTGTCCATCTTTTACCCGATGTCTCTCGGAGGACGCTACTAATGCGCAAGACACTGAAACCTTGCATATTAATGTCCTACTTTCTCCCATGAGCACCAGCGGTGTGGCACTTGTTGGTGGGCCCATGGTTCCCCATTCCTTTATTTTACCTATAGATGTCCATTATTTCCTGACACCTATATATATCTTTGTACTTTTTTATTTGGCTTAACGCATACCACCCGGCACCCCTTGTGGTTACACCATCACACATGCCCACTCTGGGTTGCCTTGGCTTGAGCGGTCGCCAGGGTCGCTAATATAGGCCATTCTCCACCTGTCTTGGACCTACTGGGCTGCCCAGGAACTTAAGGAGTTGGTGCCACTCAGTGCAGATGTAAGTGTTTGGCGTATATACATACACACACACACACCTTTTATCTTAATATACTAATAAAATCCAACTATTTTATTTTTTTTTCTGAGGGCGTGGCTCCGACATGGCCGAGTGAGGACGTGCAGTAGTGGAGCTCCGGCTGATCCCCTATCTACCCCGCTGACATACTGACCAACATTCAGCTATTATGCTTTCTAAAAAAAGGAAATCCAGAGTGAATAATAAAAACCCGAAGGCTCCCAAACTTGGAGGTGAACTACTTCATTACTTTGCAAGTTCTGCAGAGACTCCGCGGTCCTCAAAGATGGCCTCTCCACGCGGCTCCCCAGCAGAGAACACTGATATGGATCATCCTCCCGCTTCCCCTGCTACATCGTCGGTATCGGAGCCAGGGTCTGACACTCCAGCGGTGTTTAGATCCACACACGAGACTCTCCTAATCGCACACTGTCTGGGCAGCTAGACACGGAGCTCCGCGCCATTCTGTTGGCGCTACCTACTAAGGCTGATTTTCAAACACTCATAGGCCGAGTAGAGGAGGCGCATAAGCGAGAACTGAAAGAGATCAAGAAAGATGTGTCTTCCTTGGCCACGAGAATCACAAGTGGGGAGGATTCGGTAGCGGCTTTGGAGAGGAGAGTGTCGGAATTTGAGGCAAAAGATGAGACCCGGGGAGAGGAGATGGCGGAGCTGCAGCTACGCTTGGAAGAGATGGAGGACCGGAGCCGCCGAAATAACTTGCGGCTTAGGGGACTTCCAGAGGCCACCACCCAAGAAAACTTAAATGAGATGGCTGTGGCAATCTTTAGACAACTGGCGGGGGAGTCCCTGCCACCCAGGGTCAAGTTGGATCATATACACCGAGCACTGGGCCCGCTCTTGAACGAACCTAGTAGACCAAGAGACGTGGTATGCAGGGTCCACCGCTACACTCTCAAGGAAATTATCCTGAGAAAAGCTTGGGACGCTGGCCCGATCGATTTCGACGGAGCTCAGATAAAAATCTTACCAGACGTCTCGAGAGCTACACTCCAGCGCCAAGCTATCCTGCGCCCGCTCCTGGAGTTTTTGAGGAACCTGGGCTTCACTTATAGGTGGGGATACCCCCTGGCAGTCACCTTCCGAAAAGAATAGCGCTTCTTTACCCTTCGCAGACACGGGGAGCTGCCAGCGTTGTTCACCTTCCTGGGCACAGACCCCATCGAGATTCCGAACTGGCTCGCTCTACCTCGACAGCAGGGTCCCTCCTTCCCTGGAAGAGATCTTACAATGCGGCCGCAGAGATCACGCAGACCGACAAGAGAACCCCTGTTGGAGGACATCTGAGAGGACTAGGAGGTGAGGATGCCACTGGGTGAGGAAGTATCTCTAGCACAGACACATCTTATTTCTCCTACGTTCACTGACAGACGCAGCTCTTCTTGACTTTGTGGGGTTTTATGTTCGTCTTACCAGGAGTTAACTAGGCAGGGAAAGAATTCAGCTGGCCCCTCCCCTGGGGGCCGTCCTCCTTTCCTACATTAAAACCCCCCCTCACAGAGGACTCTCCAGTTTCAATGCCTAGTTTGCAAGGAGTTGACCTGGCTTCCCTATGGGAACTGCGGTCCTATTGTGACCATTTTTTCTTTTTTATTTTCTTTTTTCTGCAATCAAGATGATCTGCTATCAAGAAGCCGGTCGGGGCATCGAGGGTCTTTGTGCTCTGTACTTTCCCCGACCTGGCCAACATGATGCGAAGCCGGCCCCAACACAGGGACCCGGCGCATCTTACCCGTCCCGTGCGGGTGGCCCAGGCCGAGATCCCCCATTTTGGTCCCCTTCCCGATTCGTTCGGCAGGGTGACCCTGGGCCTGCAGCGACCCCCCGCCAAGGGTGGAAAGTCTGCATCCGGGTGGCTACCGTGGCGTCGGACTGGTAAGTGAGCACCCTGCCTCCCTCCCCACATGGGGAGTGAGAGGGCCCGACGTCCGCAAATGCGATTTTTTTTTTTTTTTTTTTTCTCTGTTCCTGTAGCTGTCCGGGGTAGCCACCGGGTGGGAATCAGCCTCTCATCTTGCCCCCTGCCAGCCCCCATCCCCACCCCCCTGCCCAGCGCTGTACCTCCGCTCAGCCTTCTCGTCCACATCGCCATGCGGTCTTCGGCCGCCATTTTGCGGTGGACCGCCGCCATTTTGCCGCGGATCGCCGCCATTTTGCCGTAGCCGCGGACATTTTTAGTCTATGGGGCTTTCCCTCTATGGGCCACCGATGGGGCCTGTCGATGTCCTTGTCTCTTTTTTTTTTTTTTTTTTTTAGCGTAAACGCCTGCAGCCCGGGAGAGTGAGGGGTACACCCCTCCCTCCGTCCCACGAGTGAATGGTCAGGCTGCGGTGCCATCGGTGGGCCTACGTCTGAA
>BLSH010516607.1:613540-629317 GCA_018402905.1 Glandirana rugosa | reverse complement strand
CGTGACGCAGCGAAATTGACTTTTAACGTGCCAGCACGCTGCAACATGGGTTTGTTTTAAACGCAGGAAAAAAAAGGGTGTTTATCTCGAAAGAAAACCACCATAAACTAGTGACGACGCAGTAAAGACTAGCGGCGATATTTGTTTTCTTTTCGCTGTTAGAACGTTTTTTTGGGTTTAAAGAATGAAAAACGATTTTATGTTTAGGTTTTTTTTTTTTTTATATTTTTTTGTAAAAAAAAAGTAGCCAAAACCGGCTAAATATAAGAAGGAGTATAAATTTTTTTTTTTTTTATCACAAATATGAGGAAGAATATAAATCGGCCAAAACCGATGAAAAAAAAATGTTTTTTTATATTTTTTTTTTTTTTGGATTTGTATTTTAGCAAAAAGTAAGAAATTTGGGTTTTTTTGCAAGATTGTCGCTTTTCTTTTGTTTATAGCGGCGATCAGAAATGACGCAGCAGTGATCAAATACCACCAAAAGAAAGCTCTATTTGTGGGAAAAAAAAGGACGCAAATTTTGTTTGGGTACAACGTCGCACGACCGTGCAATTTTCAGTTAAAGCGACGCAGTGCCGAATCGCAAAAAGGGCTCTGGTCCTAAAGGGGGAAATCCTTCCGGGGCTGAAGTGGTTAAAGGGATAAAAAAAAACCTTCCATGATCAGCTTGCCCCTCCGAATACTTACCTGAGTCCTGTCTCGATCCAGTGCTGTGCCTGAGAGCAACAGCGCTTCTCTCTCTCGCTCTGTCTCCCCTTAAAGCAGTTGCAAAAGGTGTTTTTTTTTTTTTTTAACATTCACTGAATTCTGTGTTTGGTCCAGGGCTGTACTTGAGGCCCCCCATATATAGAAAGTTGACCATCGCCGATCTATGCAGTGCTAAAAAGTATAGACACTTATTCATTTGTACTGTCATGGATGCATCCGATGTGTCACAAATTCATTCTGCAGCAGATCAGTGACCCTAAACCAATACAGCCAACCAATACAGCCACATGCCTAAAAAAAAAAAAAAAAAAGCTATCTTCAGCAAAAAAAACTACTATGGGTCTTAAAAGAAATCGTATGACCACCCTCCTCCCCCTCCCATAAATCGCTGATCTCAACAGTATTGAGTTTGTTTCGGATTATATGAGGCGAGAGAAGCAACTTGACCTGAATTCACTGAGAACTGTGGTTCGTTCTTCCTAGATAAGTAATGGCGAACCTTGGCACCCCAGATGTTTTGGAACTACATTTCCCATGATGCTCAACTACACTGCAGAGTTCATGAGCATCATGAGAAATGTAGTTCCAAAACATCTGGGATGCCAAGGTTCGCCATCACTGTCTTAGATATTTGGAACAGCCTACCTGCTGAGGTCCTCAAAAATACTGTGCAAATGTAACTAGGAGAATTTCTGCTGTTCTAAAGATAGAGGATAGACACAACAAATATTGATTCAGTTGTAGTTTTTTCCACGGTTTATGAACCTTTGGTAGATAGAAAGATTTAACAAAATGCACATAAAAAGAAAAACTATGGATATTTGGGGGGTGTGTAAACGAAATCACAAACTTCAAACAAATTTTAATTCAATACCACATTAAAAATGGAGCTTTCTCTTTTTTCATATTTCATGCCTTGTATGAGATCTGTCATGTATTATGTCTTGTGGTGTTGCTCAATGGGTAATTGCTGAGCATGTCACTGATTTCCCATATTGCTGATTGCCTTAAATGGAAATGGCTACTTTTCTTACTGTAAGGCTATTTTCACACTGGGGCGGGAGCGGTAAAGCGCTGCTGGTTTCAGCTGCACTTTTCTGCTGTTTTAGCAGCGCTTTTAACCCCCCAGAATGGGTTAAAAAGGGGTTAAAAGTGCCGGCGCTCTGTGCTTCTGAGGAGGTGTGCAGCCATGGAGTTTTTTTTTTTTTTTTGTTTTTTTTTTTTTGTTTTTTTTTTCAAATAACTTTTTTATTGTACTTCAAGTAGTAACAATAGTACACAGTCAGTAGCAATGGTTAAGAGGGAACCATACAATAATACAAAATATATTACAGAAGCTGTTTACGTTGACAGGGGAGCCCTGAATTGGGCGATCCCAGCATCACACATTTATCGTAGATTAAGTCAGGAGAGCGTCCGTGTTGTAATTTGTGAGATTAAAAAACTTTACATACTGTAGATTTTCCAGACCTGCTTGCGGTGGTGCTTCCATAGGCAGAAAATGCCACATAACTGACCAGTAGATCCCTTGAATAACACATGCCTACAAGAAGATCTGTTGAGGATAGAGAATAGGAAAAAAGAGAGGAAAGAAGATAGAGTATAGAGTAATAGCCCGTTAGTACCTGCCAGTTAACCCGCGGGTGTCTTCTCGGAGGCGCCACCGCTCCCATACCCTGTCGTATGCTGCCAGGTTGCTCTCCAATCTGGCGGACATTTTTTCCATGGGTTCCCACGTCTTTGACCCTCTCATATAGAGCTTCAGGTGGGGTGGAATTTGCCTTTTCTAATAGAGGGCCACTAAGCATCGGCAGCTGTGAGGATGTGTCTAAGGAGTTTTTTGATGTTTAGCCATTCCCAGATGTGGAATGCCCAATAGGAAGAATTTGGGGGTGTTGGGGGCAGATATGTCAAAGAGGCGATTGAGCAGTTGTCTGACATGGCGCCAATAGTGCACGATGAGGGCACAATTCCAATGCACATGTAGCAAGGTACCCCTTTCTGCACCGCATCGCTAGCAGCGGTCTGATGAGGATGGATACATGGCATGGAGGACATCAGGGGTCATGTACCAAGACTGTATTATTTTATATGTGTTTTCTTTATAGAGTACAAAAGAAGCTCTTGGCTGCCTGAGACCAGATCGCCCTCCATGTCTATGGTGAATGTTTCGTCTTTTCCCACTTAAGCATAAATGCATGTTTGCGTTGGTCTGCTAGTGGGTAGACGTTAGACGTTAAGACGTTAAGAATTTTGTATATGTCAGATATCTCGCCAATCATGCCAGGATCAGTTGTTCAAAAGGGGACAGAGGTGAGAACTGTAAGTCAGTAGCTATGGTTTGGGCGTAGTGGCGAAGTTGCAGGTAACCATAGAACTCTTTATTCGGTAGGCCATATTTATCCTGAATTTCGGAGGTTAGTAGCCTTCAAGATCTGGGGTCCACCAGCTGCCCGAAGTGAAAGAGACATCTTGAGGACCATGGGAGGAACATCTGGGGTGTGAGGCCCGCCGGCATCTGGGTGTTAAATAGGAAGGTCAACAGGGACCTCTCCGATTTGAGTTCAAATTCTTGGTGTAGTTTACGCCATAACGAGCAAAGTTGGGACATGGGTCTCAAAAGTCTGTTGGGGTCTATGTCAGCATTTGCACTCCAGAGCAGGCTATTGGGGCGAATTGGTGCAAGCCAATTTTTTTCAATTTCCGTCCATTTGTTGTAGGACCTGTGAGGAAACCAGGATATTAGCACGTGAAGTTGGGCAGCCTGATAATATTTTATAAAGTTAGTAAATGCCAAGCCTCCGTCCTGGCAGGATGCCATGAGAACTGAGGATGTGGTTTTCCAGCTGTAGGGGAAGTAGGATTTCAGGTGTTCGACTTCCTGTGTCGGGATATTAATCGGGAGAGCCTCAGATTTGGAGGTGTGGATCTTAAAACCCGAGAGACTCCCGTAAGTGTCTAACGTTGCATGGAGATTTGGCAGGGGTGTCCTAGGGTGGGTCGGGGTCAATATCACGTCATCAGCGAATATTGACAGTTTAAACTCCCTGCCTCTCACCGATAAACACTTTATATCTGGGGCAAACAGCAGGGGCGAGAGCGGGCACCCCTGCCGAATGCCATTGGTAATTGGGAGAAGGGATGAGAGGGCATCTTGACCTGGGACGTGGGGTTCGTGTAGAGGTGGGGAATTGCCGTCAAGAAAGGCCCACGAAATCCCATAAATAGCAACGTCGCAAACCGAAAGGGCCAGCCCAGGCGATCAAACGCCTTTTCTGCGTCTATACTTAATACCAGTTTCTGTGCCCTCCCTGTTCGCCACATCTATTAAGTCTATGATCTTTCTAGTGTTGTCTCCTGCCTGTCTCAAAGGTACAAAACCCACCTGATCCTTATGGATCAGGGAGGGGGCAGCCATTGATTTCAATGGCAGGAGCAGTGCTATTTTTTATTGCAAAAGCTCCTGAAAAACGGCTCAGTGTGAAAGTAGCCTTAAGGGTTGTAGTAGCACGGTGTAGCAATATTGCACTGAGCACTTTTATCTGCATTGGGACTGTATTTACAGATCTGAATTCAATATATCCATATTAGCATGGTCACATGCAGTAGCGCGGTGTAGCATCATTATTTCAGCCTTAAGGTTGTACTGTATCCTTCTTTGCTCAGTGTACCTCTTGTTTTTGTTTTGTATGATTGTACAAATTTAATAAAACGCTACTGATAAAAAAAAAAAAAGAGAGAAGAAATGGAACTGCCCAAGTATTTAATGAGAGAAAAGGGGTTCAACCATTATATAATCCTTTATGATCTATTTTGATGAATTATATACAGTACATATAACTGGAATGTGTAGATAGTCAGATTTAGTTATGGATTTATAATGGTCAGCTGTGGCATCTAGGCGTTAGTGACTTTTAGGCATACATAATGTGACTATACTAACGATTGATGATAATGGTACTGTTTGCTTTTTATATCATTACATGTTCTTGTTTTGTGTGGTTTTATGCAGGATTGTTAGAAGAACGTGCGCTCCTTCTGGGCCGAATGGGCAAACATGAGCAGGCTTTGTTCATATATGTGCACATTTTGAAGGACACCGGTATGGCAGAGCAGTAAGTATATAATGGGTTATGGATTTTTATTTTCGAGAGATGTCAGGCAGGAGACACCCAACAAGGCCACCAACTGAGCGATTCTCGTCCAATTCCAGTGCATGACCAGTTTAGGATTATGGACTAATCTATCCCTTTATAGAATCTTCTGATGTTTGGCTGTATGTATATACATTTCTAAAGCCTAAATCTCTAAACTATAATTGCTAAATAAAGTAGGTTTAAACAGTCTTGTATGTAATTTGCTTACTAGCTACAAAATTAGGTTTTAGTATATTCTTTTATCTAGTTTTAGTAAAGAATTTGTTTCTTACTACTGACTTTTTTTCACAGGTATTGCCATAAACACTATGACCGTGCCAAAGAAGGCAATAAGGATGTAAGTATATTTTTATTAAAGTGAGAGATCGCCCTAGGGTTATTCTATGAACCTTAAACAACCATATAAGAAGTGTAACTTTTTTATTTGATCATTTTTTATTGGAAAAGAGAATTCTTTTTGACTGTACAAAAAAGTTACAGATGTGTTAGGTAGCTGTATTCTATGAAGCACATTTAAGGTGTGAAAAGTCGTTTCCCAATACGTATGGCGTTTTGCACATCGCCACAGTGAATGCATAAGTATACCCTCTTCGCAGCAGCATCTATTACAACCAGGTGAGTGCATGCTCCCAGCCAAATAGCTTCTGATGACTGGAGTGCACCTTTTATATAGTGCAAACAGTTGTGTGAGTTTGTGTGTTGAGCACAGGGAGACTGTGGAAACCGTTTCCGAGGCCCTATTCAGTGGGACCAGCATGTCAGAACGAGGGGGGGCTAAGCGACACCAGTTACATGTTATTGCTGGCAAATGTTTCCAATGCTGATTGCAGGACAACCAGAGCTTGGACTAAAGTCAAACTTTGTGCTATGCTATTATCAATGTTTATATGGCTGTTTAATATTCATAAATAATTTTAGGGCTAACCTCCAACCAAAGCAGAGCAGGATGTGTTTTACCTCCAGCCAAGTGTGTGTTTGTGTGTATAAAATATATATATATATATATATATATATATATATATATATATAGAGATATATAGATAACCACTGAGATCTCCCTGCTTCCTATCCTCTGTAATGTCCATACATCACATTGGGGGTACACGACTGAACAGCCAAAACATTAACAAAAACTTTTTAAATTGAGATTTCCCATCATTCTTGTTCTTATAGGCAGTAACCATTAAAATAACCGACAAAGTTCTAACTATTCCTACTCTGTCCAAAATGAATCTAAAAGTTTTGGCTGGAGTTGGGCTTAAAATTTATTTTTTGTTTTTTCAGAGTAAAAAATATTCTTATAAGACATTGAAACCTAGAGGAGTAATAATGAAACACTGTAGCTACATCAGAGTCAGTCATATTTTTTTGAGCTCTCCTATGAGCTTTTGCAAACTTGGAGAATGTTTGCATATGCTTACATGTTGAACATGACCATCTAGACCGCAGTATATAGACCCCAGTATTATGGCAATGTTGGCTCATGGCCCATCAAACAGAACGCAATGAAGCATGTAATCTATTTTTCTGTATTCTCTATATCTTGTTAATAAATTTCAAAATTTGATCTAAAAGCTGCCATAAAGCAGAATTAAACTGTGTTGCTGGTGCCCAGTGCTTTTACCACCAGCATATTTGCGCATTATGGCACACTTGCCTCACAAAGCTCCCACTTCTTCAGGATTTGGCATTTTGAAAATAACCCCAATATTTTTTTTTTTTAGCTAGAGTTGTAGGCTGTGGTATAGATCTGATATGTCAGGAATACAATAGCCTTTCAGTGACTGTTTCCTAACGTGACCAGATTTTATTTCCTCTTTGCTACAGGTGTATTTGTCCCTTATCAGGATGTACCTCTCTCCACCTGATGTTCATTGTCTTGGTCCCATCAAAATAAAGCTGGAAGAACCAAAAGCAAATATTGATGCTGCCCTGGCTGTTTTGGAGCAACATCATGCAAAACTGAACACAACGAAGGTAAGAGAAAGCTTGTTGGATACATGACCCAGTCCTAGAGAAACCTATTGATGTATGTCTCATACAATAGCAAATCTTTATAAAAGATCTATGTGGTGGTGTTTAGTGGCAAGGGTCAGGGGACACCCAAAGGAAACACTGTAAGGGCTCTTTCACACATACGGTCCGTTTGGGTCCGCCTGTCAGTTTTTCAGGCGGACCCAAACGTACGCTCCATTGCGCTCTATGGAGCGGCGGATGTCAGCGGTGACATGTCCGCTGACACCCAATCCGCTCCGATCTGCCAGAAACAGACGGATGGAAGCCCTATTTTCCATCCGCCTGGCGGATCGGTTCGGATGAGCACGGACAGATGGTCCGTGCTCATCCGATTCTCCGTAGAGGAGAATGGAGCTCTGACAGGTCAGTCTCTGCACTTAGTGCAGAGACTGTCCTGTCATCCGTCAGCTCAGCGGGGATCAACGGATGGATCTCCGCTGAGCAGCGGAGCCCGTCAAAACGGGCTCTGCATGTGTGAAAGGACCCTAAGAATACAAAAAGAGGGCGCAGCAGCCTTGCACATTACCCAAGTAAATTTTATTAAAATCCAAGGAAAAAATTATACTCCCAAACAAAATAGAAAATTAAGGCATATCAAAGTCCACAAAGGACCAACAGCAACCAGGTCATCAGGGCCCATGTCCAGCACACCGGAGGACCCTATGGAAGGCTGACGCATTTTGAGGGGTGATCCCCTCTTCCTCAGAGCCCACATTTCATATTCTCCAGGATTTTTTAATTATTAGATTGGCGGATCAGGTGGTAAGTGTAGTTTCCACACTCTGGTCACCACTCCCACTCCACTAAACCTTCCAGTTACTGTGGAGTTGGGCTCAAAAACCCCCAAACCTATCGCTTTCACATTCTTGTAATTTTTCCTAGGGTACATAGATGAAGTCAATAATCTGATTTTGTTGTCAAGAATGAATACCCTCTCTTTCTCACGTATAGTTTTTTTATAACTTTTTTTGTAAAATCTTTTTTTTATTATTTTCAAAGAAAATAATACAGACATTCCCAGTATGGATTATCAAGGTTATCTCTAACACCATAGCTTCAGAAGCCCACAATTTAGTTAAGAAGGTTGCACCAACAAACGATTCACAGAAAAATGCAGAGAGCACTTCATTTATTGTAGGAACTGTCAAGGGTAATGTAGCGGAAAGGAGGGTCGTGGTAGGGGGTAGGGAAAGAGGCATCGGGGAAGGGTACAAAAATGGGGATATAGTAATATCGCAAAAAAAGGGGGGAGGGCAAACTCCTCCATCCCCTCTCCAAGAATAAAAAAAAAAAAAAAAGTATCAACACAAGCTAGTTTCTTTATTTATAACTAAAACCAAGCCGTAGACCAGCTATGTCTACCATGGAATAATAAGTGATTTTTAGATTGATTTAGCTTTTCAAATTTCCTACTTTTAAAGAGGGAAGTGAACTCTGCTTCTTTTCTTTTTTTTTTTTTTTTTTTATTTCTTTTTTTCTTACCTGCAAAGTAAAGGCAGAATGTGCTAGTATGCATCGCATATTAGCACATTATTTAAAACTTACCTGCAAACGAAGCCCTCGCTGGAGGCTGCATCTATCTTCACCGGTCTTCCTTCTGGGTCCGCGGACTCCGGCTGTGTGACTGGCCAGAGCCCCTTGATGTCACTCCCACGTGTGGGAGCCGCAGGTCACGGCACAGGGCTCTGAAGAAACGGCAAGGGCGGCCGTTCCTTCAGAGCGCATGTGACGATGATGTCATTGGCGCAGTATACAATAAATATCTCCTAAACGGTGCAAGTTTAGGAGATATTTACAATACCTATAGGTAAGCCTTATGATAGGCTTACTTATAGGTCATTAGCGGCTGGTGAAATTTTAGGATGGGGGGGCACCAGACCCCGCCTTCCTTTTTGACCCCTCCCACCTTGCATAAGCCCCACCCCTTATAGTTTCCACCCCTTGTGTCAGGAGTATACAGCCCAGCATCACCAGATAGGGTACACAGCGTCGCCAGATAGCAGCGTACAGAGTCGCCAGATAGCAGCGTACAGAGCTCAGCTTGCGGACAGCATTCTGGAGTGGATGGTCTGCGCAGGAGTCGGGACTGAAACTCAACCGAGTGCTGCGCCTGCGTGAATAATCATGCAGCCAGCACGTCTGCCACAGTCCCGCCCCCGCCCAAAGCATCCAATGCCAGTCAGTCACTGGCTCAGGGCAGCCAATCAGACTGTGTGTGGGCCTGTTCAGCGCACACACATAGTCTTTTATGACTGACCAATCGGCTCACTACTTGCTGTCAGCAGACAGCAAGGAGCCGAGGAAAAAAAATAAAAGGCAATATACTGGCGCCTCCTGTAGGGGGTCTGGCTGACTTTTTTGTTTTTCTATTGTCAGCAGCGGGAGGCGGCGCCCAAGCGCCCCTTTGTGACTGACCGCCACTGCTATAGGTACAAACATTAGAGGGACATTTACTTCCTCTTTAACATTCAGAGTATATATTTTCTTATATCTCAATATTTTAAATACAGGCCATAGACTTGTTACCAGCCAACACACAAATCAGACAGATCCAGATCTTCCTGGAAAAAGTACTGGAAGAGAATGCAGAGAGGAGGCGCTTCAACCAAGTTCTCAAGAATCTCTTACATGCCGAGTTCTTACGAGTAAGTAAAGGCAGAACTGGCGGAAGCAAATTTTTTCGGAATGTGCTAATCTATACTCTTTTAATTGCAGTTATTTGAGGGTTACCGCATTTTGTCACATATATACTTGCTGCAGTTTTGTTTTCTTAGTTGCTGCTCCTCCAAAATTCTGGGGTTCTCCAGCCCTCTCCGTTGGGTAACTGGTTATTTATAGTTATTTCAAGTGTTAGTAAACTACTGGGTACTTTCACCCCCTTTCTGCCCAGGCCAATTTTTCAGCTTTTAGTGCTATCACACTTTTTTTATTAAATTCTTTTTATTGAATTTTCCATGTACAGAACCAGTACAACAAAAACACCCTGAACAAGACAATGAAAATTTGTGTGTTGCAGGGGCCAGACCATGAAATCACATAAGATAATGCAGTAGCAAGCGCAACACCAAGTGGATAGTGGTGTGACTGAGTAACCTTTGCCATCCGGTATCAATACATGTAAATGCACATATTCGCCAGCACGCCAAGGATCCTCAAATGTGGGGGGCGTGGCCAGCACGGCATGTGAGCAGTAGTGGTTTCAGAGCTCCTGGTTATTACCCTGCTTTGATCTGGTTTCCAGCACCCAAAATCGCCGAATTCAGCCTCAAAACACCTGGGGGAATATCTGCTGCAGCTCCCGATCCACCTTACTGCAGTCACAGCACCCCGATGGCCCGAGCGAACAAGGGAGAAAGTCTGTACCAGGATTTCCAAGATGGCATCCCAACCTCCACACATTAAGCATGTGCAGCAGTGAAGAACAAGGGGGAGGGGGTGAGTAAACAGCCTAAAACCCCTAAAGACCCTGCTGGAGACCCCCCCCCCCTTCCCCCTCGAGATATGCGTTATTATGCCCTCAAAATGACAGGGAATCTGCCACATAACAGTCCCACAAGCCCTGACTCTGATGCAGAACTAGAAGACACCACTTTGGAGGAGAGAGAGAGAGGGGGGGGGGGCAGGGCACAGCAGCCATTTCAGCTCACACTGCTTCTAAGGATCCAGAGCTGGAGGAGACAAACAGCCAGGGAGAGGAGGAGGGAGAACAGCCAACATTAGCTGCTATTCTTAAAGCTGTCAATAAATGTGTAGCCTCTGTGAATAACCTGCAAGAAAGCTTTGGAGGTCTGAGAGAGGAGGTTAGCCTGCTTAGACGGGACTTACAGAAGGAGAGAGAGAGAGAGAGAACGACCGTTGTGAGCAGGGTCAGTGACTTGGAAGACAAACTCCCCACTATGATCAGGGAATCAGACAACCGCACGCCTTGCCAGGGCCAAAGATATGCTCGCTGAAGATTTTGAGAATCGCATGAGACGGAACAATGTGCGGATAGTGGGGTTACCAGAGAAGGCTGATTGACATGACCCCACTCAATTTGTGGAACAGTGGCTGACATGTCTTTGGCAAGGAGGCCTACACCCACCTCTATGCAGTAGAAAGGGCTCAGAGTCCCAACCAGACCATTGCCTCCAGGGAACCCCCCACGCCCCATCTTGGCGAGGCTATTGAATTATAGAGACAGAGAAATCATCCTCTGACTTGCCAGAGAAAGGAGGAGTATTCAATTTAATGGCACCAGAATTTCATTTTACCCTGATTTCTCAGCAGAGATTCAGAAACTTAGATCCCGATTCTCTGATGTCAAAAAACGTCTGCAGAAACTGAAAGCTACTTATGCTATGCTCTATCCTGCAAAATTGCGCATCACCGCCGGAGGATGCACACACTTCTTTGAGACTGCAGCAGAAGCTTCAAACTCGCTAGACTCGAATGAACACGCTGTATGTCAGGCCAGGAGACCTGAGGATGAGGAAGTCTGAATTACTACTGACCTCTAAGAGAAGAGAGCTGGAACCTTTTAGTTTTTTCCTCCTGACTGAGGGATTTGCTGGAAACACACAACGATACCCAACAATGTGAGTTCGGAACTGAGTTTACAACATGGCAATTGTTATACCACTAATTACTCTTACCTATGTTGCCGCAGTTAGCGGCTATGTCGATGCATTACGGGATCTGTTGTTCCAAATGATGCAAAAATGCGTGTTGGCAGTTTGGAGCCACACAAGTGCCTTCTTGATACTCAAGCACGTTTGGCCAATTAGGCCCACGCTGTCATCGTCACAATGGCAAACACCACCACTGGTTTATATGTTTCTGAACGGTGCACCGTTGTGCATTTATTTTGTCATGAATTTGTTTCTATTAATCCACAGGGCTTTGATAACCATTTCTACATTTGCCCACAGGGTGGCACTGTCCACTAACAAAAGCTTTGAACTTGGAACCTTTGTGCACCAACAGCCTGGACCAGGGCCATTAGTGATGAGAAAACTGTCCCTTACTCCTGGGAGCCCTCATTTGGGTCACCACAGGCTAGTTATAGCCATCCAATCTAGCTGATGGTGGTACCAGTGTTATCATGGAACATTAGAGGAATCCATGACCCCTTAAAATGCACAATGGTATCTACATCAATGCACAAATATCTCCCTGCTATTTGTGCTCTACAAGAGACCCATCTTACAAGTAATACTCTGTCATGCTTACGGTTTGCATGGGTGGGAAAGGCATATCATTCCACTCACACCTCATATTCCAGAGGGGTGAGTGTTCTGATACATAGATCCTTGGACTATGAGGAATATGACTGTGTAATAGATGAGGAGGGAAGATATGTTTTTCTTTATTGTAGATTGTACTCCCTAAAATGTATTCTAGCCTTTCTGTATATACCGCCTCCTACAATAACTATCCCCTTAGAAAGCTGCTGGAGTATCAGTTGAAGTACCCGGGCATGCCTTTGCAATGGGGGATTTCAACTGTTATTTGGACCCAGCAACAGATAAACATACCCCATCCAGGGTTGGTGGTGTGACTCGCCACACTGGCCTTCACAAATTTATAGAGGAGGTGGGCTGGATTGACCCCTGGAGGGGAAGACACCCCACTACCAGGCAATTTTCATGTTTTTCAAAGACCTGTACGTAGTATATCTGATCATTCCCCCTTGATTATGCAACTGGAGGTTCGCCCTCCCTCTAACTTGAAAAAGGCCACATGGAAACAACGCTTTTTGGCTCCAGCTCTTCCCTTCACACACACACCTATAGTCCCCAAAATAACCGATTTCTGGAGAAGACATACTGGAGAGGCGACTGTCTCTCCTGGGAGACCTTCAAATCCCTCTTACGGAACACCTTTTATGATGAGATAGTCTATCAAGAAGAGATCTACTGGTGCTCAAAGGGAAGGGCTGGAAAAACTGGTGTGTGACTTAGAGTCTACATTTATTGCTGACCCTACTGATAGAAGCAGGGAGGCATGGGTCTCGGCTGAAGCTGCTCTTGACAGGGTCATAGCCTCTGTAGTGGACAGAATACGCTTCTTTAGCAAAATGGCATACTATGAGGAGGGTGAGCATACTGGTCAGCTCCTAGCCAAACTTGCACATTCCGAACAATCATCCCCATCCATTGGAGCTCTGAAGCTCCCGGCTGGGGGCATTACAAACTCTCCAGATGGAGTGATGTCCACATTGATGGACTATTATGCGAACTTGTATACCTCCAAACAAAACTACTCAACTGAATCTTTGAATACTTATCTTGAGAGCATTGGCTTGCCTCGCCTGTCAGATGTCTTTCGAAGACAACTAGATGCCCCCCTTACTCTAGAAGAGTTCAAAAAAGAAAAATGCGATCTAACCTCCATCCCTCTTATACGTATGTAAAATATATATAAAATATGGGAAAGAACAAAAAGAGAGAAAGTGAGACTTTAAATGTGGGATGCCACTGCAGACAAGGGTTGCATAAAATATATATATAAAATATTTTATTAAACAAATACAAGTACATTATGGACATTCCACAGTCAAGGGATACATAGTACATAATAAGTAGGAAGGTGATTATACCATATGCAAAGCAACCCAGTCCTATAGATATACACATAGACCATACACATGTATAACATTTGACTTGATAACATTTCAGTATAAAAATTTTTTACACACAGGCCAGTAAAATTGAAAAATAATAAGCCGATCTTGTCAGGGCACCTTAAAAACTCTACGCGTTTCATGGCTCTCTACCATTCATCAGGAGTTAGGTGCATATGCAAGACTATAAATACAAAAATGTAAATTAGTTGCTATCCTCTAAAGGGGAAAAAAAGGCTGCTGGGGAACAAGGGATCTATACCCAAGACGGCTGGAAGTGCTCAGTTGATATCAGGTGGATGGGGCGCCCTGGACAAAACGTCTGCCTCGGGGCAGAGGTGTGGGTCCCCAACCCAATGTGAAGGGGCCCAATGGCAGCCCGGGTCGACATGACATAGCCCATGTGGAGAGAATCTGTGTGTCAACCGTGAAAATCAAAATGAATGGTGGAAAAATACAAAAAAGATATGTTGTGTGAGCATGTACATGTGACATGAGTGGGTAAAAACAGAACAGAAAACATGAGTTTTACCCACTCATGTCACATGTACAGGTACACTTAATTTAGGGTTACCTTTCTGGACAGACCTTCGGTGTTCACCGAATCTCGCCCTTAGGGTCTGAATGGTATGGACAACGTAGATATACACCGCACGGGCAGGTGAGGCAATACACCTCAAATGTAGTGGAACAATTATAAAATGCATTAAGATTACAATTCTTGGCAGCAGTTGTAAAGGATTTCTTGCCATAGGGTACGTGAGGGCAGGTTAAGCAAAGGGGTTTATTGCAGCGGAATATACCTACCAAGGGTATGAGGGTGAGCTGTTTGGTCAATTTAGATTAAGGGGTTTAATCTTGTTTGGGGCAATATTCCCTTTTACATTGGGAGCCTTCCGATATGCAAAATTTGGAACTGCTGTAATGGTACATGCTAAATAAGGATCTTGAGTCAGGATAGACCAATGTTTCTTGATCATATTTTCAGTTTTGCGATGGGTAATATGATATTGGGTGAGAAACCTGGTGGCTGGCTACTGGGGATATTTAGTGGAAGGAGGTATATAGGTAGTCTGATATAAAGCACTAGCCTCATCTATCAAATCCAAAGGATAACCTTTATCAAGAAATTTATTCTTTAGTAGCAGGCTCTGTTCAGCATAATCCTCCACTCTAGTGCAGTTTCGACTGAGGCGGTGGAATTGGCTCTTAGGGATATTCTGCACCCACCTAGGATGGTGGCAGCTGGAGTAGTGGAGGAATGAACAGCCAGCCATGGGTTTAATGAAGTTTTTTTCAATGATGGTGGGATTGGATTGGGACAGTTCTAAATCCAGAAAACACAAAGACTCGGGATCGGCCACTGAGGTAAATGAAAGGCCAAAGGAGTTGGAGTTGCAGTGGGCCACATATTCTGAGAAGAACGTATTCCTGGTACCGTCCCAGATAATGATATCAATATAACGGCCGTAGACCAGGTGCACCACAAAGGGATTATTATTCCAGATACAACTGGTCTCCCAAAGCCCCATCGTCAAATTGGCCTAGCTGGGGGCAAAATTTGCCCCTATAGCTGTGCCCTGTTTCTGTAGATAGTATTCACCTTCAAATAGGAAATAATTATGCTCCAGGCAAAACTTTGTTGCCTGGAGAATAACGTCAACTTGTCATGTGTTTAACCACTTCAATACCAGGCACTTACCCCCTTCCCGCCCAGACCAGTTTTCAGCTTTCAGCGCTTTTGCGCTTTTTTCTGTTTGTCACAAAACGTAAATAAGAACATTTTCTCCATCACTGATTGGGCTACACTGACAGGCACGGATGAAGCCATACTGAATGGCACTGATGAGGCGGCACTGATGGGCACTTGTTTGCAGCGCTGATGGGCACTGATAGGCGGCACTGATGAGCAGCAATGATGGGCACAGATAGGTGGCGTTCATAGGCAGCACTGATGGGCACTCATATGCGGGACTGATGCGCACTGATAGGTGGCACTGGTAGGCACTGATAGGTGGCACGGGTGGGTGGAAATGACAGATTGCACTGTCAGGTTGTCAGTCCCTGGTGGGTCTTGGGTGGCATCTGAAATTGGCATCCATCCATGTTGGGCATTGTGCCCCTTACCTGGTGGTCTAGGGTGGGCTCCCTGGTGGTCAGGATTAGCTCCCTGGTCTTCTCCCTAGTGGTCCTTGGGTGGCCATTCTCTGGGGGTCCTGGTGGTCCTGGGTGGTGATCCTGGGGGGGGGGGGGGGGGGGGGGGGGGGGGGGGGGGGGGGGGGGGGGGGG
>BLSH010516607.1:591301-613530 GCA_018402905.1 Glandirana rugosa | reverse complement strand
GCCCCCCCCCCCCCCCCCCCGTCAGGAGAGCCACCGATCTTCTCTCCTCTATTTACGTCTGCAGACGCGAGTAGAGGAAGAGCCGATAAACGGCTCTTCCTGTTTACACTGTGACCAGCCGTTATTGGTCACGGCTGATCACGTGGTAAAGAGCTTCCAACTGACGCACCGCACCACCGATCACCAATAGAAGCCCAGTCAGGATAACGGAACCACCGCCCGGCCGTCATTTGTCTATAGGCCGGGCACGAAGTGGTTAAGGAATGTTCTTCTGCCAGAAAGTGTAATATGGCTCTTAAACCTACCTCATGTGGTTTGGAGGTGTAAAGGGAGCATACATCCGGAGAAGTTCTAGCAACTGGGTACCATCACCTATATAGGATGGAAGGGCCTGGGCCAAAGGTTGAAGGAAGTGACCAATATAAAGGGAAAAACTGGAGGTAATTCTGTACCAAGATAGGGCATCCCGGTGGATATGTCAGGTTTCTATAAAGTTCCATATTTTTACCACCCCCCAAAGGTCCATAGAGATCTGACCAATCCATCGGGATGCCTTGTCATGGCCTCTATGGACAGCATTACCCTCCAGTTTTTCCCTCTATATTGATCACTTCCTTCAGGCCCTTCTATCTTATATACGCAATGATACCTACTTGCTAGAACTTTTCCTTCCTTACCACTAGGAATCCTCATATCTCTGGATTTCTTTGGATGTGTGTTTCCTTTACACCTCCATATCACAGGAGGTAGGTTTAAGAACCATATTACACTCGGGCAGAAGAACATAACTTAAACACATCACAAGTTGACTTTATTCTCCAGGCAACGAAGTTTTTGCCTGGAGCATAATTATTTCCTATTTGAAGGTGAATACTATCTACAGAAACGGCACAGCTATGGAGGCCAATTTTGCCCCCAGCTATATCAGTTTGACAATGGGGCTTTGGGAGACCAGTTGCATCTGGAATAATAATCCCTTTGCGGCACACCTGGTCTTCTATGGTCGTTATATTGATGATCTCATCATTATCTGGGACGGTACTATGAGTGCTTTCTCAGAATTTGTGGCCCACTGCAACGCCAACTCCTTTGGCCTTTTATTTACCTGTGTCTGATCCCGAGTCTGTTTTCTGGATTTAGAACTGTCCCACTCCAATTCCACCATCATTGTAAAAAAACTTCACTAAACCCACGCCTGGCAATTCATTCCTCCACTACTCCAGCTACCACCATCCCAGGTGGGTGCAGAATATCCCTAAGAGCCAATTCCACTGCCTCAAATGAAACTACACTATAGAGGAGGATTATGCTGAACAGAGCCTGCTACTAAAGAATAAATTCCTTGGGGGCGTGTCCAAGATTGCCACTGAAGCAGACGCATAGAGGGAGAGCTCCGGTCCCATTTCTGACAATTTACCCTAATCCCTGCAGAACAAAGATTGATTGTGGCTCCCGGGGTGAGGCATGAGAAAGGGCTCGGGCCCGTCTGGCCCCCGTAAGTCACAGGGCAAGGCCCAGAAGACCCAGAAGCTCTCTGGCGGGAAAGCACACCTGCACCAGACAGCAGACTTGGCAGCACAAATGGAGGACACAGACCCAGTGCTAGGGGAGCGAGCCAGGTTTGACGACCTGATGCTGGCAATTACTACATGGCAGAGCACTTTGGCAAGATAGACTGCATGAAGCTAGAAATCGGATTAATCCGTAGAGATATGGTTGGCTTCCGGACCCGTCTATCTGAAGCAGAGAGATGCGTGGGGGACATGGAAGACGCCATTACCAGCCATGGCTCCTCTCTGAGTCCTGCAGACTAAACTGAACAGCCTAGAAGCCCGCGCTGAGGATGCCGAAACAGGAACAGGAGGTACAACCTCCACCTGGTGGGTCTCCCTGATGGCTTTGAGGGCATGGATCCAGCAGCCTTCACAGAGCAATTCCTGCGCACACTGCTACCACGTGCGTGGTTCTAAGACGTCTGCGTTGTGGAGAGGGCACATAGAATGCTTGCTACCCGAGGCCCTGTGGGAGCTCCTCCACGCACCTTCATATTCAAATTGCTTAATTACAGGGATCGAGACCTGGTCCCACGAGAGGCAAGAAAGCTGGAGGACATCCGTCACGAAGGGGCATGCATCATGATCTTCCCTGACTACACGATCAAAATGCAAAAACTGTGCAGATCATTCGACCATGTCAAACTGAACCTTCGCAACAGAAAGATTAAGTATAGCATGCTGTTCCCGACACGACTGCGAGTACAGGACGCTGAGTCGACCCGCTTCTTTACTTCCCCAGAGGAGGCATCTCAGTGGCTTGAGACCCTATCTAAGGCCTGAAGATCTGACCATAAGTGATGCATCCATGATGGCGTCCCTCTCTGTGTGCCCGGTTCCTGGAGGGTGAGATAAACCTTTTTCTGTTACTGTTTGGGTTACCATGCTAGCCTATGTTGGGCCCCTCCAGGGAGCCTATCTACTGCCCGGGTGTCAGGACATGTATGCAGCTGGTGGCTTCAGACTGCTCCTGGGGAGCCATCCATTGATACTTGGTTGTCAATTGGGACTCTGACTGTGTGAGATCCACCGTTTTACTGTTACCAATTATTTACATTTGCAATAAATTCTAAGAACTGTGCCCCCGATATACGTATATTGGGTGAACGTTGATGCTGCAGGGAACGTTAATCCTACTTTGATCTTCAGGGGAACTTTGTGCGGACTGAGAGGCTTTAGTGAGTCACTGTTCACAATCCTATAATGGCGATAGCCATCTCTAGTTGGGGGAGAAGAGCACACCAAAGTTTGGGGGGGAGTTGGGGTTTATAATCTGTTACTCAGCCTTTATTGATAACTTGAGTTTTGAAGTTAACCTCCATACGAGGTTCCATTGCACTATATGGCTGACTGATGCAGGTGAATGTAATGTATGTTTTACACCATTAGTTGGAGACATCCAACTAGCAATGTCTAGCACGCAAAGCACTGGTAAACGTTTGATTGCTATCCCCACACGACAGGCCGGGGGCTGAGGGGGTGGGAGCATCCTACATGTTTCTCTTGCCTTCCACTGATGGCGCCCATTAAGCTCTTATGGTGGAACGTTCGAGGAATGAACTTGAAGTTCAAGAGATCACTGGTATTTAATTATTTGAAAAAGTATAATCCTCACCTATGCATACTACAAGAAACTCATTTATTAGGTAGTAGGATACTGGCTCTCAAGAAGCCCTGGGTGGGGTCATACTACCATTCTGCCTACTCGTCATACTCTAGAGTGGTCAGTATACTGGTGCACAAGGCCTTGCAGTTCACCCTCCTGGACCTCCACCTGGACCCAGAGGGAAGGTATGTGGCCATCCATGCCTTCTGGGACAGGCAGGAGCTGGTGATAGGAATATATATACCCCCCGCCACCCTGTCCATACTTGACAAGTTGATCACTATTAGCGGCCCATTACCCAACTGCGGGGCTGGTGCTGGCGGGAGATTTTATTATGACTCCGAGCCCTACACTTGATAGATCAACCCCCCTCCTGACCAGACGGACTCTCCCCTCTCGCGTTGGGCAGAGATCTACGGGGTCTGTGATGTTTGGGGGTGGAGACATCCAAAAGAAAAAGGATATACATGTCACTCCACTACCTATGCCTCATTTTCCAGAATTGATTTAATCTATGCTAGTGAGTCTCTGCTCTCCCAGGTCCAGGAGGTCAAGATACTACCACGTGGCATCTCTGATCATGCCCCGATACTATTATCCCTTAGTTCGGACTCAGCGGTTGGTACGCGTCCATGGCGATTGTCCGGCTATTGGATATCTGACGAAAGAGTGGCCCCGGTGATTGAGGGGGAGCTGGAGACTTACTGTCAACTAAACGCAGACGCGGCCTCTCCACCGGTTAGGTGGGATGCCTTCAAAGCATATGCCATGCGTTAATATCAATTGACTATAAACAAAGTTCGTAGGGATGATAATATCGAACTTGCTGAAGCGGAAAGAAAGGCCCATGACCTAGAGCTGACTTATGCTAACACTAAAGATATAACGGTGTACCAAAATCTGATGGCCCTACATAAAGAGATTTCCATCCGTAGAGCTGCCTCTTGCAGAAGGATTCTGCTAACGCAGTCTCAGAGGATTTTCAAGCAGGGAGAGAGGACTGGTAGATTACTAGCCTGGCTGGCTACCACTTCCCATATTGCGAGTATTAGGGATGCTGGGGGGGACCTGCGGTCTTGACCCCCCCTTCTCATAAATGCCCTGTTTGCCACATACTACGAGGAACTTTATTCCTCCAGGGTGTCCTACCCACCGGAGAGGTTAAAGGCATATTTAGATCAAATAGAATTTCCAGAGCTATCCACCCATGCCCGGGGGAAGCTCGAGGCCCCAATTACCCTTAAGGAGGTACGCAAGGCGATGGCCTCTCTCCAAACTGCAATAACTCCAGGGCCGGACGGGCTCCCCACTGAATTTTATAAAGCCAATGTGGAGGTTGTTACCCCCCGCTTCCACAAGCTCCTGCTCACGATGTTGGAGAGGGTATTCCCACCCTCTATGTCTGAGGCAGTGATCATGGTGGTGCCCAAACCCGGTAAGTAAGGACCCTGAACAATGTGCCTCCTATAGACTGATATCGCTTCTTAATGTAGACGCAAAAATTATCACAAAAATACTGGTGAATCGTTTGAACTCAATTATTCTATCCCTTATCCATGGGGACCAAACTGGATCCATGCCGGGCAGGGGCACCGACATCAACTTACACAAACATTTCTAGGGCAGCGCAGACGGATTCCCGGAGGAGTTGTGGCCTCCCTGGACGCTGAGAAGGCCTTCGATTCCATTTAATGGGGTTTTCTCTGGCAGGTCCTCGGGAGATTTGGCTTTGGCCCAAATTTTATATCCTGGGTGCAATTAATATATTGGTGTCCCACGGCTAGGGTCAGGACAAATGGATCGCTCTCACCACAATTTCCCCTTGCCAGGGGGAAAATGCAGGGCTGTCCACTGTCCCTTGGGCTGTTTGCCCTAGTGATAGAACCCCTGGCTATATTTATTAGGGCTTCAACGGCAATTAAAGGGATATTGGTGGGCCCGATAGAGGAGAAAATCTCTTTATACGCAGATGATGCCCTGCTGTATTTGGGGGACGCATCTCCTTCCCTAGAGGCAGCCTTGGAACTGATCACCACCTTTGGCTCATACTCTGGCATTAAAATAAACTGCACCAAGTCCATACTTTATTCCCTGACCCAGGAGTCAGCCCCCCCCCCTGCCCACATCCCTCTGTTTCCAGTGGAAAAATGTAAATATCTGGAAATTGAGATCCAGAAGTCCCTGGCAAGTTATCTGGCAGATAATGTGAACCCGGTATCTCAACAGCTCATAGCAAAATGCCAGGCCTGGAAGTCCCTGCCCCTCTCACCGGTTGGAAGAATTCATTTGATTAAAATGACCTTTCTGCCCAAATTTTTATACATATTTAGGAACACCCCTTTTACCATAGCGAATTCCTTCAAAAAACTAGACCAGATACTGGGTTTCTTTATTTGGGCTGAATCCACCCCTAGAGTGGCCAGGGATACCCTGAAGCTTCTGCTCAGCCTCGGGGGGCTGTCGCTCCCCTGTTTCCGTAAATACTATTGGGCGGCAGTCGAGGTGACGGTTCGCTGGTGATTCACCCAGAGCAGCGCTAACCCTACAGTGAACTTCGAGGCAGCTATACTGGGGTCCTACTCAGCATTGAGTAATTTAGTCTTTAGGGGCCCAGCGGCTCACCCAGACACGACAACCCCGATGAAAACCACAGTGAAAGTTTGGGAGCAGATGTCTGCTAGACTCCAGGAACCAAACACATTGTCGCCATATACCCCACTGTGGGGACACCCCAAATTGTCACACTTCCAGCCCATCCCGGACCCGGCTTTATGGGCTGGATACGGGGATAAGGATTCTGGAACATATTATGCCAGAGGGCTCCCTATTAACATTTGATCAGTTAAAGGATAAATTTAACCTGCCGTCATCCGTGTTCTTTAGATATCTACAGCTGCGCCATGCAGCACAATCGCAGTTCTCAATCGGGGTAACTGTACAATCGCATGTGGTGGAGCGCTTCCTTATCACTGATAGAGTGGACAGAATCCTTTCTTCCCTGTATCTTAGCATAACTTCATTGAATGAGGGCAGACCCAAATTGTTAAATGCATGACGGGCAGATATCCCTACTTTAACAGAGGAAGACTGGGAGGAGGGCATACAACAATACATCCCTTTGATGATTTCTGTTAGAGACCGTTATATACAACTAAAGTTCTTACACAGTGCCTATTACACCCCTCAGATGCTGGCAAAGATATTCTCAACCCAAACTGATGTCCGAAGTGTGTAGATGGGCAAGGCTCATTCATACATATGGGTCTGGACCTACCCAGTGTACCAACAATTTTGGTCCAAGGTGACTGGGGAAATTGGGCGAGTGAGCAACTTACCCCTGCGGATGGATCCTACCGTCCTGCTGCTGGGGGTCACTGATACTTGCGACTAATACCCATAAACGACTGTTCTTATTCTATACCACGTTCTACGCTAGGAAAGCGATATTAAGTGGAAGGATACTGAACCACCCTCACTTGCCCAATGGAAAGCTTTGGTCAACGCAACCTTGTCTCTATACAAACTTACCTATATGTCCCGTAAATGTCCCAAAAAGTTTGAGAAGGTTTTGGGGGGAGTGGGCCAAAGAAAAGAGCCTGCATTGACTGGTGGGGCGGACATATACATTACCGAGGTGAGGAACCTCATAGAGTTATAATGACCCTCAGGTCCATGCTAAAGTGCCTTAGATGATGAATGTCTAATTGCTGTTGTAACCACCAGACCGTGACTTAATACTCCAAAATATGTAACCTTCTTCCATTATGCTGAACATGTATAGAAAGCCTGTATCAATAATTTACGTGAAAAATAAATAAAAACGTTTGTTAAAAAAAAAAAATAATAAATTCCTTGATAAAGGTTATCCTTCGGATTTGATAGATGAGGCTAGTGCTTTATATCAGACCAATATACCTAAACATCCCCAGAACCCAGTCACCAGATTTCTCACCCAATAGCATATTACCCATCGCAAAACTGAAAATATTATTAAGAAACCTTTGTCTATCCTCATTTAGCATGTACCATTACAGCAGTTATAAAATTTGCATATCGGAAGGCTCCCAATGTAAAAGGGAAAATTGCCCCAAGCAAGATTAAACCTCACTCAATCTAAATTGACCAAACTGCTCAAATAGCGCCCCTCTAATGGCATTTTTTTAAGTGCTTTTCAAGCGTTTGTGTTTCAATCATGTGACCTTTCCACAGTCTCAGTACACATTTCATGCGCTTTTCAAGCGCTTAACCATTATTTTCAATGGACATGGGCGTTTTTGAAGAGCTATTTTGAGCACACAAAACAAGCTGAAAAGATGCTGCTTGCATGACTTTTAGCAACGCCTAGCAAGCGCAACGCCTCGGTGTGAAAGCATCCATTGAGATGCATGGGGAGCATTTTTGGTGCACTAATTTTAGAACAAAAACTCCTGAAAAACGCCTTGGTGTGAAAGGGGTCTTATCTGTTCTGATCGGCTTATCATTTTTTCTTGGATGTTTAGGTCATTATTGTAAGTGACTCACCACCTACAAATCAGTAGGTTGGAAATTAATAAATTATAGACATACATATATATAATGTTTTTTTATTAATTTATTGGTGATTATTCATATTGACATTCACACAAGGAGGGCGCACGCTCCCTCTCTTGTCTTTTCTCCTTTCTTTCCCCTTTTGAGGTCGTCCTTCTATTCATCCTAGTATTCTTTAGTATTTTATAACTTATGGTCTAATTAATTCGCTTTGATTTTTTTTTTAGAGAGCAAGTAAGCCCTGATGGATTTTACGTCGTCTTTGTGCCTGCTTATTACCCTGCAATATAAAGGCATAATAGGCTAGTATGCATTGCATACTAGTCTATTATGTGACACTTACCTGCATTGGAGGCCAACGCTGTCCCCGCTCCAGAAAGCGTCCATCTTCGCCCCTCTTGCTTCCTGGGCCGCGGACTCCGGCTCTGTGATTTGCTGGAGCCGCGTGACGTCACTCCCGCGCATGCTGCACTATCTCAGTAAAGAAACGGCACGGATTGGATGCAGCGCTTCACATGGTAAGGGCTGCTGTGATTGGCCCTTTACGGTGTGATGCAGACATGCAGGGGGTGGGGGCTTTTTTGACAGAAGAGACCATAGCCTTCTGTAATCCTTCAGACTTCAGTACTTTGGCCAGTCAATCTTTACTGTAGTAAGCAGAGCGATCTAAAGAATGACCTCATCAAGATGCTGCTGTTAAACTTGTATTTTTCTAAATTATCTCCTTTTGAGAGAATATTGTTAGATGTTCCTAAGCGTCAACACCTCATTATGGATGTTGGTGCACATTTTGTGACAAAATCTAGAACTGGAGGAATGAAAAGAATCTTGGATAATGCTAATAAATGTCCTTATGTACACTTTATCAAGAAAACCAATATAAAATTGTATTTCATTGGTGTCTTACTCCTGAAACATTGCATGCTGTCAATCCAATATTACCCTCTCTTTGGAGTTGCAATGAATTCACAGGGACATTATATCCCATTTATTGGGAATATCCCAAAATACGCCCTTTTTAGAAAATGACTTCATCCCTCTTGGAATATTTTTGGCCCTTCAATTCCTTTAGACCCAGTTTATTTCTTATTGGGACTCCCCTTATCAAATACAGCTAAACCAGCTGTCAAATTAATTAATCATGTTTTAACGGCTGCCAGATGTCTGATAGCGTTGAAATGGAAGCAACAAGTACCACCTTCCAGAATCAATCTGTATAAACATATTCATGACCTATACAATATGGAATACCTGATGGACTGTATTCATAATCAAATTTCTCAGTTTAATGCGATTTGGCATCCCTGGTACCTGTTAGAGCTGCATTCACATTACTAAAGTTACTTCCTCAGTGCCCTGTTTGGTAAGGTGTATGGTATGGTGGGGGGTCCTATTCCGCACCGATTCCTTCCTTTCTTCATCTTTCCACTCTAACCCCCCCCCCCCATTATTTTTTTCTCTTTGTGTTTCTCTTTCTTCATGTACAAGGTAGTTGTACAACTTATGCTGCAGCTGGCCTCTTATCCTGTTTTTGCACGTACGTTACTTATCTGATTTTTATTCCTTTCTCTGTGCTTCCTAATGTTGCTGAAAAATACATTTTTAATCACCAATTCAAAATAAATCGACTTCATTTGTATGAAGTTTCAATAAGAATCCTCAACATTGTAATTAAAGTTGATTAAGAATTAATTGGTGTCTTCTCTTGAACAGCAATGAGTAATTCTTATTAGTTGGCTTATTATAAGAGAAAGAGATGGACCTAAAATTACAGCTGTTCTTGTTCAAGTATTTTATTGAGGTTTCAGTAAAAACATTACACAGGATAAACTCTGTTAGGCATATGTTAAAGCATAAGGAACAGGTTCACATGAATGTGCTTCAACATCAATATCGTAGTGGCAAATATGTGAGAACATAGTAATCTATTCCAAGAATTAAGTTGGAGGTTGAAGTAGTGTCCAGCACCCCTTGACACCCCATTTGGGAACATGCTATGTCATAGGGGTGGGCCATACGTCCCACCTGGGATTGTGAAGGTTTTCCTGAGATAGACTATTGTGCATACACGTGTGGGGTAAGGTGTAGGCAAGCAAGTGGCTAAGTATGGAATCGGCATACAGGAGAATCAATCAAACAGCCAGTGTTAGAATGCTGGGAGGCGATTGTGCCCTCAGGGAGGGGCAAGGCATTAATTCAGTCTGGGGGTGAACTCTTTAGGGGTTAGTAAACTAACGTGTATGCTTCTTTCGTTAGCAGCAGAAAAGTCATGTGGTGTGTAAACTTACACTTAAAGTTTAACGGAGCTGTAAGCTTAGCCTGGTAATGAGTTTAACTGCGGAAGTGATTAGCAGGCTATCTAGTTGCCTACTGGAAAAGGGGAGGTAGGATAAGTAGAGAGGAGAATGGAGTAGAAAGGGGGGGTGGGGAAGAAGGGGCGGGGAATGGAATGGTATGGGGCCTCAGGTGTTACTAGGTTGTATCAGGTAGGCTGAATAAGAAATCCTTTGGATGAGCTGCCTCTTATGGGAGTAAAAGAGATTCATCAAAATTGGGTGGGAGGAAGTGTATCCCCCAAGGGGACCAAAGAGTTCCGTATTTGGTTACTTTATCTGTGATGATCGCCTCGATTTTTGCGTGGGTCATCGCTTGTGTGATTTTATTTTTGACCGCTAGGACGCATAGGCTATTAGTTTTCCAGGATTTGGCGAAGATCTGTTTGGCTGCTGTTGTGGCCTGCAAGAGGAGTTTAAACTGATGCTGGGATAAGTTTGGTGGTTTGAGGTTTAAGAGTGCTATAGCTGGGTCGGGTTGTAGAGTTGTATCAAAGAGGGTGGGAGAGCATATTGAACAATTTAGTCCAAAAATTTTGTGCGCCCAGGCCCTCAGAGCAAACCCGACAATTCACGACATACCACCTTGGTGCATAGTAAAATCGCGCTTTATGCAGATGACCTTTTACTGTACATGTCTCAACCCCTTATTAGTATACCTACCATTCTACAAGAAATCCGCAGGTTTGGGAGTATAGCAATTATCAACTGAATCTGTCTAAAAGACTCTTAATATATCTCTCCCACAGCACACGCTTACTCTTCTCCAAGCCAATTTCCAGTTTTAATGGAAACCAAGAGCAATCACATACCTAGGCACTGCCATACCGACCCGTTTTTTTCTGACGTATATCCCCTCAATTATAGCCCCCTCTTAACTAAAATCAGGCGCTTAACAGAACCTTGCACGGATCTCAACCTCTCTTGGTTTGGCTGTATAAATGTCTTGAAAATGGACATTCTACTGAAACTTCTATATTTGTATCAGACTCTCCCTATTACTCTTCCAATGTCATTTTTTCTCAGCCTTAAGACCTTAGCTATTAACTATGTCTGGCAAGGGAAACACCCCAGACTTAAACGCCCAACTTCTTTGCCAACCAAAACGAAGGGGTGGTTTGGGGCTCCCGGAATTTGATGTGTACCATTCAGCTGCCATACTTTCCCGACTCTTGGAATGGTTCCCACGCCCAATATCCAAATTGTCAGTAACAGTTGAACAGGACATGTCACCCATAGACCTACGTACCCTCCTATGGAGTAATGACCCTCACTATAAAAAATACCACACACTATCCCCTTTGACCATGTCTGCTTTACAGCTATGGTATAGGAGGCGTGATAGGTATGCTCGATCTTTGAACCTGAGCCTGCTGTCCCCTTTGTTTGATCATCCTGAGGGCATGGGTGCTCAGACCCTCGCCGCGTACGATAGATCATCGTGGCCCACAACACGACAATACGTCCACCAGTCTACTGGAGACTTTGTGGTGGGTACCTCGACAGAACACCCCAGACTGTCCTGGCTAACTAAATTCCATCTCACCTCAGTCTGTAAGACTTTGCATGCTACCAAACAAATCCATAGAAGCCTCAAATCTTATGAACACTTATGTACCCTGACGGAGGTTCCTCGCCACTCGCTCTGAGATCTATAAAATTATCCAAACCAATATTAATGGGAGGCTGCCTACCTACACTAGGATGTGGTCTGAGTCACTGGGGACAGACATATCGGAAGTGGACTGGCAAAAGGCCTTTCTATTTACGCACAAGTCCTCGGTCTCCAGTTATAGTCCAGAGAAAAGTTATAAAGTGTTAACTAGGTGGTATTATGTGCCCACTGCCATACACCGATTTTATTATTTTTTTTTTTTTCTGTCATGAACGGATGTGTGTTGGAGATGTCACTGGGAGAAGGGATCTTTTGTACATGTCTGGTGGGACTGTTCCCTCATTAAACCCTTTTGGGATCAAATATTCCAGACGTACACAGACATATATGATGATCCCATACACCCGAGTCCCTCCATTGCATCACTGTCTATCTTACCAGGCTTGATTAAAAGCACAAAAATCTTTCCTCACTGTAGCTAGGCAGCTCATCTCCAGATACTGGAAGGTCTTCACCCCTCCCTCCTTTTCCAAATGGGTTAGTGAAGTGAATATGTTAATGGAGGAGTTGGAAGCTCAGGAACGAGATACCTATGATAAATTTAAAATATTATGGACCATTTGGATCCATCATTCCACCTCCGACAAACTTAAGTCTCAGCTTGCATCGCAACCTTCCCCTCCAATAACATGAAGGATTCTACTCCTTTAGATGCCCCTGGAATAACACCTCATTTCCTCCTAAATTACTATGCGTATGACGAGGAAGCTTGTCACCCTGTCTCCTTATCCCCCTTCACCCCCTCTTTCTTCTTTCTTTCCGCTCTACCCTTTTCACTACTCCCCCCTCTCTATTTCACTGTGATAACTCTATTTTAGTCTTTTACTCCTTTTTTATATTTCTGTGCTTTCTTCACTCACCATTACTTTGTCTTTTTTTTCTTTTCCTTCTCCCTTTTAATCCTCTGTGTAAAACAATTTAATATATATGTTTATATCACATAATGGCTTTGGGGATTGGCTCCTCTCTTGGGGGGGTGACCCCCCGTTTCCCGCTGGTTCCCAGACCCTGGGCCAGTGGAGGAGGGGGGGGTCCTTATGGCCACTTAATAGTTACGTTTTTTTCCCATTGAACTTCGTTGTACCCTGTCTCATCACTTGCTTATTACGCCCCTGACAGTCTTTGGATTCCCGATTTGGTCACTATTTCATATATCTTTGAATATGTGTAATAGTAGTAGTGATACACGAAATGCATAATTGACAGGGCCCTTTTATGAATGTTTCTGAATGCTTTATATGTTTTTCTACGGTTTGTAATACTGGAATTTTCTATGAATAAAAATATATTCAACCACAAAAAATTTGTGCGATTGGGCACAACCACCGAATATGGAGGAAGTCCCGTTGAGTAGGACAACCTCTAAAGCAGGTGGGGGGGGGGGGTAGTGAGGAACATAACTGGTCAGGACTTTGTAGTTAGTTTCCAATGCCATGATATTTTGGGATGAGGATTTCCTGGCCTGCCATATTTGGTGCCAATCCACTTCTAATGTGATTTCCAAACCCCTTTCCCATTTAGAGGTGTAGAAAGAGGCCGAGGGGGTTCAAGTGGAAAGCAATTGAGTTGAGTTTAGAGGGATGAGATTAAGCCTCTCACTGTTGCAGGTTTGCTCAAAGGACGACATAGAGGTGTGGGGGGATTCTCTGGGAATTAAAAGTGTAAAGAAGTGTTTTATCTGGAGGTATCGGAAGATTTCAGAGGTTGGGATATCATCAGATTCCCTGAGGGTCAGAAAGGGCTTTATGCCGTTAGGGGTTATAAATTTGTGGGCTCGGATGAGATTAGTAGAGGACCATTTTTGGAAGGAAGACGGTGAGGTGCAGGCCGGATAGAATGAAGGGTTGCGAAGGAAGGAGAGCATTGGGTTATGTTGGGGTTGGAGTGAGTGACTTAAGACGGTCCCAAAGGGAGAGTGAATGACGTATAACTGGGTTGTGTATTGTGCGGCGATCGGAGGGGTGAATCCAGAGGAGTTTCGCTGCAGAAAGGGGGTCGCATTCAAGGGATTCCAAGGCCACCCAGAGGGGTATCTCCGTAGTGGAGTGGTACTTAGGCAGTTGGGCTAATTAAGCGCCATACAGGCAGTCCCCGAGTTACGAACATCCGAGTTATGAACGACTCCTACTTACGAACGGGGGTGGGGTGGCGTCACTACCGGCCGCTTGCGCTCCACACTGGTCCCGGATACGGCCGAGCAGCGCGAGACACATCCCACAGTACTGTACAGCATGGCCACAAGAGCCCCATATAGCACAACTGCACACATAGCAGTGCCCGGAACACTCCACATCGCTGCACGGGTTGAAGTTACACTTACAAATGTACGGTTCCGACTTACAAATTCGATTTAAGAACGAACCTACAGTCCATAACCCGTTCTTAACTCGGGGACTGCCTGTAGTAATATTTTGTAAAGTGCGGAAGGCCCAAGCTGCCCCTCAACTTCGGTAGATAAAGGGTAGACCGTGGAATTCGAGGTTTAATAGTATGCCAGATGTAAGAGGATGTTCGTCTCTGTAAGAGGCGGTGGTAGTAGCTAGTGACAAGGATGGGTAGGACTCGTAATAGACCTAATATTTTAGGGAGGATCTTACTGCGGCTGTTCTGCTCATCCAGGCTAGTGGGAGAGGAGCCCACTTGGTGAGGAGGTTGGTGAGGTGCGAAAGCATCGGGGGATAGTTGGCTGAGTAAAAGTCTGGTGGGTTAGCTGTGAGTTTGATACCTAGGTACGTGATGTCCCGAGTAGACCAAGGGAAAGGGAGGGAGGTTTGTAGGTGTGTCAAGTCGGCGGTAGGGATGGAGATGTTTAGGGCTTTGGACTGCGTTGGGTTGACTTGTAGGCCAGAAATTTGGCCAAAGTTTTCCAGAAGTTTAAGTAGGCTGCTTGCCGAATCAGAAGGAATACGATTTGGTCTCTATGTATTAGGGAGCCGATGGTGTGGTTAAGTCTGGTAGCAAGGATTTTGGCCAGTAATTTAATATCTAGGTTGAGGAGGGATATGGGGCCGAAATTCGACCAAGAGGAGTCCTCTGTCTGGGGTTATAGGGAGCATAGAGATGGCGGCTGTTAGCGTTTCAGGGCGGAACGTATGTCCGGCAATGATGGTGTTGAATGCCTTACTCAGTACTAGGGCTACGATGTCGCAAACTGTTTAAAATATGTGGCTGAGAACCCGTCGGGGCCCGGGCATTTATGGGTTGTAGGGATGAAAGAGAGGGTAAGGTGGTTGTCGAGAGGAGGGATTCTTCTCGAGTGCAATCAAAACCATCATTGCTTGAATAAAGGGTGGCAAGGTGTTTGCTAAATACTTGGTGGATCTTAACCGGGTTGCTAGTATAGAAATTCTGGGATAATTTTAGTCGGATTGGTTTGTTGGTATGGTCTAGACGTCTAAGGGATAGAGCTAGGAAGGAATCTGTTTTGTTGGCTTTAGTATAATTTGTGATGTGAGCGGCGTAAGGCCTATTCTGCAGAATCCGTTAGGAATAAGTCCAATTCTAGTCTAGCTTTGTCTAAAGCTTGGCGATTCAGTGCAGAGGGATCTGCCTGAAACTTTGTGGGCAGTGTTAAAGGATGTTTCTAGATGTTGTTGGTTGAGGCGCTTGTCTTTGTTCAGGAAAGACGCCTGATTGATGCAGGCTCCTCTTATGACTGGTTTGTGGACTTCCCACAGTGTGAGAGGGGAGATGTCAGGAGTAGAGTTTGTGGATAAGTATTCCTTGAGAGCCGATTCTATTACTCTTCCGTTCACTGACAGACGCAGCCTTCTTATGACACGTGGGGTTATGCTCATATTACTAGGAGTAGACTAGGCAAAAATTAAACAAAAGCATAGGTTGGCCCTTCCCAGGGGGGCTGTCCCTCACCTTAGCATATAATCCCCCTGCTCTGCATAGCACATCAGTTTTTAATTGCCTAGTGCAAGGAGTAGACCTGGTTCCCTATAGGATCTGCGGTCTCCTGAAGATTTTTTCTGATGAAGACTATCAAGAAGCTGGCTGGTGGTATAGAGGATATCTAGAATCCAAAGCTTTCCCCAGTCCGGCCGACACTATGCGAACCCCCTTAGGGGGGCCCACCGCATAGCGCCCGTTCCGTGCGGGCGGCCAGTGGCTAAAACCCACTAGAGCCCAGTGACTGGTTCGCCTGGCCAGCAGCATGCCTCTCTGTGGGGAGGTAGGTCTGCTCCGGGTGGCTACCCGCTGCGCCCATCGGAGTGGTGAGTAGAACCCTCTTCCGCCCTTAGAGGCATGGAGAGTGGCACCTGGGCAGCTTTGGCGGTGGCCAGCCAGTGGGGGTCCATTAGAGGCCACTCCTCCCCATCCCCCGCAGGCACCTTTGCACTTACCGTCCGAATCTGCACCGACCGACCGGAGCACTGTGTAAGGCGGGTCGCCGCCATCGGAGTGTGGAGCACCGCTCGTTCGTGGCCGACCGCGCGTGTGTAATGGCAGCGTCCATTGTTGGATAAACCATGCGGTTTCCAGCCTGCTCTCTGGTGGCCCCCAGTGGTCGTTTGGGAGAGGTGCAGTCCTTGTGTAGAAAGTGCTTAAAAACAGAAGTGGGCTTCCGGTTTGCGCTTGGATAGCGTGGCTGACACACAGTAACAAGCTCCTGGCGTGCAGTAGTTCGTGGGCATTGCTCTTCCGGTTGGAGTGCGGAGGCATCAAACAGCAAGTATAGCTGGCGCTTCCTGGGTGCTGGTAGCAGCGGGTGCAATCCTCCCGGGTCTCCCTGGCTGATTGGTGGGGTAGAGGTGGTGGTCACACAGTGGAGGTGCCGGAAGGCTGAGATGTCAGAGGCCGGCAATACTATGGCAGGGGTACCTGCAGATCTACAGTCCACCCCAGAAACATTTGCGTCATTGGAACAGCTGAGGGCAGTGTTTGGATAGTTCTTTCTCCGGGCAGGGGTGCCCGCTCTGAGGGGCCCCCAGAAACGCCCACCTCCCCCTCTTTCCTCAGGGAAGGATTCAGATCTAGAAAGCGCCTCAGTGGTCACACCTGCGGATCTTTCAGAGGGTGAGCTGCCCTCAGAGGGCGAAGAAGATCAGGAGGCTCCTTTTTCGCGGGATACAGTGATAGTGGAAGCACTGATCACTGATATTCGCGACTCTATGCGACTGGACCAAACAGGGGAGTCGCATGAATCCGCATATGTTTGTGGACCGCTTAGACCCCCTAGGCCCCTAGGGCTTACCCTTATGATCAGGTTTTTGAACAGGCAGTGTTCAAGGAACGGCGTAGGCCACCAAATTCCTTGGCTTTGACTAAAAGCTTTGCTGTTCCCTTTGAGGAGAGCTTTACTAAGAGATGGGCTTCCCCGTTGGTGGACCCTGCCGTGGCTCGTGGAAATAAGGCAACCACCATCCATTAAGGAGGTGGCCGATCGCCGCACAGAGACCGTGTCTAAAGCATTTTTCTTGTTGGCTGGGTCAGCCTCTTCACGAGCATGCTGCCGCACTGCGCACTAGTTTGTCTAGTGAATGTGCACAGGCTTAAGTACAGCGGGCACAGCATTTGGAAGAGGGTCTCCGCTACATATGCCATGCTGCTTTGGATCTTCTCCCCATATTGTCAAAAATGTCTGTTTTTTTCAATTGTTATCAAGCGGGTGCTGTGGCTCCGCTCTTGGTCAGGCGACCAGGCTTCAAAGAAAGCTCTGGCAGATCTGCCCTTTCAGGGAGGGCGTCTGTTTGGCCCGCAGTTGGATAAAATCATTAAGGATTTCACGGGAGGGAAGAGTACTTTCCTTCCAGAGCCGAAGAGACGAGATGGTCATCATAGGCAGGGCCCTGTTTCTTCAGGTCAGAAGTTTTTTCAGGCGCCCGGCCCAGCGGCCAAGGCCGGGAAGGCGTTCACGGGGCACAGCAAGAGGCCCTGGCAGCTCAAGTCCAAAAAAGGGGAGGACAAGTCTGCCTCCGCATCACGGGTGGGGGGCCGGTCTCTGGGGGTTACAGGCAGCTCTCTGCCCCCAGAAAAGGCCTTCCCCCTCAAATTTGAGGCTCCCGCAGGAGTGTTGGGAGGCGCTTCTAGGCGCCGGTCGATCGCTCAGCGGACAGAGGTCATTCTTAACGCCGGCTTGCCGGCTGGAGTACCTGGGTCTGATTCCGGACACGGTACAGGCAGGGGTGTTTCTAACACCGAGCAAGCTTCTAACGCTTCAGGCAGGGCGAACCCTGTGATCGCGCCAGTGGTTCTCCTTGCGGTTCTCTATACGGGTGTTGGGGCTTAGGGTTTCGACTTGCGAAGCAATACCTTACGCCCAGAGGCACACTCGGTACCTGCGGGGGGCAATTTTGTCACGGTAGGACAAATCTCCCCTATCCCGGGACAGGCCGATCAGATTGGAGCGTCAGTCCCGGGAACCCTTGGTTTGGTGGATTCAGGTTCCGGCCCTGAAGGGAGGGAGAAGTTTTGCTCCCCTCAATTGGTCAATATAGGTACCGAAACTGAGAGCGATCAGGCTTTGCCTGGCCCGGTGGACAGAAGGGCTGCGAGGCCGCCCTGTTCGGGTTGAGTCGGACTATGCCACGGCGGTGGCGTAGGTAAACCATCAGGGCGGAACAAGAAGTGCAGCAACAGCCGCGGAGGCGGCTCTGGTCCTTCAGTGGGCAGAGCTTCGCAGGGCCAGGGGTCAGTATCAGCTACTGGCTCAGGGGCCCATCTGGCGCCATGCTTTACCCTCGCTGGCTTTGACGGCTGGGCTATTGAGTCCCAGGTATTGGGAGATAGGGGTGTCTCTGACTCCGTAATCCCTACTATGATTAAAGCACGTAAGAGTTCCTCGTGCAAGATTTATCATAGGACCTGGAGGGCCTATATTACCTGGTGCGAGGCAGGGGGTTGGATCCCCCGCTCTTATAGAGTGTCCAGAGTACTGTCATTTTCACAGAAAGGATTGGACAAGAACCTGGCGTTAAGTACGCTCAAGGGGCTGATCTCGGCCCTGGCGGTCCTTTTTCAACGGCCCTTGGCGTCTCATTCTTTGATCCGTACATTTGTACAGGGGGTACGTCATGTGGCCCCCCCCCCCGAATACGGTCGCCGTTGGCACCGTGGGATTTGAATCTGGTGCTTTCTGTGTTATAGAAGCCACCATATGAAAGGATTAGGGACATTCCCTTAGTTATTGTCGCAGAAGGTGGCCTTTCTGGTAGCTATCACATCCGCCAGGCGGGTGTCTGAGTTGGCAGCATTATCCTGCAAGTCACCTTACTTGGTCCTCCATAAGGACAAGGCAGTTTTTCGACCTTCCCCCTTGTTTCTTCCGAAGGTGGTTTCTTCCTTTCATTTAAATGAGGATATTGTTCTTCCCTCATTGTGCCCGCACCAGTCACATCCCAAAGAAGTCGAGCTGCATTCTTTGGATGTGGTGAGGGCTTTGCGGGTGTATTTAAGTTCTACAGCTTCCTTTCGGAAGTCTGATTCTTTATTTTTGCTGACGGAAGGGTCGCGCAGAGGTATGGCGGCCTCGTCAGCTACCGTGTCACGTTGGATACGGAAGACCGTGACTCATGCATATGAAATTCAGGGCAAGATTCCCCCGTTTCCGGTCACGGCGCATTCCACCAGGGCAGTTAGTACTTCCTGGGTGTTTAGACACCAAGCCTCGGTGTCTCAGGTGTGCAAGGCAGCTACTTGGGCCTCAGTGCACACGTTTACTAAGTTTTACAAAATTGATGTTTCAGCATCCTCGGATGCTGCTTTTGGCCGCAAAGTATTACAAGCGGCAGTATAGGCGCGGTCAGCGCCGCCTGAGAGGGCGTTTTTCTGTTGGGTACAGTTGTTATGATTTTGCCCACCCCTCTTGATTGGCACAGCTTTGGGACGTCCCCATGTGTCATAAGAAGGCTGCGTCTGTCAGTGAACGGAAGAGAAAAAGGGATTTTTTGTATAACTTACCGTAAAATCCTTTTCTCTGAGTTCACTGACAGACGCAGCACCCACCCCTCTGCGTTGGTTTTGTACGGCTTGTTACGAACTGATGTGCTGTACAGGGCAGGGGGATTATATGCGAAGGTAAGGACGGCCCCCTGGGAGGGGCCAGCCTATGCTTTTGTTTGTTTTGCCTAGGCTACTCCTAGTAGGATGAGCATAACCCCATGTGTCATAAGAAGGCTGCGTCTGTCAGTGAACTCAGAGAAAAGGATTTTACGGTAAGTTATACAAAAAATCCCTTTTTTTTTCAATGGCGATCCTTTTCCAGTGTCCTTTGGCGACGCACTCTTTGATCCGTACTTTCATGCAGGGGGTTTGACATGTCGCCCCCCCAAGTACGGTTGCCTCAGGCGTCATGGGACCTCAATCTGGTCCTCTCGGTACTTCAGAGGCCGCCCTTTCAGAATATCAGGGAGATATCGCTATAATTGCTTTTGCAAAAAATCTTTCCAGGTAGCGATCACATCCGCTTGGCGGGTGTCATAGTTACATAGTCAGGTTGAAAAAAGACACAAGTCCATCCAGTTCAACCAAAAAAAAAAAAAAAAAATGTATATACATATACACATACATATACACACACATACAACCAAATAATCCCATATACAATCCTTCACCCACAATTGATCCAGAGGAAGGCAAAAAACCCCAGCAAAGCATGGATCCAATTTGCTATAACGGGGGAAAAAATTCCTTCCTGATTCCCCGAGAGGCAATCGGATTCACCCTGGATCAACTTTACCTAAAGATGTTAGTACCCAGTGTCGGAGTTGGCGGCTCTGTCCTGTAGGTCTCCATATCTGGTACTATACAAGGATAAGGTGGTTTCATGCCCGTCTCCTTCCTTCTTGCCGAAGGTGGTGTCATCTTTCCATATCAATGAGGACATTGTCCTTCCTTCACTCTGCCCATGCCCGTCTCACCCTAAGGAGGTTGCTTTGCACTCCCTGGACGTTGTTTGGGCCCTGTGGGTGTATCTGTCGACCACGGCCTCCTATCGGAAGTTGGATGCACTCTTTGTAGTGGATGGCCCACACAAGAGCTTGGCGGCCTCGTTGGCCACTATTTCATTTTGGATTAGACCGACTGTGACCCGAGCCTATGCTGTTCGGGGTCTAGAGCCTCTTTTCCCGGTTACGGCTCACTCTACCAGGGCGATTAGCACTTCCTGGGCTTTCCAACATCAGACGTCTGTGTCTCAAGTGTGCAAGGCAGCTACTTGGTCCTCCATGCACGCCCTCTCAAAGTTTTACAAAGTTGTTTTTGCATCCTCGGATGCTACATTTGGCCACAAAGTTTTGCAAGCGACCGTGTGAGACACGTTCTGGTTCCTCACAGAGGGTACTGTTGGGTGAAGTTCTTTTGCTGTTCCGTTACCCACTCCTCATTGTTTTGGCACTGCTTTTGAACGTCCCACTTGTCCATGAGCTGCTGTGCCCATCAATGAACGAAAGAGAAAATGGGATTTTTTTACTTGCCGTTAAATCTTTTTCTCTGAGTTCATTGACGGGCACAGTACCCACGCCTCTCCTCTCGTTCACGTTTGTACTGCTTGTTATGAACTGAGCTAGCTGTGGCAGGGTGGAGGGTTGCTGCCAGTAGGGACTGCCCCCTAGGAGGGGCTGTGTTTGTTTGTTGCTTTTTTTAGAACTGTTAGAACTGCCTGTTCTGCCTAGTCACTCTGAAAAGGGCAGCATACCCACTTGTCCATGAGCTGCTGTGCCTGTCAATGAACTCAGAGAAAGGGATTTTACAGTAAGTAAAAAATCCCGTTTCCTCTGGAGAGCTTGTCTGTTATGTGATCTGACGTTTGTTTCAGAGCCTTTGTCAGAATTATCTCAAATTGCTTCATCATGTCTCCTGGTGGTGAGTCAGGATAGGAAGACAGGGCCTGGTAGCTCCCAGGTCTGTCTAGCTCACCGTTTGCTGCACGCTGCTTTGCAGAGTGAGGAGAGCGGGGCTGAAAGGAGGAATCCGCCACCATCTTTGTGGAGGCCCACGCCAGGACGTCCCGATTTGTTTTGGGCTTTTGTATATTGCGGGCGACCCCGCGGAGCATAGTGTGCGGTCCGGGAATTTCTGCGTGTTAACAGAGCAGGCGGTGTGTATCTGCGGTGCCGGCTCCGGCTTTTATCGGCCGTTTGTCCCCCGAGCATAGTGAAGCTTCAGGCTTGCATGTCCGACCTGACGGCTCTGCGCATGTGCCTCTCCTTGCACGTACATTTCTACGATGACAAGCATGCCTTGATGATATTTTTTTATATCCTCTCTTGGTGTTAGAATTTATAATGATCATTATATGTGGTTTGTATCCTCATTATGTGCCCCCTCTTTGCTGGCATCAGTCTTTTTTTTTGTCTTGGATATCTTTTGGATCATGTATTATTGTTGTGCTTGTACCACTCAACTCAAATTTTTTCGATGCCCAGTTTTGCCTTACTCTGCATTGCTTCTCTTTTCTGTTTTTTTTTATTTTTTTTTTAAATGTTAAAGTACAAAAAAAAAGATGCTGCTGTGTTTTTTTGTTTTTTTTTTTTTTTTTTTTTTTGAGGGTGTAAACAAAAATTTAGACAAAGGAGTGCCTGTGG
>BLSH010516607.1:560430-573251 GCA_018402905.1 Glandirana rugosa | reverse complement strand
CACCTTCTCCCCCCCCCCCCCCCCATCCAGCCTGCGTGGCTGCTGTCCTGGGTCCCCTGGCCATTTTGCCGGAGTCGTGGCAATTTTTGGTTGGTCTCCTGATGGGCAAATAGCATGTGATTTGGCGCCGTTTCCTCAGTCTGGATGGCATGGTTGGCACGTGTGGGGGAGCTCCCAGCAGCAGCGAGGCAGATACGGCAGGCTTTTCAGCAAGTATAGCTGGCTTCTCCCTGGGGTGCTGGTAGCGGCGCAGTGCGGATCCTCCTGTGCATTTCCGGGCCACTGTGCGGGGGCAGCTGAGGGGGGGTGGCCTGTAGGCCTCACAGGTGTTCCGGGGGGTGGCACAATGGTGGCTGAACCGGGAGTGTCTATCCCGGACCTGTAGTCCCACTGGACAAGCTGACTTCAATTTTGGAGGAATTTTCTCACCCAGGTGGAACCGGTCCGTGGTAGGGGGGTGGCGAAGAAGCGTCCACCCCCTCCCCCATCATCTGAGGAGGATTCGGAGCCGGAAGGGGGTTACGTGGTCACAGGGACCCTGTGAATCTGTCAGATGAGGAATTGGACCCTTCTGACAGTGAGGAGGAGCAGGGGGCCACTGTAGCGCGGGAAAAGGCGTTGGTGGGCTCCCTGGTGGCTGCCGTCCGTGATACACTGCGTTTGGGCCAGGCTGGGACGTCGCAGGAGGCGGCTTACGCCTTTGGGTCCCATAGGCCGGCTCGGGCCCCTAAGGTTTTCCCTTATGTGCCATATTTTGATCAGTTTGTCTACAAGGAGTGGCAGCGTCCTCAGAATTTGTTCGCATTACCAAAACGCTTTTCTGTGCACTATCCTTTTGAGGCCAGCTTGTTGCAGAAGTGCGTGTCCTCCGTGGTAGACCCGCCTGAACAAGGCTACCACTATCCCGATGGAGGGTTCTCCATTTAAAAATCCAGCCGACAGGCGGTCGGAGGCGGTGTCCAAGGCTATGTTCCTGGTGGCGGGGGCGGCCATGCGGTCGGTACTGGCGTCAGCAATGGTGGCGCAGTCACTCACGGATGTGGGCGACAGTGTTGCACAGGGATTTGGGGGGACCTCGTGGTTCCTTTGGAGTCGGTGCAGCTGGCTGACCAGCTGGCGCAGGGTCTCAGATACCTCTGCAGCGTGGCCTTGGATGTAGCTCCTATGCTGTCCAAACTGGCAGTTTTTGTGATCATCATTAGATGGCTGCTGTGGCTGAGGTGTTGGTCGGGCGACCATGCTTCGAATGAAGGTCTTACGGACCTGCCGTTTCAGGGAGGTCGGCTGTTTGGGACTTCCCTGGATGAGATCATTAAGGATTTCACAGGGGGGAAGAGTACTTTTCTTCCGGAACCCAAGCGGCGGGAGCAACGCCGAAAACAGGGTCCCTCTTTCTCTACCCAGAAGCGTTTTTTTCGTGCGCCCGGTGCAGGGGGCGCAGGTGCTCGGTCCGGCAAGGCTGCTGCAGGGAACCAGAAGCATCCCTGGTAGCGCAAGTCCGGGAAGGGGGGAGAAGCCCGCCTCCGCATGATGGGTTGTCCCCCGCTCGGGTGGGGGGGTCGGCTTCTGGGGTTCGCGGCCCGGTGGACCGCCCGCATCTCGTATCTTTGGGTGCGAGAGGTGGTGTCATCCGGGTACAAGATAGAGTTCTGTACCCTACCCCAGGACAGGTTCTTCCCCTCAAATCTGAGGCTCCCTCCAGGGGCGTCGGCAAGCTCTGTTTGGGGCTGTCCAGGCTCTGTTCGAGCAGGGGGTGATTGTCCCAGTTCCGCATGCGGAACAGTTCCGTGGGTTTTATTCCAACATCTTTGTGGTTTCAAAGAAGGACGGTGTCAGGCTGCTTCTGGACCTAAAGGCACTCAATCACTTCGTGAAGGCACGTAAATTCCTGATGGAGTCAGTCCGTTCTGTCGTGGCCGCACTGCGCCAGGGGGATTTCCTGGCCTCTCTGGACATCAGTACCTCCACGTTCCCATTTGTGTTTGGCATGAGCGGTTCCTGCGTTTCGCAGTGGGCGACCTCCACTACCAATTTTTGGCTCTCCCCTTCAGCCTAGCCTCTGCTCCACGAGTCTTCAACAAGCTGTTGGCTCTGGTGTTGGCTCTGCTGAGACAGAGGGGCATTGCTGTGGTGGCTTATCTAGACGATCTGCTCCTGATGGCAGAGTCGGCTCCTGCCCTGGAGGACAACGTCTCGATCACCCTGGCCTCCCTGCGGGACTTCGGCTGGTTGATCAACCTTCAGAAGTCGACGCTGGTCCCATCGTGCCGCCTAGAGTATCTGAGCCTGATACTGGACACAGAGCAGACGAGGGTGTTCTTGCCTCCGGCCAAATTGCTGACGCTGCAATCTGCGGTATGGGCTCTGCTGTCACGCAGTGGTCTTCCTTACATTTTTGCATGCGGGTGTTGGCTCATGGTGTCGGCCTTCGAGGCGGTACCGCATGCCCAGAGTCACACCCGGCTCCTGCAGCGGGTGATTCTGCTGCAGTGGGACAAGTCTCTGTTGTTTCTGGATCGGATGATCAGGTTGGATCATCAGACCAGGGGCGCTCTTGCCTGGTGGCTACGGGCCCCGGCGTTGAGTTTGGGGAAGTCGTTTCTTCCCTTGGAGTGGTCGATTGTTATGACCGATGCCAGCCTAGTGGGCTGGGGAGGAGTCCTGGGGCGGTTGTCTGCCCAGGGCTGATGGTCATCGGAGAAGTCCCGCCTTCCAAACAATGTGCTGGGACTGTGGGCGATCAGGCTCCTTTACGCCTTCCCTCCTCTCAAGCTTCTTCCGCGCCTGTTGCGCAGGATAGAAGTGGAGGGGATTCCAGCTATCCTGGTGCCTCCGGAGTGGCCTCGGTGTCCTTGGTACGCCAACGTGGTATGGATGGTAACCGATGTTCCCTGGCGGCTTCCGCTACGCGAAGATCTGCTGTCTCAGGGGCCCATCCTGCTTTACACTCGCTGGTTTTGACAGCCAGGCTATTGAATCCCAGGTATTGAGGGATAGGGGGGTCTCTGAGTCTGTGATCCCCCACCATGCTTGAGGCATGTAAGTCCACGTCATGCAAGATTTATCACTGCACCTGGAAGGCTTATATTGCTTGGTGCGAGGGGGTGGAACCCCTGTTCCTTTTAAGTGGCTTGTGTGCTGGCCTTTCTTCAGCAAGGCCTGGATCAAAGACTGGCATTGAGTATCCTCAAGGGGCAGATTTCTGCCCTAGTGATTCTTTTCCAGTGTCCGTTAGCGACGCACTCTTTGATTCGTACGTTTGTACAGGGGGTACGGTTGCCCCTGGTACTTTCATTACTGCAGAAGATGCCATATGAAAAGATCAGAGACTTTTTTTTTGCTGTTGCTCTCGCAAAAGGTGGCCCCTTTCGTGGCCATTACATCCTCCATCTGAGTTGGCAACTTTGTCTTGTAGGTCTCCCTACTTGGTCCTGCATAAGGACAAGGCAGTACTGTGCCCATCTCCTTCGTTGCTACCGCTGGTGGTTTCCTCTTTTCACATTAATGAGGACATTGTCCTTCCTTCTTTGTGTCTGTGACCGTCACATCCTAGGGAGGGTGCTTTGCACTCCTTGGATGTGGTTAGGGCTCTGCGGGTGTATTTGACGGCCATGGCCTTTTTTTGGAGGTTGGAGGTGCTGTTTGTGGTGGCAGATGGACCACGCAAAGGACTAGTGGCCTCGTCGGCCACTATCTCTCGTTGGATCAGACCGACTGTGACCTGTGCGTATGAGGTTTGGGGTCGAGAACCCCCCTTTTCCGGTCACGGCTCATTCCACCAGGGCGATTAGTACTTCCTGGGCTTTCTGACACCAAGCATCGGTGTCTCAGGTGTGCAAGGCTGCCACTTGGACCTCTGTGCACACCTTTGCTAAGTTTTACAAAGTTGATGTGTCTGCAGCCAAAAGCAGCATCCGCAGATGCTAAGTTTTGCAGGTGCGTCTGGCGCCACCCGGAGAGTTTTCCGTTTGGTACGGTTGTTATTGTGTTACCCGCCCTTCTTTGGTTGACACTGCTTTGGGACATCCCCACATGTCAAGAATAAGAGGCTGTGTCTGTCAATGAACGAAAGAGAAAATAGGATTTTTTGACTTACTGTAAAATCCTTTTCTCTTAGTTCATTGACAGACACAGTACCCACCCCTCTGTACTGCTTGTTACGAACTGAAGTGCTAGCAGGGCATTATGCAGAGTGAGGACTGCCCCCTGGGAGAGGTTAGCTTGCTTTTTTTTGTCTGAACTATGTTCTGCCTAGTCTACTCCTGGTAAAAGGTGCTTACCCCACGTCAAGAATAAGAGGCTGTGTCCTTCAATGAACTCAGAGAAAAGGATTTTACGGTAAGTCAAAAAAAAAAAAAATCCTATTATTTCATATAGTATGCAAAATTGCATTAAAAAGTGAAAAAATTTGATAGGTATACAAGTACCAAAATTATCAATTCATATTTTCATAATGAGAATCTAAACAAAAAAGTTCATTTTGTATAAAAGTCCATCCCAGTGCTGGAAAAGTGCTCAGAAGACTCAAAAGTGCTTCAATGCTGAAAGGTGCTTCTTCAACCCAGAGGCCTCTTACCAGGCAGATATGATCTTACAGTAAGGATATTGATATCGCTTGGTGTATTTCACCTTAGAGAGCTGACACTCTCACCATTGGATCTTAAAGAGCTTTGCAACCCATCAGCCAGTTCCAATAACAGTGTTCCTGCTGTGGAAGTGTAACACTTGCTCTCTCTTCTGCCATCATGCTCCAGCACTAGTATATATCACAAGCAAAGGAAGAGTTCTCATAGTGCTATACTGTAGCAAGCTTGATTTATTTAAAAGGAATTACACTTACGAATGAAGAGAAGTATAAAGCAGTCAAAACCTCCAGCATGGCTGTGATAGCTTCAAGCATTCCTGTGTGTGATGTCAGAGTCCTTTTGACAAGCGGTGGGTAAGCATATTGCCTCCTCGCTGCCTGCTTTAATCCCACAGTAGCATGGTGCAACTGTGTTCTTTGCACAGCACCATGGCTGTGGCATGTGTACATCCCTAGCCACTGCCTATGTTGCTAAAGGAGGTAGCGGTTAGTGGGCAGTAAAAGTGGGCTCAATCGTGGGATTATTACTGCCTGTCGCCCGCCCTAAGGACTCTTTTACACAGGTACTTGGGCTGTGTGAATGAGTGGATTGTTAATGTGGCTGGAGCTGCCTGCTACTATAAGGGGATGCAGCAGCTGTACAAACAGCCATAGGTCTTAATGTGACATGCGAGGAGTGGCCCTAAATGCACACTATCTTTGTTTGGGGCCGTACACCTGCACCCACATGCCTGTCAAATTATGACCTACATGTTTGTACGGCTGCTGCATCACCAGCCACATAAAGCACTCATTCACACTGTACAGGCCACACCGCCCATGTGAATGAGCCCCAAGCCCCAATTCTGCTTTGGCATAATTTTTTTGTGCTTGTGTCCACTAATAATGATTTTTTTTTTTTTTTGTTGTATGGACTACTCATTTCAAACAAAGTGAGAGGAAAATGGGAGGTTCAACAGCTCCTCCCATAGGCTGTTACAAGAGGCAGAAACACACAGTAAAACATGATATAATGGATTACAGAGCCATTATGTAATGAATTTGTATGGATTATTTTTTTGAGGAAAAAAAGACATTGTGTAGCGTCCTTTTAAATATCCTGGTAGATAAAAACTTGCTAAGATTACATATGCTTTAGTGTTTTACCATTATGCAAACATCTGAATTCTGCATCAATAAACTCACATGTTTGAGTTGTACATTCTGCTTACCATTGATGGTAATAACAGTAAAATTCTACATCGGTACTTATAAGCATCCGAGTATCATTCAGGGAGTCCTGTTCCTCACAATCAGATGTTTGCGATGAGTACTCACCAAATGTTTTTGTATTCCCTAGAGCAGTGTTTTGCAACCTTTTTCAATTTAGGGCGCCCTTGAAAAGTATTTTCAGTCTTGAGGCACCCCTATCCAAGGCAAAAATCACGCTCGTTCCCGACACACAGACAAATGCTCTGCTCTTTAGGGGTGCCATTAATTCTTAATGGTACCCCACACATTGGCAAAGATGGGGTGATTTTGGTTTGACGCAATTTTTAAAAAAAAAAAGTCAGGGACGACTTGAAATGAATGAGCTGCCCTACACGCGGCCACACAGATGTGAACCAAAGGCTTGTTTACATGTCAGGTTGGAGGGGCGGTAAATCTACATGGTTGAGCTGTTTTTACCATCTCCAACAGCCCTTTAGCTGCAGAAGCTGGGGTGGGGTACACATGCTGTGGCTGCAGCTGGAGGCATACCCAGGGTGAATGGGGCTGCACTGCACGGTTGTGGTGTAGTGATGCTGCATTTATGGGCTTAAGACAGGTGACGAGGCAACATATTGCCTCTTTACTGCCTGCCAAATGCCACTGAAAAGTGATCTGAGCATGGATTGCTTTTCAGAGGAGCAGCAGTCCTTGCTGCTATCACAAACAAGCCATAAAAAGGCAGTTCTGACTGACACACACTGACACACACACACACACACACACACACACACACACACACACACACACACACACACCCCAGTCTACCTTTCCTTCACACAGCCTGGTACTGCACTGTAGGGGGAACCAGAGAGCACAGCGCACTCCCCTTCCCTTTGCTAAAACTGACTGCGCTCCCTCACATTGCCGATGTACAGTTCGGCAGGGGATCGGGCTCATCTGACAGCCCTTCTCTCCCTTGATCCCATGGCACACCCAAGGCCCTCTGGTGGTATCCTTGTGTGCCACTGGTTGAGAAAGGCTGCCCTAGAATGAGGGTAGCTGCAGACAAAATGTAAAATAAATGTAATTGTAAAGTGTGCAGAAATCCTACCAGTCTGTCTTGAACTTCAGTAAGTGGCCCTCATAAGGGTTTGGGTCAAAGGTTGCCATATGCAGTGGTTTTTTTTTTTTTCGCCCCTTCTTCCTTCGGGCTTTACTTTTTTTTTTTCAAATTCTTTATTTAGGGTACAAAGGCGAGCAACAAATCACATAGAAATCTGAACAGCGAAAATGTAGTCAAACAGGATGAGTGCATAAGTAACAATACATCAGATCACAAAATGTACAGAATCGAATAGCACTGCTATATTAACTAATGTAAAACTACTGAATAGAAACTCCTTTGGGCTTTTCAACTTGGAAGAAAGATGGTTCAGCATGGGCAGTGAAAGGTATATGCTTTCGGATATAAGCACTATGCTGTCTGTATTTTCAGCTAATTACCCCTTCTATATCAATACAAGTAAACCAATCACCTGAATCCCTAACCCTATACTACCACCAATTAACCACTTGAAGACCAGACATTTTCTGGCACTTTTTGCTCACATGTAACAATCAGTATCTTTTGCTAAAAAATTACCTAGAACCTCCAAACATATACATATTTTAAAGCAGAGGTCCTAGAGAATAAATTCAGCACCTTCCTCAGCTGTTCTGTGCTGAAAAACACTGCGCTCTGCACTTGTGGGACGGCCACTGCACTCCCACTCTTCATACCTCCTCTTCTAATAGAGTGTGCCACGCAGGCTAGACCTACAGAGGAGCCATGGCAATGGGTCTTCAAAAAGTACAAGCGCTCCTTCCCAAATGCGGGCCCAGTCCAGCCCTGGTGGGCACACGGGGACTTACGACCTCAATGACAGTGAGTGGCGCTGTTGCAGCTCTGATGTTGGGGATGGGCGGGGCCAATATGCAGAGCCCCGCCCCCTTTGTCACATCTGCGCAAACGGCCTGAGCACCGCTGTGCACCCACAGCGGTGTATAATAAACCTGATTCAGGTTTATTATACACTGCTGTGGGTGCACATACAGTAGTTACAATTGATCCCGCCCACCTTCCTCCCTGCCCATCAATGTATAAACTCGGGCTGTTTGCACAGACGTGACAAAGGGGGCAGAGCTCTGCATATCAGCCCCGCCCATCCCCAACATCAGAGCTGTAATTTGACAGTTCCACTCAATGTCATTATTGCGGCCGCAAGTCCCCGTGTCCCCACCAATCCCCGGAAATTGGGGATGTCTGGTCACCCTACCCTAGCCACGGGTGCTCTTTATAGGTGGCGATTTGCATACAGCTGCCACTTTGCAGTAGTAAATGTACGCAAGGCAGCCGGCAACTGGTTAAGGTGGAGGGATGATCTGCTCCAGCAGCAATAAGACACATTTCTATTTTGTTGCTGAGATGGATGAATAGAGCTTGTTTATAGGCTCTTTGAGAAGTAGGCTCACATGCAGTAAGTAGGTTGCATGGTTCTTACAAAGGTCAATATCAGTTTGTAAATGACCGAAGAGTAGAGTACCTACAACCTGTCGGCAGCACCAGCACAGGAGAAAATTGCAGGAAGATCTTGTGTGAGATTGAATGAACTTTGGAAAATATTTTAAATCCTGATTTCTGGATCTTTTTAGATTTTCAGGATTTATGGTAAAAGTACAGAATATAGTTCCTCTCCCATTTCTGTAGGTATGATGGCCAGCTGGTGGCTCGCTTGGTAGACAGTAGGAGTATGAAAGCATATGGTGCTGGGATACAATAAAAGATCTTTAAAAGGAGTAGTGGAGGTCAAAGAAAATTTAGAATTTTGTTGCCCCTCCCCAATTAAAACTGCAGGGTCTACAAGGGCCTGAAAACACGTTACTCCTTACCGGAAATGTATTTGCTTCCATTAGGGGTTCAAGGCCCATGCCAGCCACAAAGACCATTTCAGTCTTTGCAGATGTCACCAAGCTATTCTGTGAAATAATGTTCTTGCATGATGTTTCCAACTTACAAGCCAACCTCAATGCACTGTTTAATTGGGCAACAATGTGGCAAATGAGGTTTAATGTTGATAAATGTAAAGTTATGCACTTGGGGGCTAAGAATATGCATGCATCATACATAATAGGGGGAATACAACTGGGAGAATCAATGGTGGAGAAGGATCTGGGTGTTCTGGTAGATCATAAGCAATGCAAACAAACAATCACATGCAATGCAAGCTGTGGTTTCCTTGTATTAACCACCTGCTGACCACACTATAGCCGAATGATGGCTACAGCGTGATAGGCTAGTTCTGGCATGAGGTCTTGACATCCTCCCGTGCTTACGCTTCCCGCACGCCCTCTGGGGCATGCACCTGGAAGTGTCCATGATTGCTGGGTCCACAGGACCCAGTGCATCAGGATAAGGGTATAGGGCCAAAGAAAGCTTCCCTTCACCATGTGATCACTCCGTCCAATGACAGTGATCACTTTGTAAACAAACCGGAGTTATGCCTGGTTCAGCTCTCTCCTCACACCGTGCCAGCATGTGAGGACAGGAGAGAGCTCGTAAGTAGATTCATTTTTAGTGGGTTTTTTGCCAGTGAGGAGGCATACCAGCTTCAAAGCTTGACCGACGAGAGCAGCAAGGAGCAGTCATATTTTGATTATAAACCCATTTTAAGCAGTTGGTCTGCTACAGAATCGGAGGAAGAGGAAAGTGTGCCTGCCAAATGAAGGTGTTCTGGTGAGGAGCAGTGGCATCCAGAAGCAGCTCAGTACCATCCACCATTAGCACAGTGGCATCTACCAGTAGCGGAGTACCTCTACAAGAAAGGCCAGGCACTAGTGGGGTGTCATCTTGGCCCCAAAGGGTTAGGACCCATGCCAGCCTTCCCTATGCCCTTCAAAACCCAATATGGCTTCCTCCTAACTCAGGAGCAATGAACATCCCCCCTTTTACCACCCAGCCAGTTGTCCAGGTGAACACAGAGAATTTTTCCCCACTGATGTTTTTTCATTTAATTTTTACAGATGACCTATTATCGTCAATTGTGGTCCAGTGCAACCTCTATGCCCAAGAATTCATATTGAGCAACCCAGATTCAAGTTAGGCCTGTCCCTATGAGTGGAGAGATTAAACAGTGGATGAATTTAGAATATTTTGTGGACCTCACTTTCAATATGGGAGTTACAAAAAAAAAAAATGAATTATACTCATATTGGTCCACCCACCCTAGAGACCACATGCCAATCTACTCATCCATTATAAAACCAACAAACAGTGCTGCGCTACTACAAATACTGTAATTTTAAACAATTAATAATCAAACATAATCTGAATCACCATACTTAAAGCATGATATTAACATAACAGTTCATAAGTTCTTCAAAAGTTCACATAAAGTGACAAGTGAGTGACTGATTGCAGCAATTTCACCAAAATGTGCAAAATGATTCCAAAAAGTGCTTGTGCTCTCCTCCACCAGTAACATAGGCTGCTTACCTCACATTTTTGACCCATGTTTTACCAGTGGGTCAAAATCAGCAGTTTTCCCCTCTAGGAATGGGTGCTCTCCATTTTAAAAGGTTTTATTCCCATAAAAAAAATGTTTATCTACACTCGCATATACCACACGCGTATAGGGGCGGAGCCTATGTACTGATGTCACACCATGGCCATCTCAAGCGATTAATGCTGTTTAACCAGTTCCCGACCGCGTGAAAACACAGCGATCTGCAAACAGCCTGAGGAGTGTGCCTGCAGCTCGGTCGGACCCGATGTCCGCCGGCGAGCCGCAGTGATCCCTGTCACTGGGATCAGTAAGATCTCTCATGCCCATGTTAGCCCAACCCCCCCACAGTAAGAACACACCCAGGGAACACAGTTAACCCCTAGCTCTCCCACCCCAGATTAACCCCTTCACTGCCAATGACATTTATACAGTAATCAGTGGACATTTAAATTTCTGATCGCTGAATAAATGTCATTGGTCCCAAAAAAGTGTAAAATATATCCGACATGTCCGCTGCAATATCGCAGTACCGCTAAAAATCGCAGATCGCCGCCATTACTATTAAAAAATAAATAAAAAATAAAAACCCCAGAAATTAATTCTCACCATCCGTACACGCGGCCACTTTTGTGCAAACCAATCAATAAACGCTAATTGTGATTTTTTTTTTATCACAAATATGAGGAAGAATATAAATCGGCCAAAACCGGTGAAAAAAATGTTTTTTTATATTTTTTTTTTGGATTTGAATTTTAGCAAAAAGTAAGAAATTTGGGTTTTTTTGCAAAATGGTCGTTCTTCTTTTGTTTATAGCGGCGATCAAGAATTACGCAGAGGTGATCAAATACCACCAAAAGAAAGCTCTATTTGTGGGAAAAAAAGGACGCAAATTTTGTTTGGGTACAACGTTGCACGACTGCGCAATTGTCAAAGCGACGCATCGCCGAATCGCAAAAAGTGCTCTGGTCCTAAAGCTGGAAAACCTTCAGGTTGGTAAGTGGTTAAGCAAGATCAGCTAGCACGGCTTATAGTGCCAAACTTGTGAGTGTAAATAACATTTTTTTTAATGGGAATAAAACCTTTTAAAATGAAGAGCACTAGATCTTTCTATTTTGTTCCCTTATACATTGTCTATTGGGTGAGAGTTATTTGAGCCTGTAGAATGGAGTGCGAGAGACTCAAAGCGCCAGCACTCAGCAAAATACATTTGTACTTGGAGTCAAGTGGAGCCGATTGTGAAAATGTACCTGTATGGACAGTGACCTGTAGTGTGCCCTGGTCATGAATTCAGTATGCCTAAAGTGGGCAAAAAGACACTGCTAGGATGCAAGCAAAGAAGTTTATTTTAGCAATAATCAACAATCAATCCACCAACAGAGCAAAAGCTATTGACATTTCTACATGCAGCTCAGGAATATATTTCATATAACAGGCGGACTTCCACCTGCCCAATTTTCTGATGATATGTACAGGTACTCCCTGGCGTGATTAAGCTGACGCTGCTCCAATCCTGAAGGAATGGCCCGTGTAATGCTTCAGATTCACACCTAACCTGCCGAGCAAGATACGGACATGTTTAACGAACTGAGCCGTCGTGAGGTGCGTGCTGTGAAAGGGTAACAAGGGGCCCTCCCTGGGTTCCCAATGTAACTGAGCCATGAGGGCATCCAAAACCTTGAATGGACACCAGGAGGTACCTGTCTTGAAGTATCTTACCACTGTACTGGCTCCTACCTGCTGAGTCTTACACACCTCCAAAAGCAGCTGAAAATGATCCTAGTATTTTCAGTAAGCTGTCTGGTAGTCAAAAAATGGGACTGACCGCCTGAATATGAAAATTCGCTCAGCCTCAAGAATCTGTAGAAAGCCAAGTAAATGGCTGCTTTGAGAACTAGACTGAGCTTCAACCCAAATGGATACCTATCAAGTATGTCTGACATGCCCCGGAACAATATTCCGGTGATGGGAAGCCTGCTGGCAGGCACAGGTGGACTGCTCTTCTGAATCCCTTTTAAAATCGCATTAATGGGATGCGCAAAGGGGCGTGGCTTGAAGCAGCATGTGATCGGACGTGTTTTTCAGCAGCTCCAGATCTCCTCTGCATAATCCTTTGCAATCCTGCGTGCCTGTACCCTGTGAAGCCTCAATCCACCTCTGCCTGTTTGCTGTACGGCTTCCCCCTGCTCTGTGAGGCGATAGTTGATGGGAAAGAGGAGAAAGAAGCAGCCTCCAGCCGCAATGAATATCACCACTCGTTCAGGCCTTGGGGGCCAAGATGGCCGCCGCTCCACCGCCCCGCTCCCCTCCTTGGCATCCACGCCGGAGCTGTTTGGAGAAGACCCTGAACTCCCCCCTTCTCTGCCTCCCTCCCCGGGAGCTGGGGCTCCGCAGGAGTTGCTGTCACAGACTTCTCCCAGTGAAGAGGACATGGAGGAAGAACCTACCCTGATGGATGTACTAAAAACTATTAAGGTAAATCACTCTGACCTGATGGGGAAGGTAGC
>BLSH010516607.1:475210-486843 GCA_018402905.1 Glandirana rugosa | reverse complement strand
CCCCCCTCTCCACAAAAGGCTTGGGGCCCTGGAGGACCACCAAATTCTTCCTACTAGGCAAGGAGGACTTCCCCTATAGTGAGCAGACCCCAGAAGTGACCACCCTTCCCCTTACTGAGGTTGAGGAGTGCGAGTGTGTCCCATACTAGTCCGTTTCTTCCCTATTTTCCCGGTGTTAGCACACTATGGCAAACTGTTTAAATAACATCTTGTTAACATCTATTTTCTATGAGTGTATAAGGCATATTTTTGTCTCGAGTATTTTACCGTCCTTTCCCCTTTTGGGCTGCGCAAACCTTCTTAAACCACCAGGAGGTCCCGGGGTTCGGAAAACACCTCTCCCCCCTCCCCCACCCCCCACAGGAGGAACGGGCTAGATGTACTGAGGACCATCCCCCCAAGAATCTCCAGGAGGTCCACCTGACGACCTTTCCCTTCTTTCCAGAGGACCAGGATTTAAACACCTGCGCTTGACCTACCAGGTTCTGGTAAGCATACATCTATTATCATAATCACGGCTGAAGGATTTCTCTATGTCTTCTTGAGCAGATCACCTTCATTCAAACAGACTATTTCTTTCATGCTTTAGGCGCTGCATATATTTGTTTATAACATGAAATATATGCCAGAGCCACATAGTAATGTCCAGGGCTTTTGCTCGTTTGGAGTGACTGTATTGTTGTAACAAGCTTGCCTACATCCTAGCAGTGTCTTTTTGCCCACTTTAGGCATACTGAACTCGTGACCAGGGCACACCGCAGGTCACTGTTCATATAGGTTCTTTTCTCACAAGCAGCTTCCATTGACTCCGAGCACAAATAGGAAGGCTGACCGAAGGTCAGCCTGAGTTTGTAGGAGGAGTCTGGCCTCATATAAGCCAGCCTACTCCCTCAGGTTGCACGGCGTCATTTCCGGTGTTTCCCCACCCTCCCTTCCCCTTTCTTTTTAAAGTTCCCTTTCATTACACCTCGGGTATGCCCACTTTAGGCATACTGAACTCGTGACCAGGGCACACCGCAGGTCACTGTTCAAATAGGTTCTTTTCTCACAAGCAGCTTCCATTGACTCCGAGTACAAATGAACTTTTGCACGATATTCTAATTTTTCGAGTATCACCTGTACTGTGTTACTTGACAAACTCCACAAAGCCGAATCCAGCCATAAACATGTCTCCCATGCCTGCTTTGGAAATAGAACTAGGGACATAGCGAAAAAACAAATAGCGGACTTGCTACAGTACAAGGCCAAATCGGCCTTACGGTTTTGCCACAAGGCAAGCCATGAGTCAGGAAACAACTCAAGCGAGGATGGTCAGAGAACAGAGGCTCTCTGCATTTGTTCCCCAAATAATAACTCCTGACGGCAGGAAGGCGGCTCTACCCAAACAGATCTCGGACAAATTCTGCCCATTCTACACCTCCCTCTACAACTTACCTGACCAGTCACTTCCACAATTGGCAATACGAGAATATCTGGATTCATCTCAGCTCCCTGTGCTTGCTACTGAGGTTAGAGATGAATTAGACTCCCCCATAACGATAGAGGAAATCCAGCAAGTGATAGGGAGGTCGAAACCGGGTAAAGCCCCCCGACGGTTATACCCTTCAATATTGTAAAAACCCTGCTCCCGATACTATGCCCCTACATGGTGAAACTATTCAATGCGGTTGGCTCAGATACATTCTTTCCAAACGATACCCTGAGAGCCCATATCTTGGTAATTCTTAAGGAGGGAAAAGACCTCGCATCCTTCGGTAGTTACCACCCTATATCGCTCCTGAACATAGACCTAAAACTATTCACCAAAATACTAGCCAACAGACTAGCCCAACATATACAGACACTCATTCATTTAGACCAAGTGGGCTTCATCCCTACAAGAGAAGCGAGGGGTAATACTACCAAAGTGCTCAATCTCCTACATAAAGCAAACTCATCCCACAAACCTTCCCTCTTCCTTAGCACTGAAAAGGCGCTCAATTGAGTGAACTGGAACTTTTTATGTTTTCAGTGCTATGCCATATCGGTCTTGGAGATAAGATGCTTAAATGGATTGCCAAAATTTACTCTAATCCCTCTGCCCCCTCTGAAACCAAATAGGGTCCTTTTGACGCCTTTCCCAATTAGTAATGGTACACGGCAGGGCTGCCCCCTTCCCCCTCTGCTTTTTGCCATCTCTCTGGAGCCTTTCCTATGTAAAATCCGACTAAATCCAGACATTCAGGGATTGAGGGTTGGAGGCACGTACGCAGACGACCCGTTATTTACCCTTACTGCGAGAATTCGATATCTACGGCAAATTCTCAAACCTGAAGATAAACTTCGCCAAATCAGAAGCAATGGGGATTTCCATACCCCTCGGCAACTTACGGCCCTACAGTCGAGTTTTCACTTTAAATGGTCGAAATCGGCCCTTAAATATTTAGGTACCTACATACCGGTCAACATCTCTCAAATATACCAACACAATTTCCCTCCCTTATTAGCCAAAACTCATATCTTATTGGAGAAATGGAACACGGGCCTGCACTCATGGTTTGGTAGATGCAATTTGCTAAAGATGAGCATCCTACCAAAATTTCTGTACCTCCTACCCCCCTCCTACTTTAAACAGGTACAATCATTATTCACCCAATTTGTCTGGGCCCACAAAAAACCTAGACTCCCTCAGAGCTATTGAACTCTTCCCAAACATAACGGAGGATTAGCACTCCCAGACATCAGGAAGTATTATCACGCAGTGCATTTAGGGAGGATCATAGACTTGCGACGCCACTCTACCTCCAAGCTATGGGCTCAGATAGAGCAAGCACAAAGCATCATACCCTTGAGTGGAGCACTATGGTGCTACAAACACTTACCCCAAGACTTGAAAACCCATCCTATCATAGGAACTACCCTTCGTATTAGTTATCTTGCCTCCTGCCGATCCTCCCTCACAAACCAAGAGTCACCCTTATTCCCAATATTGGGTAACCCTCGGTTTCCACCCGGCCTTCAACCCTCCGAATTCAGACCCCTACGCCAATCCCTACGTGAACAGGCATCCCAGTTCTTGATAGGAGACAGATGGCCTTCCCTAGAGGAATTGACATGTACAGCAGGCCCCTTCCACTTGCCATTTTGGAATGCAGTGCAATTACGCCACTTTCTCCATTCTATCCCTAACCCACGGAGCTTTGGCCGCCAACTTTCTACCTTTGAGGAGTACTGCTCGGATAAAGATTTCTTACCCCATGTCCTCTCTAAAACATATTCCTTACTGAACACCCCACCTGAACAACCACATCTCTCTCACATAGCAAAATGGGAAACAGATTTGAACAGCACTTTCACGGCGACTCAAACATAAAAAATGGTCACATTCTCCCTCAAATCATCACTTTGTACTAAATTGCAAGAAACTAATTTCAAAATAATGACCAGATGGTACCTTACACCTAGCCACCTACACAACTACTACCCGACGACCTCAGACTGTTGCTGGCGCTGCCGGGAGAGCAGAGAAACGCTTTTGCATATATTCTGGTCTTGCCCTAGGCTGACCAACTTCTGGAAGTATGTTAGGGACATCACCCAGAAATTCACGGAATGCAAGATACCTGATGATCCAGCATTTTTCCTGCTACACATTTCAAACATTCCCACCAAAATATATAAAAAATTCATTGTGAGACACCTTCTGAATGCTGCCAAAGACTGCATCCCCCTACATTGGAAACAGCCTGCTCCACCAACCACTGCACATTGGTTGCGAAAGGTGGAAGATATAAACAAAATGGAAGATCTAATCCATACGGCCCGCCCAACACACGAGAAGTATAAGACAACCTGGAATCTCTGGAACATGTTCATTCTCTCAGATGTAGGCGGAACCTACTTTGCTCCTTAAATTTCCCTGGCTTTAGCCTCCCGCATGATTCAGCTGTGGGGTGTCCTCGCCACTCCCACCCCCCCCCCCCGCTCTGTCCCCTGTTCCCCCTTTTTTCTTCTTTGATCTTTCTCTACAATTATTGAAAACCAGAAGAATGTAGGGTGCCCCTCTCTAAACATTACTTCGAAACACTTGACCCAAGTATATAGTACATGTTTCAGACGGATTTACCCAGATAGAGTGTTTCTCATCTAGCGTTTCTCTGATGTATGTTACACATTACTGTACATGTGATACGCACTTGTCGAGTGTATATGACTTACCTTCTGTATTGATGTAATGAGAGAGCTGTGCCCTAGTTGGAGTTTAATAAAAGCATATTTGAAAAAAAAAAAAAAACACAAATCTTACTTTTCAAAAGGGGTGTACTCATTTATGCTGAGCACTGTAAATGTATTACATTATTATCTTACGTAATGACAAAATTATCACAGAACAGGCAGGCTCATAGCATAAATTTTAAAATTGCTCTGGTCCATAAAGGGTGAACAGGTGTGAGAGCTGACGTGGTCCTTTCCCTGTAAGAAATATCATTATTTAACCAGTTGCCGACCGCCCACCATGGCTTGATGGCGGCAACTACTTGGCTCGATATCACAAACTGCTGTCACCTGACGGTGGCTGCGAGATTGCGGATCGTGAGCGCGTGCGCCCACTGTATTGCGGGGGGAGCCAGGGAATGGATAGGGCAGACTCGATATCCGCCGGCCCTGCAGTGACAGAACAGGGGCCGCGATCACTATCCTCCCCCAGTCAGCCCAGCCCCCACACAGTTAGAAACACATCCCAGGAAACACAGTTAACCCTTTGACTGCCCCCTAGTGTTAACCTCTTCCCTGCCAGTGACATTTACACAGTAATCAGTGCATTTCACTGAACGCTGTATGCCAATGGTCCCAAAAAAAGTGTCAAAATTGTCCAACATGTCCGCCGCAATGTCACAGTCCCGCTAAGAATCGCAGATTGCCGCCATTACAAGTAAAAAATAAAATAAGAAAAAAACCATAAATAAATTCTCATCATGCGTAAACGTGGTAGCTTTTGCGCAAACCAATCAATATACGCCGATTGCATAGGAAGAATATATATTGGCCAAACTGATTAATAAATTCATTTTTTTATATTTTTTTGGATGTGTATTTTAGCAAAAAGTATACAATATTGGATTTTTTGCAAAATTGTCGCTCTTTGTTTATAGCGCAAAAAATAAAAATCGCAGAGGTGATCAAATACCACCAAAAGAAAGCTCTATTTGTGGGAAAAAAAGGATGGCAATTTTGTTTGGGTACGTCGCACGACCGTGCAATTGTCAGTTAACCAGTTGCCGACCGCCCGCCGTGGCTTGACGGCAACATGGTTCGTTATCGCAAAACGCTGTCACCTGACAGGGGCCGCGAGAAGGTGTATTGTGAGTGCGCGCCGCCGGAGGCGCGATCGCGTGCTCACTGGGTTCCGGGGGAGCCAGGGAGCGGGTAGGCGGACTCTATCTTCGCCGGCTACCCGCGATGGCTCCCCCGCAGTGAGAGAATGGAGGTCCGTGTATGTAAACACGGATCTCCGTTCTGACAGAGGGGGAAGGGATGTTATCAACGGCTCCCTGTGTATGGGAGCCGTGATCAGTCCCCTCCCCCTGCCAGCCCAGCCCCCATACAGTTAGTAACACACTGAGGGAACACAGTTAACCCGTAGAGCGGCCCCTCCAGGTTAACCCCTTCACTGACAATGGCATTTATACAGTAATCAATGCATTTTCATAGCACTGATCGCTGTATAATTGCCAATGGTCCCAAAAGAGTGTCAAAATGGTCCGACGTGTCCACCGCAATATCGCAGTACAGCAAAAAATCGCAGATCGCTGCCATTACTAGTAAAAAATAAAAACCCCATAAATTCTCATCATTCATAAAAGCGGCAACTTTTGCGCAAACCAATCAATAAACGCTGATTGCAATTTTCTTTTTACCAAAAATATGAGGAAGAATATAAATCGGCCAAAACCGATGAAAAAAAAGTTTTTTTATATATTTTTTTGGATATGTATTTTAGTAAAAAGAAAAAGATTTTATTAAAACTTACCGTAAAATCCCTTTATCTGAGTTCAGTGACAGACAGCCCCTCATTGACATGTGGGTTATATGCACATCCTACTAGGAGTTAACTAGGCAAATAGAAAGAAAGCAAGCTGGCCCCTCCCAGGGGGCCGTCCGCTCTCTCCCATATAACCCCCCTGCTCTGCTTAGCATATCAGTTGGTAACAAGCTGTACAAATGCACCAGAGAGGGGTGGGTGCTGCGTCTGTCAGTGAACTCGGAGAAAAGGATTTTACGGTAAGTTTTAATAAAATCCCTTTTTCTCTTACGTTCACTGACAGACGCGGCCCTTCATTGACATGTGGGGATGTCCCAAAGCTGTGTCAGTAAAGAGGGGTGGGTAAACGACAACAACTGTACCCAACAGAATCCTCTCAGGATGAGCCAGTCGTGCCTACACTGCCGCCTGTAAAACTTTACGGCCAAAAGCAGCATCCGAAGATGCTGACACATCAACTTTATAAAACTTAGTAAACGTGTGCACCGAGGCCCAAGTAGCCGCCTTGCACACCTGTGACACCGAAGCCTGGTGTCTGAAAGCCCAGGAAGTACTAACTGCCCTGGTAGAATGAGCCGTGACTGGAAAAGGAGGGACTTTGCCCCGAACAGTATACGCATGAGTCACGGTCTGCCTGATCCAACGGGAAACGGTAGCAGACAAGGCCGCCAACCCTTTGCGCAGACCTTCCATCAGCACAAACAACGCATCAGACTTCCGAAAAGAAGCTGTAGCCGCCAAATACACCCGCAAAGCCCTCACGACATCCAATGAATGCAACTCAAATTCCTTAGGATGCGATGGGTGCGGACATAATGAAGGAAGAACAATATCTTCATTAATGTGAAAAGAAGAAACCACCTTCGGTAGAAACGAAGGAGAAGGGCGCAAGACCGCCTTGTCCTTGTGAAGGACCAGGTAAGGAGACTTGCAGGATAACGCTGCCAGCTCAGATACCCGCCTATCGGATGTAATGGCCACCAAGAAGGCCACCTTCTGCGACAGCAATTGCAAAGGAATATCCCGGATTTTCTCATATGGCGGTCTCTGCAGTACAGAAAGTACCAAATTCAAATCCCACGGTGCCATAGGCGACCGTACCTGAGGAGCCACATGGCGTACACCCTGTACAAATGTACGAATCAAGGAATGTGATGCCAAAGGCCGCTGAAAGAATTGCTAGAGCCAAAATCTGACCCTGAGAGTACTCAATGCCAACCTTTTATCCAGGCCCTGCTGCAAAAAAGCCAGCACCCGGGACACAACATAAGAGTGGGGGTTCCAACCCCCCACCTCGCACCAAGCAATATAGGCCTTCCAGGTGCGATGATAAATCTTGCGCGAAGTACACTTGCGCGCTTTAAGCATGGTAGGGATCACGGAGTCAGAGACACCCCTATCCCTCAACACCTGGGACTCAATAGCCAAGCCGTCAAAGCCAGCGAGGGTAAAGCAGGGTGCAAGATGGGTCCCTGAGACAACAGATCTTCGCGCGGCAGAAGGCGCCAGGGAACATCTGCCACCATTCGCACCATGTCGGTGTACCAGGGACGCCGAGGCCAATCCGGAGCTACCAGGATTGTTGGAATCCCCTCCGCTTCCACCCTGCGCAGTAGCCGTGGTAGAAGCTTGATGGGAGGAAACACGTAAAGAAGTCGATACCGACACCAAGGCGCTACCAGCGCGTCCGTGGCGGCCGCCAGCGGGTCCCTTGTCCTGCACACAAAAGTCTTTACCTCATGATTGAACCAGGACGCCATGAGGTCCACATCTGGCGTGCCCCACTTGAGGCAAATCTGGCGGAACACTTCTGGATGTAGGGACCATTCCCCCTGATCCAGCGTCTGGCGACTGAGAAAGTCCGCCTGCCAATTTTCTACGCCCGGAATGTAAATGGCAGAAATCGCCGGCACATAAAGTTCTGCCCATCGCAGAATGAGAGCCGCTTCCGCAGCCGAGCTCCTCGTTCCGCCCTGATGGTTCACATACGCTACTGCCGTTGCGTTGTCCGACTGAACCGAACCGGGAGGCCGCGCAACCTTACCGTCCAGTGGAAGAGACAGAGCCTGATCCCCCTCAGCTCCAGCACACTGATCAGAAGGCGAGATTCCTGCGCTGACCAATGGCCCTGAGCATACAGCTGTCCCGGGACCCCACCCCAGCCCGATAGGCTGGCGTCCGTCGTTACTATTGACCAATTCAGGGGAAGAAAAGACTTCCCCAACGTTAGAGCCAGGGCCCGAAGCCACCAGGTCAACGACCCTCTGGTCTGAGGATCCAGTCTGATCAGCTGGTCTAAGGACAGTGGAGACTTGTCCCACCGAGACAGAATCGCTCGCTGAAGGAGCCGAGCGTGACTCTGGGCGTATGGTACTGCCTCGAAAGCTGAAACCATGAGCCCCAACACCCGCATACAGAGCCGTAAGGAGGACCACCAGCGTGACAGCAGGGTTCGCACCGCTGCTTGCAGTGTCAGTAACTTGGCTGGAGGTAAGAACACCTTCGCCTGCTCCATGTCCAGAATCAGACCCAGATATTCCAGGCGACAGGACGGTGTCACCGTCGATTTCTGCAGATTGATGAGCCAACCGAAGTCCTTTAACGAGGTCATGGTGATAGTCACATTCTCCTCCAGAGCCGAAGCAGAGTCCGCTCTCAGGAGCAGGTCGTCTAGGTATGCTACCACCACAATGCCTCTCTGCCTCAGTAGCGCCAGCACCGGGGCCACCAGCTTGGTGAACACCCGAAGGGAAGTGCCACGAATTGGTAATGGAGATCTCCCATCACTGGAAACGCTGGTGCAGGAGACAAATGGGAACATGGAGGTACGCGTCCCTGATATCCAGGGACGCCATGAAATCCCCTTGGTGCAGGGCGGCCACGACCGAACGAACAGATTCCATCCGGAATTTTCGCGCTTTCACAAAGTGGTTGAGCGCCTTTAGGTCCAGAACTGGCCTGACCCCCCCCCCCCTTTTTTGAGGACCACGAATAGGTTGGAGTAGAAACCATGAAACCTTTCCAACTGAGGTACTGGCATGATCAACCCCTGGTCGGAGAGTGCCTGAACAGCCCTTAGGAGGGCCTCCCGACGTCCCTGAGGGAGTCTACAGTTCGATGGGAAGAACCTGTCTGGGACTCTATTCTGTACCTGGAGGACACCACTTCCTGCACCCACCGGTCGGAAATGCGGGCAGTCCACCTGTCTGCGAACCCCAGAAGACGCCCCCCCACCCGAAGTTCGGGTGGGGGCAACCCATCATGCAGATGAGGGCTTGTCCTCTGTCTTTTCGTTCTTGCGTGTCCAGGGACGTTTACCGGCCCCTGCGGCAGGCTTGCCGGGCCTCGACCCCTTGCCCGCTGCGCCAGGGGCACGAAAAAACCTCTTCTGACCCGAAGAGGCAGGACCCTGCTTGCGGCGGAACTCCCGCCACCTGGGCTCCGGAGGAAAAGTACTCTTCCCTCCAGTGAAATCCTTGATGATTTCATCCAACTGTGGCCCAAAGAGACGACCACCCTGAATGGGAAGATTCGCAAGACCCTTCTTGGATGCGTGGTCACCCGACCATGAACATAACCAGAGAACTCGTCTGATATGACTGCAAAAACAGACATTTTTGACAACATGGGAAGCAGGTCCAGAGCTCCATCACACAGGTACCGAATACCCTGAAACAAATGGTCTACTTTCTGCGATGCCTCAAGCGTCCTGCCACAGTCCAAATCATTCTGCAGCTCTGCCATGCAGTCAGACAGATATTGCGCCGCCATGGCCGACGCCAGGGCCGGCCTCAAGGCTGATCCTGCCAACAGGAAAAGTGCCTTTGACACTGTCTCCGTCCGCCTATCGGCTGGGTCCTTAAGCGAGGGAGACCCTTCCAAAGGAACGGTCGTTGCCTTGTTCAGGCGAGCCACCTGAGGGTCCACTGCAGGGGACGCCCACTTCTTCACAAAACTATCCTCAAGGGCATAGTGTATAGCGAAGCGTTTAGGTAGGGCAAAGGAATTCTGCGGACGCTGCCATTCCTGATAGACCAGGTGGTCAAAAAATGTATCAGAAGGATAAGCCTTAGGCGACCTAGGTGGCCTAGCAGACCCGCAAACATATGCGGACACTTGCGACTCCCCTGCTTGGTCCAGTCGCAAGGACGCACGGATATTATTAATCAGTGCGGCCACCAGTGCTTTTTCGCACGCAACCGAGGCCCCCTGATCCTCTTCGCCGTGACCCCCGAAGCCATTTCCGGTTCGGACTCTTCCCCTGAGGAACAAGGGGGAGGCGGATGCTTTTTAGGGGTCCCCAGAGCGCTGCTCGGCCCAACCCGGGGAAGAAATTCCCCAAACAATGCTCTCAGCTGGTCCAGGGACACCAGCGCAGGTTGACTCCTCCTCAGAAGGACCTGCAGGGTCAGCTGCCATCGTACCACCGGAACTGACAGTCAAAAATAGAAAATGACCTGACACCCCCACAATGCAGGCCCCACAGAACGCCAGGGAGACCCCAGGAGGACTGCACCCACCGCTACCAGCACCCCAGGGAGAGCCCAGCTATACTTGCTGTTTTGCCCACAAGCGCTGCTCCTAGCAGGAGTGCTTAAGGACCGCCAGTAAGAAGCCTGCGCCGTCTGTAGTCAGCCATGCGGTCCCAAGCAAAAGAGGAAGTAAAACGGCAGCAGCACGTTTTTTACTTCTCCAAGGACATCCAATATGGCCGCCGAAAACGTCCACAAGAGGCCAAAGCCTGTATGCAGGCCGCGACTACGGCAAAATGGCCGCCGCTGGCACTAGAGGAAAACCCTCAGCAAAATGGCCGCGGCTACGGCAAAATGGTGGCGGGTCGCCGCATAGCGGCACGAACGCACGAGGTGCGTTACAAACGAATGGGGTGCGGTGCGGGGAGAGGAGGGTGTAGGAGGGGGGAGAGGAGGACGTGAAAGGGGTCGTGCCGGCTGACTACACTCGATCAGGGTTCGGAACCGCCCCGGGTGGCGTAGCACGGGCAAGGCACGCCCGCCGGTCACCCACTGGGGGTGAACGCGGGCCACTGGCCTGAACCAAGGACAGGTCCCTGGATACCAGCCGTCGTAGGGAGAGGCCGTACCCTCCTTCCAGACGCTGGCCCACCGATGGGTGATGCGGTCAGCCTGACCACTCACTGGGGGAGAAGGGGGGATCCCCGCGCCTCCCACGACCCGCATAACATCGCAAAATCGGCTGGCCACCTCCCATAAGCGACCCGAGCACAGGGGGACCCACAGGAGAGGGGGGAGGATGTGGGAGGAGAGGGGCGTGGCGTGGGGTAAGCAAACATTGCGTGGAGCACGCAAGCACGGCGATACGCCGCTGGGCGGTGGTAAAACGGCATCGGCGCCGGTAAAACGACTCCCAAAAGGAGATCACGGTCGCCGCCGGTAAAACGGCATCAGCGCCGGACGTATGTCCGAAACCGGAGAACACCTGCAAAAGCCGCCGGTATAACCTACAGGAACCTCTTCATTTTTTGCACGACGACGGCAAAATGAAGGAGAAAACGAACCCTGGCGTACCGACTGATGTCTGCCGCGTCCGAAGAATGACCGCCAGGAATTCGTGAGGACGATCCTCGTCGCGA
>BLSH010516607.1:446276-458967 GCA_018402905.1 Glandirana rugosa | reverse complement strand
CATGTATGTATATAGGTATGTGTGTAGGTACATATACATATATGTATGTGTGTATGTGTGTGTGGATGTATGTATGTCACTCTACAGGAAACGTTTGACCTCTGTAATTGCAAACAAAGGCTACTGTACCAAATATTAGCATTGACTTTCTCAGGTGTTCAAATACTTATTTGCAGCTGTATCATACAAATAGTTTACAAATCATACATTATGATTTCTGGATTTTTTTTTTAGATTATGTCTCTCACAGTGGACATGCACCTACGATGACAATTTCAGACCCCTCCATGATTTCGAAGTGGGAGAACTTGCAAAATAGCAGGGTGTTCAAATACTTATTTTCCTCACTGTATGTATGTAGGTGTGTGTGTATGTGTGTATGTATATACATATACATGGATGTGTGTATGGATATATGTATGTACATGTATGTGTGTAAATGAGTATAGATGTATGCATTTTTTTTATTTATATTTGTACATTTTTCACTGATGCTTATTTTTTTTGTTCATTTTATTAGTTTTAAAGACAAACATACAAAAACAATCCACCAACATGCAGAACCCCAAAGTGGGGTTAAATATACAATCTCAACTGCTGCAACAGTTGTCTGCGTGGTCCTGCACTCTTCATAGCCCCCAACACTGGGGGAACATGAATGTGTACATTTATTGAGTTGGTAGTACTGAGAAAGCGTAAACAACAGGATTTTCACTCTTGCTTTAACAAGAATTAAAACATTTCATTTTTCTTTCTTACTTTTGTTTTTGTGTTGCCCTGTAGACCTAATAAGAACAGGTTTCCCTTGTCCTTGGTTTTTATGCCTTAGTTCAGTCAGTGGTAATGTATGTCCTGTCTGGCTCAGATAATCACTGTATTAAGGCATTGTACTTTTATACTTGTATATTTTCATAGTTTTTAACATATTTTAAGGACTCTTTGTATATTTTTTATTGTCTAGCTTTTAGCCCCGATGAAGGGGGAATGTTGAGCCCCCGAAACACGTTGGCTGTTCCATAATAATATAAAAATCTTTTAAAAGTCTGTGCAAGCTGGTGTGGCGCTCCCATCCTTTCAAAACCTCAACAAATCCCTCTGGGGGTTCAGCAAGACTCCACAGTTGTTGGTGAGCAGCCTCTATGACCTCTAACCACCTATTCCGTCAAAACACAATCGCATAAGGTTCAGCGCTTCTACATCACGAAGATTGCATGTGCTCAAAAGCATAACAGTGATCAATAAGCCAAGTACTGGAGTTGCTGTTGTGCTTGAAAGTATATATAGCTCTGGATGGGTTGGGGAGCAGTGTGCATGGCTGAGGTTGGGTTGAACATATAGCTGGTGTGTGTTCATGGGGGTATGTATATTAATATTGCTGCTGTGGGTGGGTTCTATGTTTTGTTGGTGTGGATATACAGTATATGACCACTAAGGTAGAGGAAAGATTGTATGTATGGGAGATTGTATATATCAGAACCAAAATTAAAAATAGTAAACTGTGTAAGTGGCCAAACAGACAAGACGACATGCTAAGTGATGTAGTCACAAAAACCTATAAATAATGTGATGTGCTCAAAGGCTAAGTTCCCCCTTTTTTTTTTCTAAAATGCAGCTCCCCTGTGTACCAATATAGCATTAATGTACCTCGGTTGCAGAAAAATACAAGCTTTCTTTGATTAAGAGAACAAGGTCTTACCTTAGCCCTTGCTCTATTTCTTAGAAAGCTTCATAGACTCCCTGGTATACAGACAGAGAAAGCAGTAAGGCACATGAAGGTGTTTACCAGCTGACCTCATTAGCACACCTTCACCCATCAGTTAATTTTTCACTGCATCCCCGGCATCTCCATGCGTGCATTTGCCTGGCTTCCCCAGCTTTTTTTCAGACAGGCTCAGGCTGAATGCTAAACTCCCTGGGGCCTCATGCAGCCCACGGGACATCCCTGATGCAGTGCAAGAGCCTGCCTGATTGGATAGACAATATGCCTTCCTATTACATAGTTTTGGAAAACATAAAGGAGATAGTACAATCAGACTGTATATAGTGTATGGTCATATTTATACACCTCAAATTACATAGTTGCTCTCTCAGTGTCATTACTTGTTAATGGCACACCAAACACAGAAGCAAACACACATTTTGCCACATAAAAAAACAGGTGATAAACACAGTAAAAAATCATGCAGCTTGCACCTCACCAAAATTAGCTACTTTGTTATGTGGTGCCCTATCCCTGCCACTGGAAAAACAAGTCAAAAAACATACGCTCCCACTACTCTAGGTGTGAATGGGGCGTGAAAGTCATATTAGTGCATTTACACAAGAATAAAGAGGCTCTATTCACATCTGTGTGTTTCCAAAGGCATGGCAAACTGCACAAAAATGCGTGCTTTACCATGCATTTCAGAAACGCTGCACATGTGGATTGTGCTTGTGTCATTACATGTTAAAGGCACCCCAAGTGCAGTAAAAGCACCAAAAACTGCAGTAATGCACCATGCTCCGCTCCAAAAAAAGTTTTGGAGCTTCTCTGGGTTGATTGCTGCGTGTAGGGCTGCCCATTCAAGTGAATGGGCTGCCTTATGCGTGACACGTGAAAACGCTCCAAAACACCCTAAACAAATGCATACGGGAATGTGAGCATAGAGATGGCCATACACTATGCAATCTGATTGTAAATTCTCTGTAAAATTTCCTTTAGACTTACCAGAACAATGGAATAGAAGTAAACATCTAACCAATCCATTCAATTTGTATCAAATCAGACAGGCCCTTGTACTACATAACTGATGGGAGATTTAAAGGAGATTGCCCAATCAGATTGTATAGAAAGTGGGTGGAAGGTAGCATTGTAAGAGGGAGGTGTGGTCCAGAGTGGTGAACACACCCTATCACACCCTCTTCTGTGATGCAACACGGAAGTGAAGGCTTCTGGGAGATGGCTTACATGAAGTGAATGCTGACATAATCTACAGCAGTGGTTCTCAACTCCTGTCCTCGGGACCCACTAACAAGCCAGGTTTGCAAGATAACTGAAATACATCCCAGGTCATAAAATTTGCTGCTCAGTGATTGCAGTATTCTAGTCTGCATCATCTCCCCAAGGCAATACACAGGAGTTGAGAACTACTGATCTACAGGAAGAGATGGTATCTGAAAATCCTTTTAAAAATTCAAACTGACATGATTTTAAACCTCCTGTGAATAAGGTAAGTGAGAGGAAAAAAAGCACATTGGGATGACTGGGCGAGAAATGGCATTGGAAAATGCTTCTATTATAAAAAAAAAAGATTTTTTTTGTTACCATAAAAACAGGATTTTATAGCCCCACCTACAGTGGGGCATGAGGCAAACAAGAAGACTTGGCACCTCCTATTGGCAGTCCTCTCTGGATATTAAGCACCCTCTCTGCTATAGGTCTCCAGTCAGTGTCAAGCAGTGTCAATATACTCAAGAGAAAGGGATTTTACAGTGAGTAACAAAAGATCCTGTTTCCTCTTACGTCCATTGACAAACACGATGAATGTCGAAACAGGGATGTCCACAAGCAGTGCCCCAAAGAGGGGTGGGCAAACCAACCAATAGATGAAGAAAGCCAGGACCACATGCCAACACTTTGAATTACCCCAAGAGGTGCCTGAGAGTCCTAAACAACCATCTGCAAAACTTTGCGGCCAAACCTAGCATCAGAAGATGCCAACATATCAACTCTAAAAAACTTAGTAAACGTACAGACGACCAGGTCGCCACTTTACATACTTGAGAAACAGAAGGCTGATGACGGAACGCCCAGGAGGCGCTAACCACCCTGGTGGAATGCACTATAATAGGGAGAAGAGGTTCCAATCCCTTAATGGGGATCAATAAATGATTAATATTATCAATATATGTAGAACTCTCGATAATGTGCCACCTTGCTGCCACTGATGAACCAGGGGTAGTCTGAAGACACTATAGCAAAGATAAACACTGGCGCACTGGCCTAGCGCATTATTCTCAGATAAATTATTTTATTAAAAGGCTAAAATCATACTCACAAGCGAGCCGTAAAAACAAGCATTTCAAACATTTGTGGAGTACTTCCACAAACTCTGATGAAGAGGTGGATACCTCGAAACACGTTAGCCCCCCTTGTGTGAGATACCAACCACGTAGCGAATACAGTTATGAACTGGAAGGACTCCACAAACGTTTGAAATGCTTGTTTTTAAGGCTCGCTTGTGAGTATGATTTTAGCCTTTTAATAAAAGAATTTATCTGAGGATAATGCGCTAGGCCAGTGCGCCATTGTTTCTTTATCTTTGCTACCTTAATGGCGTACACATGCACAATTGTCTGCTGAATCCAATGAGAAATAGTGGCAGAAGAGGCCACCAACCCTTTTTTCGGACCATCCGTGAGCACAAAGAGAATCAGACCTCCGGAAAGCAGCCATCACATAAAGGTACATGCGCATAGAGCGAACCACATCTAGGGAGTGTAGAGCCACCTCCTTAGGGTGTGACAGTCGAGGACACAGAGAATCATCCACGCACCACATCACATCCAGGTAAGGGGGGGGGGGGTTACTTACCGATCCAGCAGAGTGGGTAAGGCTCTCGAGACAGATCTTCCTCTCCAAAGTGGGGGGGTTATCGACCAAGGGTATCACTGTGACACGGACTACAGGTCATGTGTGTCCCCACGAGACTAACTCGCTGGGCGACCAAGTCTGTGGGGCATTGCCGTGAATGCGGAGCTAGCGGTCTGTGCAGGCTCGCTGGTCACACTAGGGTGACCACTGGATCTAGATTATCCAGCCTGTCACCTAGCCCGACTGTTGATAGAAGATTTCCACAGAGAAAAAAATAAAAGGGGAAAAAGAAAAGTAATTGGACCACAAGTCCCAGCATAAAGTCACATCCATACTTCGAAAGACACTAGGCAAAATGACTGAAGACCTATAGCAGAGAGGGGGTTTTATACCCAGAGAGGACTGCCCATAGCAGGTGCCAAGTCTTTTTGCTTGCCTAGTGTCCTAATCCTGTAGGTGGAGCTATAAAACCCTGTTTCATCATGGATATACAGTGCCTCGAAAAAGTATATATACCCATTGAAGTTACAACCAAAAACTTAAATGTATTTTATTGGAATTTTATGGGATAGACCAACACAAAGTGGCACATAATTGTGAAGTGAAAGAAAAATGCTAAATGTTTTTCAAAATGTTTTACAAATAAATAAAAAGCGTGGCACACATTTGTATTCAGCCCCCTTTACTCTGATACCCCTAACCAAAATCTACTTGAACCAATTGCCTTCAGAAGTCACCTAATATAGATTAATATATAAATAGAGTCCACCTGTGTGTAATTTAATGTCTGTATAAATGCAGCTGTTCTGTGAAACACTCAGGGGTTTGTTAGAGAACCTTAGTTAACAAACAGCATCATGCAGGTCAAGAAACACACTAAAAAGGTCAGGGATAAAGTTGTGGAAAAGTTTAAAGCAGGGTTAGGTTAACAAAAAATATCCCAAGCTTTTAACATCTCACGGAGCACTATTGAATCCACCATCCAAAAATGGAAAGATTATTTCACAACTGCAAACCAAATCAAGACATGGCCATCCATCTAAACTGACAGGCTGGGCAAGGAGAGAATTAATCAGAGAAACAGCCAAGAGGCCCATGGTAACTCCGGATGAGCTGCAGAGATTCACAGCTAAGGTGGGAGAATCTGTCCAGAGGACAACTATTAATCGTGCACTTCACAAATCTGGCCTTTATGGAAGAGTAGCAAGAAGAAAGCCATTGTTGAAAGAAAGCCATGAGTCCCATTTGCAGTTTGCGAGAAGCCATGTGGGGGATCCAGCAAACATCTGGAAGGTGCTCTGGTCAGATGAGACCAAAATTGAACTTTTTGGCCTAAAATCTAAATGTCACATCACCCTGAACACACATCCCCACCCTGAAACATGGTGGCCGCAGCATCATGTTGTGGGGATGCTTTTCTTCAGCAGGGACAGGGAAGCTGATCAGTGTTGATGGGAAGATGGAGGGAGCCAAATACAGGGCAATGTTAGAAGAAAACCTGTTACCTGCAAAAGACTTGAGATTGGGGCAGAGGGTCGCCTTCCAGCAGGACAGTGACCCTAAACATACAGCCAAAGTTACAATGGAATGGTTTAGAGCAAAGCATATTAATGTGTTAGAATGGCCCAGTCAAAGTCCAGACCTAAATACAATTGAGAATATGTGGCAAGACTTGAAAATTGCTGTTCACAGGCACTCCCCATCCAATCTGACAGAGCTTGAGCTATTTTGCAAAGAAGAATGGGCAAACATTTCACTCTCTGCAAAGCTGCTAGAGACATACCCAAAAAGATGTGCAGCTTTAATTACAGCTAAAGGTGGTTTTACAAAGTATTGACTCAGGGGGGCTGAATACAAATGCATGCCACACTTTTCAGATATTTGTAGAATATTTTAAAAACCATTTATCATTTTCTTTCCACTTAACAATTATGTGCCACTTTGTGTAGGTCTATCACATAAAATCCAAATAAAATGCATTTAGGTTTTTGGTTGTAACATGACAAAATGTGGAAAATTTCAAGGGGTATGAATACTTTTTCAAAGCACTGTAGAAGAAACAGCTGTGTCTGTCAATGAACATAAGAGAAAGTGAAATTCTGCCTGAAAAGGTAAGCGTATCCTTTAAACCAAGGGCTTGTAGTGCATGAACAACATAATGAAACAATTATTCAGAAAAATTTAAAAATATAAAAATAAATAACTTATGGGATAAACAATGTCCACTCATAGTCCAAAGTCCATTTAATCCCATTATTCCACTGAAAAAACAAACAGATGAATCCGTGCATCCCATACCAGTGCAACAGGCCTTCACCAGGGGTAGATATACAGAGGCTTTCCAGAGTCCCATGATCTCTTGAACTAATAGAAAGGTCAAAAATCACATGGGTAAAAATCACATGGGTAAAAATCACTGGCTCTCTACAGGCACATAACTTGATAGTAGATCAGGTTCAAGAATGCCCAAAGATGTTCTATTACTTCCACACAAAGTACAAAACAAACTTTCAAGGCTGTTTCACCAGACTTTTCTGATGCTACATCCTTGTACTTGTCACTAAGAGAAAACATAAAAGGTGAGCCATGGCCTATACAGGCAGTCCCCGAGTTACGAACGGGTTATGGACTGTAGGTTCGTTCTTAAATCGAATTTGTTTGTAAGTCGGAACTGTACATTTCTAAGTGTAACTTCAACCTGTGCAGTGATGTGGGATGTTCCGGGCACTGCTATGTGTGCAGTTGTGCTATATGGGGCTCTTGTGGCTATGCTATGCAGCACTGTGGGATGTGTCTGGTGCTGCTCGGCCGTATCTGGGACAATTGTGCAGTTCAAGCGGCCTGCAGTGACGTCACACCACACCCGTTCGTAAGTAGGAGTCGTTCGTAACTCGGATGTTCGTAAGTCGGGGACTGCCTGTAGTGTAAATCAGCCACCACTATTAAACGTTAAAAATTACACTTACAAGGTAACAGGTCAAATACAGCGCTGTATAAACACATCAAATTCACCATAGGGGACACATCCAGTATAAAGTGTTATCACGAGCATGGCTCTGCCCGTTTGCATTTCATCAAATGTGGCATTTTCAAAGGATAATTTTTCATCTCAGTTCTCATCTTAGAGCATAGAGCCTTGTACATTTTTGCAACACCTATTAATTCTCCCTTTTGTATTATTCTAAAGAAAGGATAAGGCATTTTTAAAAAAAGGAAGCAATTCTTCTCCCTGGTGGGAAGGTAGCTTGAGATAGGCACTTAATGAAGCAGCATCATTCAAATAGCGCCTCCCCCAGTTTCCATGCCCCATAGTAGCTGCTTAAACAGCTATTCAGGAGCAGAGGTAAATGGTCGTTTTATCAGTAGTAACAGTCCAGTGGTTACATTACCCCATGAACTAAGAGATTCAAACATAACCAGTGCTACCCTTGCTATCCATTATGTGCTCGATGTACAATTCTCCTGCAGCCAACTTCTGATCTGCAATGGAGGAACAATCCTTCAATCTTCACTTACCAATGATATAACATAAGGATATAACACGCAGTTACAGTATAGTGCACAAAGTGAGACAGCATGGCAGTAGCATTCTTTGAAAAAGTATTTAAACATAAATTCACTGTACTGGATGGAAATCATTTTTTGCATCATATTTAAAATTAGAAAGACATAGGACACCATACAAATGTAAAGGGCGTACTCTGAGTATACCAGTTTATTCAAATGGTTTGAAATACAGAAATGAAAGGTATAACTGGATATAAGATCCTATAACTATAGCATACTTACATTGATGAGTAGTAGGAGCTATTAAATCATCTTCTGTACAAAAAAGTGTCAGAAATAAGACTTTTCAGCATTGCCCAAGGCAAATGATCAGATTGCAGGCATTGCATTAGAAAAAGTTGTCAATGACTGTGGCAATGTGGTTCTCATGTCAGACACTCCTTATCTTTACACACCAACATTAGTATATGATAGAAAGCTGCAGAGAATCACGCTTGTGAAACAAAGATTCTGTGTGACAATGAACGTACCAAAAAACCTATACTGAAAATGCATGTTTTATTATAGGCAGCAATATTTAGGCATCATGATGTAAACATATAAACAGAACTGACATCATATGAAAAATAAGCTAAGAACAGACACATCTTGACTGGGGCAGTAAACACCTCCAAATTGTAATTTGTGAAGGATGAGCCTGATTTATTAAAAAAAAAAAAAAAAAAAAAAAAAATGAAAAAGGAACCAACAGGCCCACAGAAACCAATCAGATGTTTTGAATCTGCACCATAGCAGTAAAATCTGGCATTAGATTAGTGGTTATGGGCAACACAAGCACCTCCCTGTCCTATACTATAGTTTTCCTATAAAGGGCTCTGTGTGATAGAATTAAAAGACTATAAGCAGAGCTTGGAACCTGCTTACTGGTGCAAAATGAGAAAGACACCAGAAAAATGAAAGATGGAATCTGAGATGACTTAGACAGAGAAAGATATCATTGTAAAACATAAAATAACACAGAAAATACATGCAAGACTGAATACATTTAAATGGCCAAGTGCAACATAATCATGAATACTGACTTGTGTTTACATAAGATGTGCATGGAAGAAGCTGCGATTTTCTGTACTGGTAAGAGATGAAAATTATTTTAAATATAATGCTGGCCCTGTGCATTCCAGCATGTCAGGACACCGATGTAATTGTCTTTGGGTGTGCGGCTGTCAAATTGGGAGCAGTGGCTGTCTGTGCAGCCGCTGCATCTCAACTGACATTAGGGCCCATTCACACCTGAGCGTTTTGTAGCTCAAATATGCCTTAAGCATGAAGCTACAAAACGCTGGAGGGGAAAAAAAAAATCAATGGATCACATCTCCACTCAAAAACGCCTGACACCAAACACCCTACGCTCAAACTACTCCCGGAGGTATTTCTGTTGCGCAAATCGGGCATATTCTGGCGCTTCTGACACTTTTCTATTGACATAGAATCAATGGAAAAGCTCCAAACTCGCATATTAGCATGACATTGGCATTTGCAAACTCCCGATGTCGCACTACAAAACACGCGACAAAAGGCTTCAAATATGCCCAAAACCGTGTCGCCTAGGTGAATGCAGCCCTACTGGGACTGCCTTCAAGTGGATGCGTGGAACACCTCTACATCCCCTGTGTGGGCAAACACAGTCCTTCCATGGGTGTACACTTAGGTAAACCTGTGCGAATGAGGCCTTATAATTGCTTTAAGTACAGTATAAGGATGGGAACCCTATAACACAATTTTAAATCCTTCAAATTCCACGTAAAAATTATGTAGGTGTAAGATTGTATTATATATGAATTATATAATATTTACAGTGATCAATAAAAAACCTACTGCAATTAAAAACATTATTGTGATGCTCTCATCCTTCTACTATACCTACTGCTATTATTTTAAAGCCAATCAGTCTTCTAGATTGTAAGCTTGAACGAGCAGGGCCCTCTGATTCCTCCTGTACTGAATTATATTATAATTATTTTTGCCTTCAGGTTGGAAGAGCTGACTGTCTCAAAAACACATTCTCGTATTAGGGTCCAGCACTCCACCAATACTATCGTACCATTATATTCCTGATAGAAATGGTACTTGTAAAAGAATCCTCCATACATATCCCAAATGTAAACACATTTCACAGTGTGTAGTGTTTAATAGTCAGAAACAATGTATGTGTGGTTAGTCTGGTTTTGTTCCTTTTGCTCGTGAAAGATTTGTTCAGCTTAAACTAAAGTTATAGTAATAAAACAAGTACAAAGAGCTGAGAAGCTCTAGCCAGGAGAGATTAGGTGGTATGTGCATACATAATAATAAATACAGGAGGGGTGAGCAGTTGCTGTTCCAGCATCTTGTGCCATGTGCACTGTCAGGATGCAGGCTAGTGGAGAAAAAAAACCTACAAGCCAAATGCTTTCCAGAGCATTGTGTCCATTCAGGAAGGTATTCTATTATGCAGCACTGGAAACAGCTAGTTTCTTCAGATGATCCATGAAAACTTGCAGACTGACGTCATCTGTGAGAATAGGGGCTCCAGACTCCTGTGAGAACAATGCATATTGATTATATTGTGAAAGGAAAAGAGAAATTCTCCATAAAACATTAAGGTCTTGAGCCCACCTACAGAGATCATTAAACACACTTATACAGTAGTAGTATGTTCACACTGCAGCTGGAAAACTTCTGGTGAGTCAGAGAAGCAGTACAGCTATAAACAATGGTAGCCTGAACATTATATCAAAGCTTTGCGCTGTTGTGTAGTATCCCTGATATGTATTGTAAGCTGTGTATAGATTGACACCTGCTGTTAGCGAGATACTCACAAACAGGGTTTGCAACCACTTGCCAAGCTCTTAATGTAAGCTTTACTGGAACACTGAGGAACACCATGATCATATTTTGGAACGTTTTATGTACTTCCTAATTTGTTTATGTGCACATTTGGTCACTTTATTAACAAGAGACTCAATAAAACACATGAACGGGGGTATTATCTTGGCAAAATCTGTGTGCTTTGTAGCAATAATAATAAAAACATTCTGCATGCTGTCTCTACAGGTTAAGACATAGACCCACAATTTTCCAAGATAAAAAGTTACAGATTCCATCACAAAAGGGATGAACCTAAAGGCATCTGCCTGTAGTTTGCATGTTCTCCCTGTGCCTGCGTGGATTTCCTCCAAGTCCTCCGGTTTCCTCCCACACTTCAAAACACATGCTGGTAGGTTAATTGGATCCTGTCTAAATTGTCCCTGGTGTATGCATGTGAAACAGAGTCCTTAGATTGTAAGCTCCTTGAGGACAGGGACTGATGTGAATGTACAATATATATTATTACTTTTAAACATATGGGGTAATTAGACTCAAGTGGTGCATGCGACTTTCAGGAAACGTGCCACTCCAGACTGCGTTTTTAAGGGCATGGCAGCCCATTTTTATTAACAGGAATGGAAAAAAATCTTACCTCGCTGGGGGTTCCAACACTATTTCATATGCATGCTTCAGTCTCCTGGCTTACTTTTGTTTCAGCTTCCTGCTGCTTGCTCGCAGGCCACATCTGCCTCCTGCAGACATGAACACAGACTGCCAACTGCAGCCTTAGACTCCTGTAGACTAAGGATGGGCTTGGGCGTTTTTCGGAACCAAACGTGCCCAAGCCCGCCAGGAAGTGAACCCTGCGCTGCACTAATCACAGGAAGTGAGACATTCCCCAATCGCTGCAGCCGCGCATCGGGGAAATGTCTCACTGCCTATGATTAGCGCAAGGTTCACTTCCTGGTGGGCTCTGGCATGTTCGGTTCCGAACACCCTCAAGCCCATCCTTACTGTAGACCACATTTCTCTCTCTCGTGGAGCCGTCTCACCCTGGAACCCTCCTAACCTCCTAGGCCAGAACTCCAGTCTGCCGGGCGGAGCTGTCTCCAAGTGTGAGCCCTGAGCTCTCTTCCTGGGATGCACATGAAGCCAGCCCACAGGTGTGTAATTAGCATCCCTGCCAAAATCAGGCATAGACTGCCAAAGCACAGCGTGACACAGGGTCGATTCTCCACATACTATACAAGATTTACACTGTTATACAAACTGTACACTCATTACTTTACATTGTAGCAAAGTGTCATTTCTTCAGTGTTGTCACATGAAAAGATATAATAAAATATTTACAAAAAAAAAAAAAAAAATCTCACTTTTGTGAGATACTGTATATTTTTTAACCACTTCACCCCAGCGCCGTAAATAGGTGGCGGCTACTTTTGAGTGGCTGTACCGGGATATATTACTCACATGTCAAACATATTGTCACATTTAGAACATATCATACACCTCTTAGCTGGGACACAGTGCGACACGAAACCGTCAGATACGGACTAAAACCGTCCCTACGATTAATGTGTGGACACCCGACCGAAGTACACGTAGGGTCCTTCTCTCGAGTCCCGAGTGTGAACCTCTGTCGAGGCGGGCCGTCTGACCTCAAGACCGGATCCTCCAATCCTCCCAAGGTCCCACTCTGCCGAGGTGCTCTCTCTCTTTACACCAGATGTCATTCCTACCCGAACTCCCACAAGCCTTGGCTTGTAC
>BLSH010516607.1:373577-407471 GCA_018402905.1 Glandirana rugosa | reverse complement strand
GTTCGACAGGACGTCTTCATCGTCCCGAATCTATTTAATAGATGGTGACTGTTCCCACGAATGATACAAGTCGAAATTAAATATATTTTGGAAATGGGGATTTCCTTTTTTTTTTGACCATAACTTAGACTAATATTTCACAATCAACCTCAAACAGAAGTTACATAATCACATATATTTAGACGATCATGTAGACTGTGAGGGGTGGGGAGTTTGAAAGTTACGACGACAGGTTTACACGGGGATAGAGGAGCACCCCCTTCCCCCAGTTAGGCTTTTGTATTCTGACAGATGACACCACTGGCTGCCAGAATACCCAAGTAAATGTGACTGCTGCATTTGTCTTCTTTTTTAAGGATTTTTTTCCTCCATTTTCACCTGGCTAACTGGCCAGTAACACACCTTCTGTACTAGATTGCCCACTCTGGATGAAGGAGCACATAGGGGCACATTTGGACAGCAGCATTGAAAGTTTGAGGGGTGGGGAGTGTCAGATGTACTAGCAGATTTATATACACTAATACATTGAAGACAAACTCCAACTAACACTTTATAATCAGATTCAATACCAGTTTTTTTTTTCCTTTAGGGGTAAAGGTTTTATATAAATTAAAGCTGAACATAGTAAGCACCCTTGTCAGTGGTAGATAATTTATCTAAGCCCTGCTACTTCTGCAGGACAGCTTGTTCTGTTAAAACACAGAAGACTAAGACAGTCCACCAGCAGGATAAACAAAAAGAACAAAACAAACAAAATAAACTGACTTTCATTCCCAATTCATATCCTCAAGGTGGATGAGGGAATCCTGCCCACTGAGCGATTGTATTCTGACAGCAGGGAGATTTTCCAGGCTATCGCTTGTGGTTCTAAATAAGCAGGGAAAGTCTGACAGGTTTCCATCAATCATGAAATTCCACAACATAATGTATGATGAGTGTCTCCTATACTGTATGTGCCACGCACACCAAAATACAACGCAAAGGGGGCTCAACACAATCCTCAGCATACAGCCTATAGAAGGATAAAGACAATACATGGACACAACTACCAGGACCGATCCCAGCATACAGCAAGGGAGTCCTCCTTCTACAGGAGACAAAGCTCACATAGTGCACGTGTGTTCACAAATTAAATGCTGGGGTTATTGTCACATCTCACCCGCAGAACTGTCATCTGTCACCTCCATTCCATATTGATCACCCCCCCAGCAATAAATCTCATGCAAATACACCAGAACTCTCCACCTCCTGGGCTGATTTTAGAGGTGAAAGCATGCAGCCAGGTCCTAAGTTCCTAACCAGGGTGAGTCTGGGCTACCTGGACAGGAAACCACCCTGCAGAGCCTGTGAAGCTCATGGAAGAACAGAGTTGGGGAGGGAGACAGATGGGGGAGAGTAGGGAGGAAGGTGGAGGAGACAGTTCAGCTCTCACCACCAAATGCTGCTATCTGATGGCTCCCACAGGGACACCATTAATGCAGCTGAAGCTGCAGTCACTTCAAATCTCCCGCCCACATCTCCTTTCCCATACTAGATCCACGGTGGGCATATAAGTGTGGGTGGGGCAGACACAGAGGGGGAGGAGAGGAGGTGGAACAGATAGATTCTTCTTTCTCTTCTCTCATCCATGCAGGGAGGAAGGGGGGAGGAGCGGCTGGCTAGGCTCAGATTGTCACACTACAGCCAGCCGCTCCTAAGTTAATGGTGGGCAGCTTCTTCCTCCCCAGACACAATGTCCATGAAGGGGATTGTCAGGGGATACAGCACAGCACCATTGCCTTCTTCACATCCTCTAACACTAAGCACAACGTTTCCATCTTTGAAGGCTGCACATAAATACAGATCCCATACCTTGTCATGTAATTCCTGCTGGCCCCTCCTCCTCCTCCTCTCACTCTGATCCTCCTCTCACTGTGTAGATTGTCTCTGCTGGAGCCGTGGCAGAGGCAGGTTCCTTCCCCCTGGTCTCCTCCCCCTCTTGGTTTAGCTGAGCAGGGACAGAGCCACTCCACAGACTTGTTGAGGGACACCTGAATTTGGCGCCCCCTCTGTCCTGGTGCAGTAAGGCAGCCGCCTAAGCTGCCTTATGCTAGCGCCGGCCCTGGCTGTGCATAGAGACCACTCAGCTTCTAAGTTTTATTGTCCAAGCTTAATTGAACAAGCTGAAGTTAGAGGCTGAATGTTACTATGCAGAGCTGCAACAGATTCCGTGTGCACCAGTTTTAGTAAATCTCCCCCAATGTGTGGAAATATGGAAGGTATCTTATAGTTCCAGACTTACTTCGCCATGATAAATAAGAATCTGGAAAAATGTGTCCATCAATAGGATCCTGTCTGGAAGTATGCTGCTGCTGTCCAGTAATACAGGCTGTAATTACATCAAAGAGACAAATTATATCATAATGGTATATAGATTAACCTCACACAAAGATTTTTGTTACATGGATGCAGGTTTTATTTCTTTCAAGGTTAATATTTTGAGTTCTAACATTTTTTTTTTTAAATAACCACCTGAAACCATGCCCTGAATGGGCATACCATAACCAGAGGTTGATCCTTAAACAGATTCAGGGGTTAATTCTAGTTGATGTAAAATACAGATATTATTACCACAGGAATACATTATTAAATTCATATTTTTGTACTGTACAGCTTTCAAAGTTATAAAAACATATTTAGGTTATGGCTTTACTGGTGTTTTTAATTGGACGTTAACACGACTATTTAAATACATTTTTATTCAAATTTGCTTTTATAGGTTTCTTCAAGCTATTACTTATATTTGAATAGTATTAAAACAGTACCAAAACCTTTAAATAAAAATGGTCAATAATAGGATTTTCGTACTCTGTAAAATCCTTTCATTGGAGCTCACTGAGACACAGGAAGTTTTTCACCTTTGTGTTATACTGTCATCTACAGGAAGATTGGTTACTGGAAAACAAAAAACGCTGTAGGCCACCCAAGGATGACCTCTACCACAGCATGCTTCGGTTTTGCAGCAAAGCAGTAAAGAGACCACAATCATGAACTAAGAGGGGTGGGATCTGTGTCCCTCAATAGACTCCAAGAAAATAATTTTACTACATTCAGGACTAGACCCATATAGTTCAAACGATTCCAACAACAATTTCTGAAGATTCTAGATCTATCTAAATCGTTGTAACATATGGCGGGCCAACTTCATGTTGTCTGACAGAGCAAACGCTGGGAGTTCCCGCAACGGAAGGTCATCTAAGTACCCTACAATGATGCTGCCACAAAAAAAGCAACAGATCTAGTACAGGAACCAGCACCTTGGTGAAATCCCAATGAGCAGAGGAGAGGCCAAAGGGCAGACCCACAAATTGGTATTGCAGAAGCCTCACAGCAAAGTGTAGGAGATGCCGATGCAATGGAAAGATGGGGACATGTAAATAATCATTTAATCCAGCTATCCAAGGTTTGTGGGTTGGGTCACTGGAGGACAAACAGTCATATGCAATTATGCTTTATTGTATCTGAATGATGTCCAGTCCTCCCTGTCTGCCACCCTACAGACATTTATCGAGTATGGCTCCTACCATGTTGTAAAAATAATTGGTACAAATCTACCCTCTTCCCTATAGTTAGGTATATGCTTCTCTATGCTAACTCTATACATTTCAGGAATTTTTCCTTATTGTTTGACGTGTGCGGCCTTTCCATGTGCTCCTTGATGTTAAGGCCAGTTAAAGGTTTGGGCAGTTGCCGTTTGTTTGTACCATTGGTTATTTGGTAAGGGCGTGCACTGGGCACCTTCAATGCCATTGTGCCATTTGCTGGATGTCCAGTGCACCCCTGTGGCTTTAAGGAGGAGTGGCCTCCCTTCAGGCATACCTGCTCTTAATCTATCCATTATTTTATATGCGCTCCTACTATTGAGGCTTTCATATTTTATAGTAAGGACTGCAGATAGTACGGGAGTGCCATTGTTGCGGCCTCTTCAGCTTACGCATGTATTTGCAATGTGTGCAAATTAAACCCCCGTTTTGTAATGTGAATTGTTAGACATAACAATTTGGTTTGCTGCAGGGTGGCTGGTAAGTTGAGCTGGGAATTTTTCTTGTTTGGCATGCACTCTGTACTACGCTACATGCACTATCAACAGAACGTTCTGTACTCCGTACTGCACTACATGTACTATAGTGGCTATAAAAAAAAAAAATCACCCCCCCCAGTCACATTTTGTTGCTTTGCAGCCTGAAATGAAGACAGACACAGTTTTTGTTTTCTCCAGCTGTATTTACTAGTGCAACTTAGAACGTCCAAGTGAAAGATATAACACCAAGATTTTAGAAAAAAAAAAGATCAAAAACAGAATCACTGAGTTGGAAAAAGGATCATCCCCTTATGTCAGTGTTTTGTTGGACCAACTTTTTGCTTTAGTCTGTTGGGATATGTCTCTACTAACTTTGCACATCTAGACTTCTCAATTTTTGCCCACTCTTCTTTGGAGAACTGCTCAAGTTCAGTTAATTTTGATGGCGACCGTTCGTAGACTGCAGTCTTCAAGTGATTCCACAGATTTTCAAAGGGGTTTAAGTCTGGGCTCTGACTAGGCCATGCAAGGACATTGTTAATATGTGCTTTGGGTCACTGTCATGTCGGAAGGTAAACCTCAAGAATTTGACGGTATTTTTCCCCACCCGTTTTTCTTCTATCCTGACAAGTGCTCTATTCCCAGCTGCAGAGAAACGCCCCCATAACAGGATATTACCACCTCCATGTTTTCCTGTAGGAATGGTGTTATTTGGATGGTGAGCTGTATTGGATTTCCGCCAGACATATTTGGTGTTGAGACCAAATAATTAAATTTTAGTATCATCTGACCACCTTAAACGCACCTTGAAGATTCTGAGGCGACTTGGAAAAAAGGGATTTTATTATAACTTACCGTAAAATCCTTTTCTCTGAGTTCACTGACAGACGCAGCCTTCTTATGACACGTGGGGTTATGCTCATATCACTAGGAGTAGACTAGCCAAAAATAAAACAAAAGCATAGGTTGGCCCCTCCCAGAGGGCTGTCCTCACCTTAGCATATAATCCCCCTGCTCTGCATAGCACATCAGTTCGTAACAAGCCGTACAAACTCAACACAGAGGGGTGGGTGCTGCGTCTGTCAGTGAACTCAGAGAAAAGGATTTTACGGTAAGTTATAATAAAATCCCTTTTACTCTTCCGTTCACTGACAGACGCAGCCTTCTTATGACACGTGGGGACGTCCCAAAGCTGTGCCAATCAAGAGGGGTGGGCAAACTATAACAACTGTACCCAACAGAAAAAACGCCCTCTCAGGCGGCGCTAATCGCGCCTACACTGCCGCTTGTAATACCTTGCGGCCAAAAGCAGCATCCAAAGATGCTGAAACATCAATTTTGTAAAACTTAGTAAACGTGTGCACTGAGGCCCAAGTAGCCGCTTTGCACACCTGAGACACCGAGGCTTGGTGTCTAAAACGCCCAGGAAGTACTAACTGCCCTGGTGGAATGAGCCGTGACTGGAAACGGGGGAACCTTGCCCCGAATCTCATAAGCATGAGTCACGGTCTTCCTTATCCAACGAGAAATGGTAGCGGACGAGGCCGCCATGCCTTTGCGCGACCCTTCCGTCAGCACAAATAAAGAATCAGACTTCCGAAAAGAAGCTGTAGAAAACAAATACACCCGCAAAGCCCTCACCATATCCAAAGAATGCAGTTCAACTTCTTTGGGATGCGACGGGTGCGGGCACAATGAGGGAAGAACAATATCCTCATTTAAATGAACAGAAGAAACCACCTTCGGAAGAAATGAAGGGGAAGGTCGCAAAACCGCCTTGTCCTTGTGAAGGACCAAGTAAGGTGACTTGCAGGATAATGCTGCCAACTCAGACACCCGCCTGGCGGATGTGACAGCAACCAGAAAAGCCACTTTCTGAGACAACAGTCGCAAGGGAATGTCCCTAATCTTTTCATATGGTGGTTTCTGCAGCACAGAAAGCACCAGATTCAAATCCCACGGTGCCATAGGCGACCGTATCCGAGGAGCCACATGACGTACCCCCTGTACAAATGTACGGATCAATGAATGAGACGCCAACGGCCGTTGAAAAAGAACCGCCAGGGCCGAAATCTGACCCTTAAGCGTACTTAACGCCAGGTTCTTGTCCAGTCCTTGCTGCAAAAAAGTCAGTACTCTGGACACTATATAACAGCGGGGTTTCCAACCCCCTGCCTTGCACCAGGTAATATAGGCCTTCCAGATCCTATGATAAATCTTACGTGAGGTACCTTTACGTGCTTCAATCATAGTAGGGATCACGGAGTCTGAGACACCCCTATCCCTCAACACCTGGGACTCAATAGCCAAGCCGTCAAAGCCAGCGAGGGTAAAGCAGGGTGCAAGATGGGCCCCTGAGACAGTAGGTCTTCGCGAAGTGGAAGATGCTACGGAACATCTGCCACCATCCGTACTATGTCGGCGTACCAAGGGCGCCGAGGCCAATCCGGAGCTACCAGGATTGTCGGGATTCCCTCTGCTTCTATCCTGCGCAGAACCCGCGGTAGAAGCTTTAGAGGAGGAAAGATGTACAGTAGCCGATACCGACCCCAGGGCCCTACCAGTGCGTCCGAGGCGACCGCCAACGGATCTTTTGTTCTGCACACAAAGGTCTGTAGCTTGTGATTGAACCTGGAGGCCATGAGGTCCACCTCTGGTGTGCCCCACTTGAAGCAAATCTGGCGGAACACTTCTGGATGTAGGGACCATTCCCCTTGATCCAGAGTCCGGCGGCTGAGAAAGTCCGCCTGCCAATTTTCCACGCCTGGGATGTAGATAGCAGAGAGAGCTGGCACGTGAAGTTCCGCCCACCGAAGGATCAGAGCCGCCTCCGCGGCTGCTGCCGAGCTTCTTGTTCCGCCCTGATGGTTCACATATGCCACAGCCGTGGCATTGTCCGACTGAACCCGGACAGGGAGGCCTCGCAGCCTTTCTGACCAACGGGACAGACAAAGTCTGATCGCTCTCAGTTCCAGTACATTTATTGGAAGACAAGCTTCCTGCACTGACCAATGACCCTGGGCAGAGAACTGACCCAGGACCCCTCCCCAGCCCAATAGGCTGGCATCCATCGTTACCATCGACCAATTGAGGGGGAGAAAACATTTCCCCAACTTTAGGGCCGGAGCCCGAATCCACCAAATCAAGGATCCTCTGGACTGATGATCCAACCTGATCAGTCTGTCTAGGGATAGAGGAGATTTGTCCCATTGCAACAAAATCCCTTCTGCAAGAGCAGAGTGTGAATCTGGGCGTAAGGTATCGCTTCGAAAGTCAACACCATGAGCCCCAACACTCGCATACAGAACCGTAAGGAGGACCACTGGCATGATAACAGGGTTCGCACTGCTGCCTGAAGTGTCAGGAGCTTGTTTGGTGGTAAAAACACCCTTGCCTGCCCCGTGTCCAGAATCAGACCCAGGTATTCCAGCCAGCAGGATGGAGTCAACGATAACTTCTGCAGGTTGATTAGCCAACCGAACTCCTCTAACGTGGACACCGTAATTGTCACGTTCTCCTCCAAAGCCGCAGCAGACTCTCAGGAGTAAATCATCGAGGTATGCTACTACCGCGATACCTCTCTGTCTCAGCAGCGCCAGCATCGGGGCCACCACCTTGGTGAACACTCGGGGAGATGAAGCCAACCCGAAGGGAAGTGCCACAAACTGGTAATGCAGGTCCCCCACTGCGAATCGTAGAAAACGCTGGTGACTGTGACAAACTGGAACATGGAGATACGCGTCCCTGATATCCAGGGACGCCATGAATTCCCCTTGATGCAGGGCGGAATTACCGGACTTGAAGCCCTTACCCGCTGAGCCGGGTGCCCGAAAAAAAATTCTTCTGACCTGAAGAAACAGGGCCCTGCCTACGGCGAAAATCCCGCCGCTTTGGCTCTGGAAGGAAAGTACTCTTACCTCCCATGAAATCCTTAATGATTTCATCCAACTGTGGGCCAGACGCCCTCCCTGAAAGGGAAGATCTGCAAGAGCTTTCTTTGAAGCCTGGTCGCCCCGACCAAGAGCGGAGCCACAGCACCCGCCTGATAACAATTGCAAAAACAGACATTTTTGACAATATGGGAAGAAGGTCCAAAGCAGCATGGCATATGTAGCGGAGACCCTCTTCCAAATGTTGTGCCCGCTGCACCTCAGCCTGTGCACACTCACAAGTTAAACCAGTGTGCAGTGTGGCAGCGTGCTCGTGAAGAGATTGTGCCGCCATCGCAGCCACTAGCACCGGCCGCATGGCTGACCCAGCCAACAAGAACAATGCCTTAGACATTGCCTCCGTGCGGCGATCGGCCGCCTCCCTAAAAGACGGCGACCCCTCCAAGGGCATGGTCCTTGCCTTATTCAGACGGGCCACTGGGGGTTCCAACGTTGGGGAAGCCCATCTCTTAGTAAAGCTATCCTCAAAGGGGTAGTGAACAGCAAAGCCTTTAGGAAAAGCAAAGGAATTCGGTGGCGGCAGCCATTCCTTGAACACCGCCTGTTCAAACACCTGATCATAAGGGTAAGCCTAGCCTAAGCATAGGGGACCTAGGGGGTTTTAGTGATCCACAAATATATGTGGACTCATGAGACTCCCCTGCTTGGTCAAGCCGCATGGAGTCGCGGATATCAGTGATCAGAGCGGCCACTATCGCTTTATCACGCGACAAAGGAGCCTCTTGATCACCTTCGCCATCTGAGGGCAGTTCACCCTCTGATAGGTCCACAGGTGTGACCACCGAGGTGCTTTCTGGATCCAAATCCTCCCCTGAGGAATGAGGGGGGTGGGCGTTTCTTGGGGCCCCCCGGAACCGGGTCCCCCGCCCGGGGAAAGAATTCCCCAAATACCGCCCTCAGCTGTTCCAAGGACACCAAGGTTCCTGGGGTGGATTGTTGATCCGCAGGTACCCCTGCCATAGCATTGCTGGCCTCTGACATCCCAGCCTTCCGGCACCCCCACTGTGTGACCACCACCTCTACCCCACCAATCAGCCAGGGAGACCCGGGAGGATTGCACCCACCGCTACCAGCACCCAGGGAGAGCCAGCTATACTTGCTGTTTTAGATGCCTCAGCACTGTGACCGGAATGAGCAATGCCCAAAAATCCACTGCACTTCAAGAGCCTGCACTACCGAGCGTCAGCCACGTTGTCCAAGTGAAACCAGAAGTACTACTTCCGTTTTTAAAACACTACCTGTAATACCAAAAACGACCACTGGGGGCCGCCAGAGGACAGGCTGAAAACCACATGGTTGCCAAATAAATGGATGCTGCCATTAACAGAAGCAGAGCTTATAGCAAAATGGCACGGTCGGCGGTGAACGAGCGGTGATCCACACAGAATGGCGGTGCACCGCTTAATGCAGTGCTTCGAACGGTCAGTGCAAGGTACGGTGATCCACACCGAATGGCAGCAAACCGCTTAACACAGTGCTCGGAACGGTCAGTGCAAGGTGCGGTACTGCGGGGGGGACAGGAGATAATCCTCAAAGGGGTACCACCCAGTGTGTCACCTACTAACGGGCCCCCACCGGCCGGCTACCACAGAAGCTGCCCAGGTGCCCACTCTCAACGCCCCTAGGGCAGAAGAGGGGTCCACTCACCAATCCGACGGGCGCAGCGGGTAGCCACCCGGAGCAGACTTACCTCCCCATAGAGAGGCATGCTGCTGGCCAGGCCCCTGGACAGGCGAACCAGTCACTGGGCTCTAGTGGGTTTTAGCCACTGGCCGCCCGCACGGAACGGGCGCTATGTGGCGGGCCCCCGCTAAGGGTAGCTCGCATAGTGTTGGCCGGACTGGGGAAAGCTTTGGATTCTAGATATCCTCTATACCACCAGCCAGCTTCTTGATAGCAGTCTTCATCAGAAATAATCTTCAGGAGACTGCAGATCCCACAGGGAACCAGGTCTACTCCTTGCACTAGGCAATTAAAAACGAATGTGCTATGCAGAGCAGGGGGATTATATGCTAAGGTGAGGACAGCCCCCTGGGAGGGGCCAACCTATGCTTTTGTTTTATTTTTGCCTAGTCTACTCCTAGTGATATGAGCATAACCCCACGTGTCATAGGAAGGCTGCGTCTGTCAGTGAACGGAAGAGTAAATGTGTTCTGGTCAGATGAGACTAAAATTGAATTATCTGGCCTCAACACCAAACGACATGTCGGGCGGAAATCCAATACAACTCACCATCCAAATAACACCATTCCTACAATAAACATGGAGGTGGTAATATCCTGTTATGGGGGTGTTTCTCTGCAGCAGGGACTGAATCACTTGTCAGGAAAAATGGGTGGGGCAAAATACATCAAATTCTTGAGGAAAATCTGCTGCTCTCTACCAAAAAGTTATCAATGGGAATAAGGTTTACCTTACATCAAGACAGCCCAGACTTAAACCCCATTGAAAATATGTGGAATGACCTGAAGGCTGCAGTTCACAAACGGTCACCGTCAAATTTAACTGAACTTGAGCAGTTCTGCAAAGAAGAGTGGGCAAATATTGCAAAGACTAGATGTGCAAAGTTAGTAGAGACATATCCCAACAGACGAAAGGCTGTAATTAAAGCAAAAGGTGCTTCAACAAAATACTGACACAAGGGGGTGATCCTTTTTCCAATGCCGTGATTCTGCTTTTGATTTCTTTTCTGACACATTGGTCTTATATCTTTCACTTGGATGTTAGAAGTTGCATTAGTAAATACAGCTGGCTAAAAAAAAAAAAAAAAACTGCGTGTCTGCATTTCAGGCTGCAAAGCAGCAACATGTGATCATTTTAAAATGGGGTTGGTTCTTTTCTATACCCATTGCATCTATACAATAGTTTGCATTCTGTACTACCCTACATGTATTATCAACAGAACTGTCTGCCCTCTATGGAACATCTATGTACTATCCATAAAACTGGCTGCATTCTGTACTGCACCATATGCACTATCATTTAGGTCCATCTGTGCTACGTACTTCACACCATGAACTATTGTTAGAGCTTTGTACGCTCTGTACTGCACTACATGAACTTTGCACAAAGCTGTCTGCACGCTGTACGATAACAGATGCGCTATCCATTCAAAGATGTGTCTCCTAAGTACAGCAATGCAAACACTCTCTGCAGTACATTTATCAAATTGATAAGCAGATATGTCTCCACTTGTCATTGCTGGCGAGATATCCATCTATCTGTGGCCCCTACTGGAATCAGGAAATGAGGACAGCACACAGAATTATTAAACATACTTTCTGTACACTTGACCAACGATGGACGAAATTGATGTGACCAGCAATGCGTCTGGACACTGAGTGAAGGCAAAAATCTATACAGCTGCACATAGAAATGATTCTTGATTGTTTATCAAAGTTGAATGTACACACTACTCTGGCACCTAGAAATGCCACCCCTGGCTCCTGCTGAGCCTGAGGTTAATCATCTATTTGCAATTAACATTATGGGAATGCAAGGCCGTGCATCATTAAACAGTACATTAGTGGTTTGCCCTGTGCAGAATATTGGTCACAGATAGAAAGTAAATATTTAACAGCATTGCATCTGAGCACTCTGAATCATTATACAACTGGCTACATTACATGTGAGCAAGGAATTTATGCTGGTTCCCGATATATCAGAAATACCTCAAAAATAAATATCTTGTACCCTGGCATGGTTGTTGCTGTATGAACTCTATCACACAGACTACTGAAAGCCAAATCACAATATGTAAAAAATATATACCGTATTTATCGGCATATAACACACCCCTTCATTTTAAGAGTGACATTTCAGGCACAAAACTTCCATTTTAAACAAAGTACTTTGAAGCAAAGGGTCAGTGCCCATCAATGCAGCCTGATCAGTGCCCATCTGCAGCCTCACCATTGCCGAGCAATGCAGCCTGATCAGTGCCCATCTGCAGCCTCACCATTGCCGAGCAATACAGCCTGATCAATGCCCATCTGCAGCCTCACCATTGCCCATCAATGTAGCCTGATCAGTGCCCAACTGCAACCTCTCCATTTCCCATCAATGTAGCCTGATCAGTGCCCCCATCTGCAGCCTCACCAGTGCCCATCAATGCAGCCTGATCAGTGCCCAACTGCAGCCTCACCATTGCCCATCAATGCAGCCTGATCAGTGCCCAACTGCAGCCTCACCATTGCCCATCAATGCAGCCTGATCAGTGCCCAACTGCAGCCTCTCCATTGCCCATCAATGTAGCCTGATCAGTGCCCCCATGTGCAGCCTCACCAGTGCCCATCAATGCAGCCTGATCAGTGCCCATCAATGCAGCCTGATCAGTGCCCATCTGCAGCCTCACCATTGTCCATCAATGTAGCCTGATCAGTGCCCATCTGCAGCCTCTCCATTGTGCATCAATGTAGCCTGATCAGTGCCCCCATCTGCAGCCTCACCAGTGCCCAACTGCAGCCTCACCATTGCCCATCAATGCAGCCTGATCAGTACCCAACTGCAGCCTCTCCGTTGCCCATCAATGTAGCCTGATCAGTGCCCCCATCTGCAGCCTTACCAGTGCCCATCAATGCAGCCTGATCCGCGGCCATCTACAGCCTAACCATTGCCCATCAATGCAGCCCGATTAGTGCCCATCTATACAGCCTGATCAGTGCCCATCTGCAGCCTTACCATTGCCCATCAATGCAGCCTGATCAGTGCCCATTTGCAGCTTCACCGTTGCATGGAGATAAGAGATGCCGGATTACACAGAGTGTGGATCTCCCATTTACTTGTCAGCCCCTGTAATACGAAGTCCCGCCTCCTGGACTGGCTCCTATGATCGACAAAACACTGGTCCAATGCCGGAATATATGACGTCTATCATAGGAGCCGGCCCAGGAGGCAAGACTTTGTATTACAGCGGCTGCCGAGTAAACGGGAGATCCCCACTCTGTGTAATCTGGCGGCGCTCACTCCTCCCTTCCCATCCGAGGCAGCCCCACATCATTTCCACTCTATTTTTAAGGTGAAAATGTGTGCGTTATACGCCAATACAGTAAGCCTCACTTTATGTACTGTATAAATGCATTTAAAAAGATCCCGCCTATAAACTAAAAATTTCAATATTTTCAATGGCAGAATCACTTAGAGTATATAGGCAACAGACAGCTTGGATTCACTTTCTAAAAGCTACAGACAGCTAATTACGTTTCTAAAGCAGAGTGGACTTTTATTTGAATATTAGCCATGTCCTGAAACATGACTCACAAATAATTTGATGCCTTTATCCCCCTTGCTTTAACCACTAAGGCCTCATGCACACAGGGCATTTTTACAGCTGCTTTTACCAGCGTTAGATGTTTTTTTCCCTCCATGTTATTCTATGGCCTCATGCACACACAGGCTTTTAGGAGCTGTTAGTGGCATAGTCGTTTTCAAGCTGCAAAAAAAAAAAAACCTCAGGGTCAGCGCGTTCTGAGGACCAGCGTTACAGCTGTAAAAACGACAGACGCTGTTAAGCCGCGGCAAGCATTTTTTTTGGACATAATCAATGGTTCCCTATGAGAGCCCATTGATTTGAATAGATGTCACATGATGATGATCCGACTTGTGGTGCAATTTATGCGCTGAGGATCTTGAAGGGGAACCCCTCACCGAAATAAATAGAAAAATGGCGTGGGGGGTTCCCCTTGAAATCCATACCAGACCAAAGGGTCTGGTATGGTCTTGGGGAGGAACCCCATGCCATTTTTTTAAACTGAGCATGACAGGAAAGGGGGGGGGGTGAGCTAGCACCCCCCCTTCCCTGGACCATACCAGGCCATCAGCCATTGTCCCCATGTTGATGGGTATAAGAGCCTCTTCCCGACAACCCTGGGTGGTGGTTTTCGGGATCTGCTGGCGGGGGGGGTTATCGAAATCTGGAATCCCCCTTCAACAAGGGGGGTCCCCAGATCCCGACCCCCACCCCTATGTGAATGAGTACGGGGTACTACCCATTCACCCAAAAAGTGTCAAAGTAATAAAACCAGCACTCAGGTTTTTGAAAAGGCTCTTTATTAAAAGCAGCCCCAGTCTTCTCCTTCCTCCAGTGATGTCTTCTCCCCTCCAGTTCTTCTCTATCCGCTGTCTGCTTCTGCTGTCTTCTTACTTTGGCTCTTCTGCTGCCTCCAGTTCCTCTTCCTCCGATCGTCTCCAGACGCTAGCTCCTGCAGTTGTGCGAACTCTGCTCTCTGCCGGTTCCTTTATAGTCATGGGGTGTGGCCATCCGGTGATGTCATCCAGAGACCCCACCCCTTGTGATGTCACTGCCCGGGCATGATGAAACAATGAGACCACAAGGGGGGGGGTCTCTGGATGACATCACCGGATGGCCACACCCCATGGCTATATAAGAAACTGCAGAGAGTGGAGCTTGCACAACTGAAAGAGTTAGCGCCGGGAGAAGATCTAAGGAAGAAGAACAGGAAGCAGCAGAAGAACCAGAAAAAGATGACAGCGGAGGGAGAAGAACCGGAAAGGGGAGAAGACATCACCGGAGGAGGGAGAAGACATCACCGGAGGAGGGAGAAGACATCACCGGAGGAGGAAGACATCGCTGGAGAGGGGAGAAGACGCTGGAGATGCTTTAATAAAAGGACTTTCAAAAACCTGGAGTGTTGGTTTTAGTTGACACTTTCTGGGTGAATGAGTAGGGGTACATCGTACCCCATACTCATTCACATAGGTTGGAGGGGGGGTGGGATCTGGGAACCCCCCTTGTTAAAGGGGGCTTCCAGATTATGATAAGCCCCCCCCGCCCGCAGACCCAAACAATCACTCGTCCCCCCCTTTCCTGACCTGCCGGGCTGCATGCATGGATAGGGGTCTGGTATGGATTTTGGGGGGGGGGGAACCCCACGCCGTTTGAAGGGGTTCTCCTTCAAGATCCTCAGAGCACATGTCGCACCACAAGTCGGATGATCATAATAGGGAACCATAATGATCTAATAGGGAACCATTTATTTTGAATAGAGGCAGAGAAACGCTGCTAAAAGCTAGCACGGCAAAATGCGCATTAACGCCAATGCAAAAAGCTACTAAAAGCGCGTTTTACAGCCGCTTTTTTCTGGTGTTGGTAGTGGCTTTGCAGCTCGCTTTTGCTAGCGCCCTGTGCTCATGAGGCCTTAAAGAGGTTCTTCAGGCAGGTTTTAAAAAAATATAAATCTGCAGCTACAAAAACTGTAGCTGCTGACTTTTAACCACTTACCTTCCAGGCACTTTTACACTTTCCTGCTACAGCCAAATCTGCCATTTTTCTGCACCCCAAATCCTGTTTTCATGCATAGTTGAGTCACTTAGCTTTGTTTCCATGTCAGAGGTATGGCTTTTTGGCCCCAATTCTTCCATAAAGATCAATTCTTGCCTGAATTCTCCAGACAGTAGATGGGTGTGTCTGGGTTTGGTTTCCGCCAGTTATGTGCTGATGACACTGCTGGGCATCTTCTGAAGGGAAGTGAGCATGATGTATCTAATCTGCTACATTAAGTTTCCTTGGCTGACCACAGCGTCTACGGCCCTCATCATTCCTGTTTCTTTGTGCTTCTTCAAAAGAACTTGAACAGCACATCTTGAAATCCCAGTCTGCTTTGAAATCTTTGCCTGGGAGAGACCTTGCTGAGCAGTATAACTGCCTTGTGTCTTGTTGCTGAACTTGTTTTGTCATGGATGGTGTATGAGCTGCGATATTAAACAGTCTTCCACAATCTCACCTTAATAGCAGAGTTTGGTTGTTTCGCACCCAGTTTTAAGCCTTATACACAACTGTTTCTGTTTCAGTTAGTGACTGTATTTCAACTAACATATGAATTCGTTGATCATTAGCACCTTCTTGGTATAATTGATTAATCATACACCTGACTCCAATCTCAAAAATCCCCAAATTTCGCCAAGTGTACAAAGTGTGCAAGTGTAAGAATTGAGGTTTGTTTGAAGCCAAAGGGATCTTAACCCAAGATTGATTTAATTTAGATTTTTTCTTCTTTTTACTCACTTTGCCCTTTGTAAATTGATAAAAATAATTCAATTAAAGATTTCTGAAAGCATTCTTTGCACAGTATTGTATGTGTACTCCTGTACAACATACAGTATTTCTAGAAGATCATGGGAGTAGGGGTGATACCATCACAGATTATGTTTACCCAACAATTCACTAAGTATCTTATAGTTAAAAAGATAAAAACAAATAAAAAAGTCAAACAAGTTTCTACCTCTGGGGGGCCAGTGAAGGAATAAGAATACAGAATTGGTTGTATCATAATAAGAGACTGGGTGAGGTCTTGGCGCATGAAGTGATGTCTGTAATAAGAGCTTTCATCCGGACTGTTGTTGAACACCTGAAGGAATGGCGACCTCCTCAGATGAAACATAAACTGCAAAATAGTATAATAAGCAAGATAAAAACTTCTGAATGCACTATACAATAAACACAGAAAGAAATTGGGTTTAATTTGTCAGTACATTAGAATTTTCACTGTAAGATCACTTGAGAAATTTCATGAAACATGCATGTGCTTTACCTGTGCTATAGTAACACAAAACAGGAATTCTGACTTATCTTTCAAGAGTGCATGTGAAAATCCGCTCACCTCCTTCTCTCCCTTCCTCGCTTATTATAGTGAACAGTTTTTTTTCCTGGGAGCAGGTACCTATTTCTGACAGAAATTCACTCCCACTTCTGCTCTGCTCACCTAGGTGAGCCGAGAGAAAACTCGGCCCCCTTTCCTCGCCTGCAAACTCCTGAGACATGTCACATGTCCCAGAAAACTGCGGGACCATTCTAAAAGCGTAGTACTTTTCATGCATGCACAGTGGGGATCTGGCTGTGAAACACCAGGAAGTCACAGTCAAATATAGTCAGCTGTCCAACTATAAAATGAATTACATTTAGTCAGACGCAATGGGGATTGAGCTACCTACTTTAACTCAACGGCAATAGAGTCAAGCATTTAATTTTAAGTGGGCAGATTACCATATACGCTATTTGGGAACAAATATTCCACGTAAACTTGATAGGCTTTTTTAACTCAATTTCTCGCTGTAGCTTCGTAAGCTCAAAGTTGACCTCCAGGGATGGGATAGGGAAACTTTTGCTTTAACCACTTCAATACTATGCACTTAGAACACTTTCCTACCAGACCAATTTTCAGCTTTCAGTGCTGTTGCGTTTGAATGAGAATTGCGCGGTCGTGCGACGCTGTACCCAAACACATTTTTTATCATTTTGTTCCCACAAATAGAGCTTTCTTTTGGTGGTATTTGATCACCTCTGCGGTTTTTATTTTTTGCGCTATAAACAAAAAGACCGAAAATTTTGAAAAAAAATAAAAAAAATTCTCTATTTCTGTCACAAAACTTTGTAAATAAGTAAATTTTCTCCATCACTGATGGGCACTGATGAGGCTACACTGACGGGCACTGATCTGGCGGTACTGATTGGCACTGATGAGGTGGCATTGATGAGGCACTTATATGCAGCAATGATGAGCACTGTTAGGCGGCACTGATAAGCAGCACTGACGGGGACTGATATGAAACACTGACGGGCACTGATATGCAGCACTGACGGACACTGATAAGCGGCACTGACGGACACTGGTAAGTGGCACTGATGGGCACTCATAGATGGCACTGATTGGCACTCATAGGCGGCACAGGGCACTGATAGGTGGCACTGGTGGGCACTGATATGTGGCACTGGTATGCACTGATAGGGGCACTAGTACACACTGATAGGGGCACTGGTGGGCATATGTACAGAAAGGGGCCCATTCCCTGGTGGTCTAGGGTGACATCTGAAGGTGGCACTAAGTGCCATTCATATTGGGCACTATGGTGGTCCCTGGTCGGCTCCCTGGTGGTCCTGGGTGGGGGCATTGTTGGTGGTCCTTGGGCAGGTTCCCTGGTGGTCTAGTGTGGCGATCCGAGGGGGGGCTGTGCTGATAAATCATCAACACAAACCCTCCCTGTCAGGAGAGCAGCCGATCGGCTCTCCACTCCTCAGGTCTGCAGACCATAAACGACTTTCCTGTGTTACACTGTGACCAGCCGTGATTGGGATGGAAGCACTTTACCGAGATCGGTATTGCGGGGGGTCAGACTGACCTCCCACATCACCGATCGCCGCGATGCGCGCCCCCCCAGGCACGCAGCGGCTTGTTATCCTGAGGACGTCATATGACGTCCAGTCAGGATAACTAAACCCCTTCCCGGCCGTCATTCTGCATACGGCGGTCGGGAAGTGGTTAATATAATGACGAGACTAATACATCTCTTTCAGACACTGCCAACTAGGCTCCCACTGAACTTCTTGACTGAGGACTGAGTTACGGATGAGGTTCACCCAATTCATTTGGACGGACAGACCTCCAAGGCTTCGGAGAGCAATATTGTCCCTCCCAAAAGTTTGGGGGGAGGATAGGCTTTCCAGATGCGGTAAGATACTATGAGGCCTCTCACCTTACCAGAATAATGGAGTGCTGTGTATAGTCTGACTCTAAATTGTGGGTGGACCTTGAACAAGCAACAGTGGATTCTGTTTTAGCAGCTTACCTTGGTTCCCTCCGCTAACTTGTCCTAAGGCGATTACACTACATTCCATAGCTGGGGCCACTCTAGGGGTGGTTAACCACCTATTTAAGATGATGCCCACCTTGTCTCCTGGCCCCAGTGTTTGGGACCTATGCATCCTTGCCAGGCCTGACAGATTTGAAATTTGCGGCGCAGGAACGTTTTTAGATGTCTACACTTCATGGTAGCTAATAAACTTATGTCCAATCGGAAACAAGAGGCCCGCTTCCTCACTGATTTAGACTACTTTCGCAGGGCACAATTGAGTTGGTACATCCGTTCATCACACGAGGAACAACAAAGCCTACGGCAACTTACTCCTCTCAAACAAGTTTGTTTGGATGGGTCTCAACTCCCTCTCCCATTTCTATGCTCTACTGCCAACCCAGGTTGACATGGCCAACTTGACTTTTTTACAACAATGGGAAAGCGACCTACAGGTAACATTCTCCCAACTTTAGAAAGACTAAATTATACTGTTTGCCTATAAAGCCTCTCTGGCAAGCGGATATCAGGAGGAAGGTTATAAGCTTCTAACACGGTGGTACAGAACCCCTGATAACCTACACAAAACTTACCCTGAGGTTTCAGAGACATGTTGGCCCTGTGGACATTCTATAGGAACCCTCTTGCATATCTTCTGGGAATGTCCAAAATTTAACAGTTTTTGGACAGATGTAGAATCTACAATCAAGATGCTGACAGGCGTCTCACTCAAAAACCCTGCGGCCTTCCTGATAAATGACACGCCTTTCTCTAACAAAAAATTTAACAACTCCCTACTCAGACATATACTTACAGCGGCCAAAGCATGTATTTCAGCTTTGTGGAAGAGTACATGCCCTCCTACGGTGGCCCATTGGTGTACCAAAAAAGCAGATATTCAGTTTATTGAAAACCTAACCATGACTATAAATGAACAGGAGGACAAGTACTAGAATATCTGGATTGCCTATTTTTTATTATAGGGATCAGGCTCTATTAGCCTCACAGCCTAGTGGAATACCAGAGGGAATTAGAGTTTTCTGGGATGGCCTCACCCCCCCCCCCCACTATTTTTTTTTCTACCTTCTTGCTATCTCTTTGTCTTTTTTTTTTCTATCCAGGTACAGTCAACTAGGCAACCACCTAAGACCACGCTCTGAATGGTGGAATTTTGCCCCAAGTTATACAGTTTAACCAGTTGGCGACCACCCGTCGTGGCTTGACAGCAGCAACTTGACTCGTTATAGCGAAACACCGCCAGGTGACGGCGGCTGCGAAAACGAGTATCGTGAGTGCGCACACGCGCTCAATGTGTTCTGGGGGAGCCAGGGAGCAGGTAGGGCGGACTCGATGTGCGTCGGCTACACCCACGATCGCTCCCCCAGAGTGACAGAACGGGGGTCCGTGTATGTAAACACGGACCTCTGTTCTGACAGAGGGGGAAGGGATGTGATTGCAGGCTCCCTCTGTATGGGAGCCGCGATCACTCCCCTCCCCAGCCAGCCAGCCCCCTTACAGTTAGAACATACACAGGGAATACAGTTAATCCCTTAAAGCGCCCCCTGCAGGTTAACCCCTTCCCTGCCAGTGACATTTATACAGTAATCAATGCATTTTCATAGCACTAATCGCTGTATAAATGCTAATGGTCCAAAAAAAGTGTCAAAATGGTCCAACATGTCTGCCCCAATATCACAGTTCCGATAAAAAATAGCAGATCGCCGCCATTACTAGTAAAAAATGAAAAACTCCATAAATTAATTCTTATCACTCGTAAACGCGGCAATTTTTGCGCAAACCAATTAATAAACACCGATTGCGTTTTTCTTTACCAAAAATATGAGGAAGAATATATATCGGCCAAAACCGGTGAAAAAATAGGATTTTTTGACTTACCATAAAATCAATTTCTCTGAGTTCATTGACAGACACAGTGTTCCATTACGATAAGGTTATAGAGCCCCTTCAGGAGTAGGACTAGGCAGAAAAAAAGACTTGACTACGCATGTGGGCAGTCCTAGGTGATATACACCCCCCTCTCTGCTATAGGCCTTCAGTTTAGTAACAAGCAGTATCTGAATTACCAAAAAAACTCAGAAGAGGGTTGGGTGCTGTGTCTGTCAATGAACTCAGAGAAATTAATTTTACGGCAAGTCAAAAAATCCTATTTTCTCTTTCGTTCATTGACAGACACATTGTTCCATTACGATAGGGACGTCCCAATGCATTGCCAAAAATGAGGGGCGGGGTAACAACAAAATTCCAAGGCTAACACAAGAGCCAACCATATAACAGTAGCTCAACACAGAACAACTTTGCTGAATGTTGCGAAAGGTTACACAAACAACCAGGTGGCCGTCCAGCAAAATTGGCGCCCCTGACGCCTGATGACGGAAAACCCAGAAGCACTAGCGTCCAAATAGGTGCACCGCAAGCCGCAACAGGGAAGAAGGGAACCAACCCCTGACAGAACCGGCCTGAGTCATCATCAGTCTGATCCATCCCAAAATAGTTGAAGAACCAGATCCCCAGTCTTGGCCTGTCCAAGAGGCACAAACAGTGAGTCTGAAAAGACTCAATGGCTGCCAAATACACCCGAAAAATACCCGAACCACATCCATGGCATTTAAGGCAAACGCCATAGGAGATTTTGACCACGGCACAGGGAAGGCAACACCATGTACTATTCAAAAGGGGAATCAGAGGAAAAAGCAATGAGCAAGGGCGAAAAAAAAACACCTCATCCTTGTGGGACACTGGAAGGTGTACGACAAGATAACGCCACCAGTTCAAACACCCTGCCAGCAGAGGTGATAGCCGCCCAAAAAAAAGCCACCTCCTGAAACCGAGTAAGCAGGGGAACAACCCTGAATATATAAATATTTTTAAAAAAAGAGACCTCTGTATAACCAAAGGCATCAAGTTCAGATCCCACAGTGGTAGAAGAGACCGCACCAGTGGAAACAGATTTCAAACCCCAAACAAAAGATACGCCCCATGTAGTGCGAGACCAAGGGACGCCGCAGAAGACGACCGCCAAGGCTGACAACTGGCCCTTGAAGGTACTCAAGACCCATTTCCAGTAACCCCCCAGGACGGAAGGTCGGAATCGGAGCCACCGCGAAGGAACGAGGGCGAATGACCAATGACTCACACCGGGATAAATACGCCTTCCACTTGCAGCGGTAGCTCTACCTAGAGATAGGCTCCCTAGCCTTCAGCAGAATCAGAACTTCAACACGCCGACGACCAGGCGCACCAGGTTGATGAACCAAGACCAACAAGGCCAATCCGGGTCCAAAGGAAGGACCAGAATTCCTTCGGCCCTGATCCTGCGCGAACCGCATGTGAGAGGGAAAGGTGTAGTTCAAACGATACAGGCCCACAGGGGCCACCAGAGCATTTGAGGTGCCCACCAAAGGCATCCAACGTTGCCAGAAGCTCCGGTACTGGCCTGTTCAGCTGGGACACAAACAGATCTACCTCGGGATTGCCCCACCATATACATATCCAATGAACACTGCCTGGTGAAGAGAACACCCCGTGGTCCAACCATGCAGACAGACATTCCGCCTGCCAGGGTTGCACCCTTGGAATGCATACACCGGAGGAGTCCCTGCCAACACAATTTGTTTCGCCCTGGCCAGCGACATAGGCCACTGCCGTTGCAACATCCAACTGGATCCGCACCGGGAGCCCCCAGAGTCGATCCGTCCATGATCCAGACGTAAACTGACCACCCTAACTTCCAGGATATCGATCAGTAGTCTGAAATTCTCCAGCGTCCAACGATCCTAAGCAGAGCACAGTCCCAGGACACCTCCCCAAAGGGACAGATTGGTATTTGCGGGAACTGCCGTCCAATACAAGGGGAGAAAGAATTTGCCCTGTCGAAGACTGGGAGAAGGCAGCAACTAGACCAGGGAGCCCATGGCTTTTACGGCTCAGCCAAATCTGATTGCTCAGAGACATCTGCCAACTTGTCCCATTACGCCAGGATATCCCAGAAGGGAGCTCATATGGAACTGTGTCAGTGGAATCACCTAGAAGGTAGATACCATCATGCCCAACACCCACTTGCAGGCCCACAGGAAGGCCCACCAGCCGGACACCGCAGATGAAAAAGTAGCAAATAACTTCTGGAGACAGTCCAGAGGAAAAAACACTCCGACCAGCGCTGGAGCCAGGGTGAGGCCCAGATATTTGAATGTTCTGAAAGGACCCAAAGCAGACTTCAGGTAGTATAGAAGCCAACTGATCTGTCAAGGACTGCATAGAGGCTACGTCACCCTACGGGGTAGCGGCGGACTCTGCTCGCAGAAGGTGGTCATCCAGGTAGCCCAGTCCCACATCCCCTGTTGACGTAACCATGTCCAATCCGGGGCCAACACCCTGGGAAAAAAACAGGTGTGGTGTCAAGACAGGGCAACACCCTGAACTGATCCTGCCCTCCACCCACAGCAAAAGAGGGAGTGGTGGGATCAGGCATAGTGGAAAGTGTAAATAAGCATTCATGATGATGAGAGAGCAAGGAAAAAACCCAATGATGAGGGGACGCTACCACCATGCAGATGGACCCCATCCTGAACTTCTATACCCACACAAGCAGGTCAGAGCCCTGAGGTCCAGTATTGGACGTATCACACCCGTCATCTTTCTTGGACCGCGAACAAGTTTGAAGAAAACCCCTGAAAACTGGTCCGACACCAAAACCAGGACAATCACCCCCCCCGGGACAACAGGACCTGAACAGGCCCCCGAAGAGCACTGCCAACAGTCCGGTGACAGGCGCACAAATTCGAAAAGGGCGTTTTCTTCCCGAACAAGGCTGGAACACCAAAGAAGTTAAGAAATATGACCCCTTGTCAGTGGACTAAAAATGAACAAAACTGCGTGTCGCGAAAAGGCCGACACGCAGCTACAATACACTTCTCAGTAGCCTGCGGAAACAGGCAGCTAGCAACCAGGGAACTGCGTCCAAAAACACAGCAGACCAACTGCAGCCCCTAGACCAGCAGGTCTGCCATCTCAGCAAAGGGACTCTGCTAGACATGTCTGCCGGATCTTAACAGCCGGAGATTCGTTTACCGGAATCATGTTGCCCTGTACAACCCAGAGACAGGTGAATCCACAACCTGTGGAAAACCGTCCACTTCTAAGGAGGGAACATGATGTTCCGTACAAGACGGCATATGGGTGTCAAGGTGGCCCACCTTCTAAGTGCGACAACCAGAGCCCCCTCATGTGCCACTGCGGTTGAGGAGCGGTCATCCTCACCACCTGACCGAACCAGAAGTGTGGCTCCCAACCGCAAGGTGGGCCAAGTCCGATGCAGCAGAGCCAGATATAGGATCATCTGAAAAGATGCAGCAGGGGAGGATGGGGATGCCATATACTAGGCTATACCTCTAAGCGCTCCAGTAGAAAGAGAACAAAAGACACTCAGGGGGCACCAACTGAGAGCCCCACCACCCCCGCACGGGGCACCACAGAGACTCCGCCAAGGGGTGCCTAACCAAGGCCTCTCACAGTGGGCCCTGGCTTCACAGGGTACCACTGAGGCCCCTACACAGGGAGCACCACTGAGGCCCCACACAGGGGATACCACCACACAGAGGCCCCACACAGGGGGTATCCCCGCAGTGGTGCCCCCCACAGTGGACGCAGGCCAAAGGCCCCACACCGGGACACCATACCCCCTCACTGGGGGGAAATACCAAGGCCCCTCACGGGGGGCACCATCAAAGCCCCTCCTAGGGGACCCGGCTGAGGCCTCCACAGGGGGCACCACCACACCGGGGCCCCACACAGGGGTGCCCCCCACAGGGGACGCAGGCCAAAGGCCTCACACCGGGACCACACCAGTGCCCCTCAAGGGGGCAACACCGAGGCCCCTCATGGGGGCACTATCAAAGCCCCTCCTAGGGGACCCCGCTGAGGCCCCCACAGGATAGGAGGCCCCAGCAGGCCGCAAAAACTCGTCCAGTGGGCCGCGGACTATTAGGCCGCAAAAGATGCGGCCTAAATTTTTCCGCCGTCCGCGGGCAGACCTCGTTGCGGAAATGACGGGCGGACACCCGAAACGGACAGTGGCGACCCCCGGCACCCGCTCTGGGCCATCCTCCCCAGTCTCCGGCCTAAGGGACATGAAGACTGCAAAGCTGCGGCCTAAATTTTGGGACGGCCACTGGAGGCGGCCCCGATTGCAGCCATCCGGTCACCCGCCTTCCAGGTCCCATCAGCAGGTGGCCCTCAGAGGTACCCCCCTCTCAGAAAGGGCCCCGAGGGTGGGAGGTAGGGGACAGTAAGCCCCATGAAGCACCTAGGCCAGAAGCCTGGGCCTCACCTGGGAAGGAAGGAGGGGGAGGATGGAGGAGAACCCTGGAGAGACTGACCACCCCAAGGAGTACCCGGGCCGCATACCTCATCCAGGGAAGGAGAGATGGGGCCCCCTTTACTCACCAATCCAGCAAAGCATGCAGGTAACGCTCCCAGACAGATCCTCCTTGCCACCGAAGCGGGGGGCTGTCGGCCATGTGGAACGCTGTGACTCAGACCTAGACCCGGTCATATGCAACCTTGCGAGACGTTTAACTCGCAGGGCCAGCCCCCGTCCAGTGGGGCTAGGTTGCGGCCAACCTATCGTGTAGCTGCGATCTGCACGTGCTCGCTGGCCAGTTTGGGGAGACCCTCTGGCCCTTAATGACCAGTCCGTCACCCAGCCGAGCAGTTGATTGTAGACCTCACCGGAAAAAATCCCGGAAAAAAGAAAAAAACATAAAAAAAAAAAAATTGGCAGGACTAGAAATCCCAGCAGGGAGCTAGGTCCTTACTCCTAACTAGGCAGAAAAAAAACAAAGGCCTATGGCAGAGAGGGGGGTGCATATTACCTAGGAATGCCCATAGGCGTAGCAAGTCTTTTTTTTCTGCCTAGTCCTACTCCTGAAGGGGGCGATATAACCCTATCATAATGCAAAGCTGTGTCTGTCAATGAACGAAAAAACATTTTTTTATATTTTTTTTTTACATGTATTATAGCAAAAAGAAAGAAATATTGTTTTTTTGCCAAATTGTCGCTCTTCTTTTGTTTATAGTGGTGATCAGAAATGACGCAGAGGTGATCAAATACCACCAAAAGAAAGCTCTATTTGTGGGGAAAAAAAGGACGCAAATTTTGTTTGGGTAGAACATCGCACAACCGCGCAATTGTCAGTTAAAGAGATGCAGTGCCGAATCGCAAAAAGTGCTCTGGTCCTAAACTAGGAAATCCTTCCGGGGCTGAAGTGGTTAACACTGCACAAGCGAATCATTTTCAAACACGATTCAAGGTTTCTTGATAGTTTTTATCATATAATGAATGCTATTCAGTATAGTTTTTAACATATAATAAATACCATTCAGGAAACCTGTAATAAATGAGGCTACATTATCGGACCAGTGCAGGGTACACCTGATCTTATTTGTCCATGTCACTGGTCCCTAAATCAGGGCCCAGGCTTTGCTCATCATGATAGGCAAATCCAGAGGGTCTTTGGGGTCTGGAGCCCTGTAAAGCAACCAGGGGGCTAACTACATGCATTGCACATAGTGCCAACATCTTTGACCAAGCAGGATCCAGTGCCTGAAGCAACGTTGTGGGGTCTGGGTATGGTTCCCAAGGTTATACTGAGGTTGCACCAATTCAGATGCACTGCTTCTATTGTTGAATTAGAAGACAGTGAGGAGTTGATTGAAGTATCCAAAGTAAAACAATAAAATAGTGAAGAAATGATTTTTCTGTAAGGGAAAAGTGGTCCATCACCTTAGAGCAAACAACTGAAGTCTAATGGTGCATGGAAAGATTGTAGGGGAACACACAGGGGTGTGTTTATCAAAGCTTTGGCAGTGTCCAATCACCTGAAGGTACAAGCCTATATCACAGGGTCTATGAATATCCAGAATGTATCCTGTACTGTATGATTAAGATAACACTGTAAAAAAGTAAAGCAAGGAGGAACAATGTACATTTGATTCTTCAATGAGTGTTTTTACCTTATTTTAGAGGCAGTAGTTTTTAAGTTACCTTCCCAAGCCTCGACCATTGCCTGGAGAAATATCTGTCATTTCCATGTGAGACTCTTCCCGCCTCCCCATAATGCAAAGCTTGGTGCCTGAGTGGCTAAATGCAGGGAGGGCTACATGTAGAATTCAAATGCTCCGAGCAAAGAGAAGCATGTGGAAGTTATGTAAATGCTGCTGATTCTGCCTCCTGTAAAGTCAACTTAGTACTTTGCCTTGAATGGATTTTCGTTAATAGTTACCCCAATTTACTCTCCCTGTATGCTCATTGACTATTATCATTACAGCACTAACAGGCCGACCAGTAGAAAATCGAGTGTGTGCAAACTAACACTGACACTAACACTGACACTTTCAGAATCCATCCAATTTACACCAGTCATAAAACCCCTATTCCAAAAAAGAATAAACAGAAAAAAAAAGAAAACAGAATACAATGATTTGAAAATCTCATGAACCTAAAATGTACCATTTTATATCATGTAAAAAAAAATAAGGTCATTTTTAAATTGATGGCAGCGACATCTTTCAAAAAAGTTGGGACAGGGCAACGAAAAGCTGGCAAAGTAAGTAGTACAAACAAGGAAGAGCTGAAAGAACATTTTGCAACCTATTAGGTTAATTGGCAACAGATCAGTAACATGACTGGGCATAAAAAGAGCATCTTTAGGGCTACACTGATCCGCAGAGCTATGCTAAAACCCCTCCTGGAGAAGCTCCGGGACGCTGACCTGTCCTACCGATGGGGTTTCCCTATACAGCTGACCGTCCGCAAAGGAGGATCCTCGTTCACGATCCGACGTCAGGAAGACCTGCAGGCGTTCTTCCAGTTTATGGAATGGGAACCCATCCCCTTGCCGGACTGGGTAGGTATCCTACCCATGAGAACGCGGCATCAAGAGGGTCAGGGAGCCAGCCTACCACGCCGCAACCCAAGGAGAAGACGGATGGATCGGGCCCTCTCGGCTGCAGCCGCACCTGAGTCGTAGACCCTGGCGGGCCGCACTCCTTGTCCGGAGGTTCTGTCCCGACTGTTGTTCAGACTAAAGAGGCCATTGACTGATGGAGCGCTCTAGACTCCTGGTGCCACATACTAAAGAACTCCTACAGACTCCCCGAGAGGTTTGGGGGACCGGGGGGAACGTTACTTGCCTTAGAGTGTGTTAAGAGGGGTATGCTGTCATTTTGGAGGGTTGGAGGAGACGAGACCCGGTCAGGACTTTGGGAGGCGAGGAGGCATGCGGTTCTGAGCTTGAAATCTCCGATCGTATGCCTCCCCGGCATGGGCTGATTTCACTTAATATAACGTTGATGCATTTATTTGTTTACTGTGATACCCCGGTGATATCAAGGAAAGGCGGGGGTGGAGTGGTGGTGACAAGACAGCCGGGAGTTAGCTATGGTGGCTGAGGGTACCCCCTCCCCTGAGTGGGTCCGGCCCGCCTTGTTGTGGCCTACCCCACATATACCCTCTAGTAAAGCACACAGGAGACTGATCACGGGACTTCCAAGAGGGGTGGGGGTGGCCCCTACTAGATGTAAGAGGGATGCAGCCCGCCAAACTACCCGGGTAGATGTGTCATGTCCTCCACCCCTGTAGATGATGTCAGGGAACGCTTTGGGAGCACTTACTTTGCTCTGCCGGCCCCGGGATCGCCAGCCTCATTCGTAGTCAGACATCTCCCCCCTCTTTTCTCCCTCCCCCCCCCCAGCCCCCTGCCTCCCCCCCCGCACCTTGCGGGATCTACGGCAAGGAGGACTACATAGTCTACAGAGGATTGGCTAACGATTGGCACTAGGGATCGCTTTTACATTTTCCAGGGCCTGCGCTAGTTAGACTGGTGGAGTTTTAGGGAAACTCCGGACACTGTATAATAATTAATAGGATACACTATTACACTTACTGGTTCTGTTTATCTGTTTAATGGTTTGACTTCTGCACTGCATATTGTACTTTGTTATTGTTTTGTGACTTTTTCGGCTGGGATAGGGAGCCAAGGATTCCCGTTGTGACCTACCTCTTCCTCACATAGGGTTACACCCTTTGGTACGGCCGACCCCCTAAAGGGGATTTTTGTTTTCTTTTTAGTCGGCCCGTCGAGGTGTTTTGAGACAAGGTATCCCCTACGCGGGTAGCGTAGAAGTCCCGGTAACCCTGGGGTTCCCCTTTTTTTTTCCCTGTGATCTTCATCTCCCATTTCTGGTCTCTTGCGCCTTCCTTGCCCCCCTTCGCGCCTCCGGCCCGAGAAACCATGCCGACAACGGCGGGATTACCCCACGCTCAAGGGGGGCCAATTCGTCTCCGCGCTTTAAACACAAAAGGCCTAAATTCTCCGGAGAAGTGTTCCATGGTACTTGCCGACTTGAAACGCCTGAGGGCCAGTATCTGCTTCCTTCAGGAGACACACTTCCGTTCTGACAAAAGACCCAAATTTTGCAACCGCACCTTCCCTATGTCTTACCATAGCTGCTCATCGAACTCCAAGTCATGCGGGGTCAGCATCCTATTGCATCACAGAACACAATGGGTGTTGAGTGATCAGTGGGCAGACGCAGAAGGTAGGGCGCTCTTTGTGAAAGGCATGATCGGGGCCCATAGAGTGACACTGGTTAACCTATACCTCCCTAACTCCAACCACATCACCTTTGTGGAACCTATCTTTTCCAAGTTAGGGGAATTTGTGGAAGGGGCAGTCATAATTGGCGGAGATCTGAATTTCACGATGGATCCGATACTGGACAATTCCAGCCGAACTTCTCAGGTCTCTTACGCTAAACTGAAAAGACTCAAGAAAGCATTCCACGCCTTCCACCTGGTGGACACTTGGCGGGCCCTACATCCAGAGGCCTGTGATTATACGTTTTACTCTCACCCCCACAACTCCTATTCAAGGATCGACCTATTACTGATCCCACAGTCCCTACTATCACGGGTAATATCGGCCTCCATTGGCACAATTACGGTCTCCGACCATGCACCGGTCATGGTAGAGGTAGATCTCCTTTCCCCGGTCCCGCGATCATGGTCCTGGAAGCTTAATGATTCCCTCATACAGATTCCAGAAGTCAAGAATGAGGTCAGAAAAACCTTAGAGTGTTTTTCTCTGAAAATACGAGCCCTGACAGCAGCCCAGAGATCGTGTGGGAAGCCCACAATGCCTACACCAGGGGGGTCCTGATCAGATTGGGCGCACGCCTTAAAAAGGAGAGGATGAAACAGCAGGAGGACCTGATCAAAAAAATTGGAATCTTGGAGAGGGCTCATAAGGAGAGTCTGGCGAAACAGACCTTGGCAGAGTTGACAATGCTTAGACAACAGTTGCGCTCCCTGACTCTGACCAGAGCAAAGGAATACATTGTGAAATGCAGAAAATCCTTTTACGAACACAGCAATAAGAGCGGCAAACTACTGGCCCGGGCCTTACGAGACCAGAGGGCAGGCTCGTTCATACCCGAGATGATGGATGATAGACAACAAAAAAGACATAAAACGGAAGATATCGCTGATATCTTTCAGAAATACTATACTACGCTGTATAATCTATCACCTGAGGAGACAGGGGAGAGTCGTATGCCCAAGACGGAAGCTATAAGAGAATACATAGCCCAATCAGGCCTTCCCACGCTGAAGGACGAGGACCTGGAGGACCTCGAGACCCCGATCACCGCCGATGAACTGAGTCTTCCCAGACGAAACCGGGTAAAGCGCCTGGACCGGATGGGTACACCCTTGTGTATTACAAAGTTTTTGAGGGCATCCTAGCACCTCACTTCCTGGCAGCGTATAATGCAGCGGGTTCTGGAACGGGCCTCCCAACGGACACCTTAAGAGCCCACATAACGGTGATAGCGAAAGAAGGGAAAGACCCTCTACAGTGCCAAAGTTATCGTCCCATTTCCCTCCTTAATGTGGACCTTAAACTGTTCACGAAAATTTTGGCTAACCGGATGTTGGAAAAGATACCGCAACTGATACACTCGGACCAGGTTGGCTTCGTGCCTTTCAGGGAAGCAAGGGACAACACGACTAAGGCCATCAGCCTTATCCACACGGCACAGTCCCGCGGTGTTCCCATGCTGATCCTGTCGACGGACACTGAAAAGGCCTTCGACAGGGTCAGCTGGCCCTTTCTGTTTGAGATCTTGAGGTGTCTTGGCCTGGGTCAGAGAATGATGCATTGGATTGGAGCTATAAACTCACATCCAACCGCTCAGGTCAAGGTAAACGGACTATTACCGCCATCATTCCAGATTACCAACGGGACCCGACAGGGCTGCCCCCTGTCGCCACTGATCTTTATATTGACCCTGGAACCACTTTTACGAAGAGTGAGAGCTAACCCGGACATTTCAGGCGTGAATGTGGGGTCAGGGTTATGTCCCAAAATAGCGGCATACGCCGACTACCTACTATTCTTTCTGACAAAACCCCTGATTTCGCTGCCAAATTTACTGACAGAACTTCAGACCTACCAAGCACGGGGCCCTCAAACAGTGGGTGCTGATTGTAAGGGCACTGACCAACCTCCCGTTAGACACGCTGCCATGGTGTGCCCGTGGGAGGACAGCAGGCGCGCTGGTCCATCCCACGGTTGATGAGACGTGGCATCAATGCTCCAAACTGTTCCGGTCTTCGGAGATCGCCCCGTGTCCTTCACCTCTCACCCCCATAGTGGGTAATCCCGAATTTGACCCAGGGTGGCACAAATCCATAATATCCGCCCTCAAAAGAGACAAACATGTCTCAGGCCAGACACTTTATCCTCAACGGGACATGGCTCACCAGACAGCGCATAATGGAAGATCAAAGGTTGGCCAGCCTCTCGTTCTGGCAAAAGGTCCAGCTGACGCACTATCTAGGGTCCCTGCCCTCTCCAACGTCCTATTGCAGACAACTTACTTCCTTTGAACTCTTGTGTGAGGATAAATCACCCACACGTCACACAATCTCTCAGACTTACAACCTTCTGTTGGCCCCTCCAAGAGACTTTAAACTGCCATTCCTGGCGAAATGGGAGGAAGAACTGGGCATTGACCTCTCTAACAGACAAGCGGATAGAGTTCTCCTCTTTGCCCATAAAACTTCCTGTTGTTCGTCTCACCAAGAGGCTAATTTCAAAATTCTGACACGCTGGTATCATACACCAGTGAAGCTCCACCAGATGTTTCCACAATGCCCCGATACCTGCTGGAGGTGCGGGGAAGAACCGGGCTCTCTACTTCATGTTTTCTGGTCCTGTAAGCTATTGCAGCCATATTGGACTGAGGTCCTTAGAATCACTCAAAAATTTACGGACCACGAATTAGCCCAAGATCCCGCCTTGTTCCTGATCCACCACCATCAATTCCCAAGCAAGTCGTATAGAAAGTCGATCCTGCCAACCCTGATCACTGCAGCTAGGAGTTGTATCCCCCATCTCTGGAAACAGACGCAGACCCCTTCAATTGCTATGTGGCTGGGGAAGGTTGCGGAGGTAAACAGAATGGAGGACTTGATGTCTACGGAGAAAGGTACCAGGGAGCGCTTCCTTAAGAAATGGTACTACTAGCACAAGTTTGTCTATACCGACAAATACAGAGATCTACTTGGCTGAACCCCTTGGAGACTACTTAAAGTGCGTTCTACGGTGGGGGATGCGGGTCGGGGACGCGGTGGGGGCTTGGCTCCCTATATATTTCTCCTTCTCCCCCTCTTCCTCCTTTCTCACCTCCCTCTATGCCTGTCCCCCCCCCCTTTTTTTTTTTGTGTCCCCATTTTTGACCGTGAAGCTCTATAACACCAGCATATGGAGGGCAGTATCCCCTTTATGCTTGAACAAGAAGGTTGATAATGGCTCGAGACACTTCAGAGAAATTTCCTTTGTTAGTCTTTTCGATGTACAACTGTTTGTATACCACCTAATGTAAGATCTATGGTATTTCTATGTCCCTATGTGCTGGAAATAAAGAAAGTATTGAAAAAAAAAAAAAAAAAAAAAAAAAAAAAAAAAAAAGCATCTTAGAGAGTCAGAGTGTCTCTGAAGTAAAGATGGGCAGAGGTTCACCAATCTGAAAAACTGTATCTGAAAATTGTCAAACTATTTCAGAATGTTCTGTAATATCGTTAAGACTTTAAATTAATAGATCATCATCTACAGTACATGATATCATCAAAAGATTCTGATAATCTGAAGAAATCTCTGTGCTCAGGGAACAAGGCCAAAACATTATTGGATGCCCATGATTTCCGGGCTCTCAGACAGCACTGAATTAACCATGGATATGAATAAAGACAATGATACGGTGCAATACCTCTCCACTTAATAATAAACTGTGCTCATATGTAAACCTAAACATATATAAATATAAAATTGTCCACAATGTGAAAAAAACCCTCAAAAAGAGTCCATAAAATAAAGTGTTCTGTGCTTCAGTGATGACACAAAATATTTGTCTTCTTATATTTAGTGCTAGTGTGTTAATTCATAGCCTTCACCAGCACCACTGTGCAATCAATGAGCTCACCTCAGAACCAATGAAATATCGCTTTAAGGTAGTATTATCCTAGTGTAGCAATCCACATTAAGAGATGGGATGGTTCATCATGGATCTTCTCTCTGACTTCCATTAGGCCCCAGTGCTTCTGCTCTCTCACCACAAACGGTTATTCCGCAGGACATAAGGGGGTTAAAATAGAAGGACCTCTCATGGTGTAGTATTTAACCACTTCAATACTATGCACTTAGAACCCTTTACTACCAGACCAATTTTCAGTTTTCAGTGCTGTTGCGCTTTGAATGACAATTGCGCGGTCGTGCGACGCTGTACCCAAACAAAGTTTTTATCATTTTGTTCCTACAAATAGAGCTTTCTTTTGGTGGTATTTGATCACCCCTGCGGTTTTTATTTTTTGCGCTACAAATAAAAAAAGACCGAAAATTTTGAAAAAAAAAAAAAAAATTCTCTATTTTTGTCACAAAACTTTGTAAATAAGTAAATTTTCTCCATCACTGGTGGGCACTGATGAGGCTACACTGACGGGCACTGATGTGGCAGTACTGATTGGCACTGATGAGGCGGCACTGATGAGGTGGCACTGATGATGAGGCACTTATATGCAGTGATGATGAGCACTGTTAGGCGGCACTGATAAGCAGCATTGACGGGTACTGAGAGGTGGCACTGATATACAGCACTGATGGGCACTGATATGCAGCAATGACGGACACTGCTAAGCGGCACTGATGGGCACTAATGGACAGC